>CM076973.1:5588213-5625713 GCA_039105355.1 Benthosema pterotum | reverse complement strand
AGTCCTTACAGAGGGGGATTTCCCGGGTCAGACAGAAGGAACATGATATTCCACCCTGTTCCTTTCTCCTCCATCAGGCCTCCTGGTCTGCGGGGGAGGCAATTAGAGACCAGGATTACTGCAAGTTTTTGTACCCTAGAGGATACCTACCCTAAAGGACACAAGGAAAGTATGCAAACCTCACACAGAAAGGAACTTTTCGCCAACCCCATCCCCAAATCAGTTATGGGCACAGCTAACACGAAGGAAGGAACACGCATACATCTGTGTTTTGCTGTACTAAATCATAACAGAGGAAGAAACAGATGAACTAGGCCACAGAGAGGAGTGGAGGATGTGAAGGGTTAACAGCAGCAACAGAGCAGCCTAGCCCTCAGTCAGTGACGCAATCTACAGTACAGTAAACTGAAAGTAGTTCAAGTAGTTCGGTGGCAGTGCGCACACACACAGCACCGATACAGACAGAAGACACGTTGTCTCTTAAAAATAAAACCTCAGTTCAACGGGACTTTTGCTGAAATATTGAGGACATAAAGAGAGGTGAGTACAGTACACAGGATAAGGATTTATTATTCTGTAACAGTGGGGAAGAAAGCGTATTAAACTATGCATCCAGACAAGCTCTTCCCTAAGTTTCGATTTCCTGGAAAGCCTTTAGCATAAATGTTCAAGTTGGTAAAATGCCTTGCCATACATGTAACCCCAGTTTTGGGCTCTATTCTAATATATGATGATGATCAGGTTCATAAGCTGTGTGAGTAGTATACAAGAATTACATGTTTTCTCCTGTCTTTATTTTCAGTAGAAATGGCGTGTGCCAGCAGCCTCCAGTGTGAAGAGCAGTTCCTGTGTTCTATCTGTCTGGAAGTGTTCACAGATCCAATCAGCACTCCATGTGGACACAACTACTGCAACACCTGCATCACACATTACTGGGACACCAGTGATGTGTGTCAGTGTCCACTATGCAACGAGACCTTCGACAAGAGGCCAAAGTTCTCTGTTAACAAAGTCCTCTCTGAGATGGCCGATCAGTTCAGGAAGTCAAAGCAAGTGAAAAACGATTCCAACTCAAAACAAGAACTCGCTGAGGCAGATGAAGTCTCCTGTGACTTTTGTACCGAGACCAAGCTCAAAGCTGTGAAGTCCTGCCTGGTGTGTCTGGCCTCCTACTGTGACACTCACCTGGAGCCCCACCAGAGGGTCGCATCATTTAAACGACACAAACTAATCGATCCTGTAAAGAATCTGGAAGACATTCTGTGTAAGAAACATGACAGACCTCTGGAGCTGTTCTGTAAGACCGACAGCATGTGTGTTTGTCAGTTCTGCACCGAGTCGGACCACAAGTTACATCAGATTGTATCTCTGAATGAGGCATACGACGAGAAGAAGGCTGAGCTGGGAAAGACTGAGGCTGAAGTTCAGCAGATGATCCAGGAGAGGCAAGTGAAGATTCAGGAGGTCAAAGACTCAGTAAAAAGCAGCAGGAAAGATGCAGACAGAGAGATAGCAGACAGTGTGAAGGTATTCACTGCTCTGATCAGCTGTATTGAGAGAAACCAGGCTGAGGTCATTGATGGGATTGAAGAGAAGCAGAAAACAGCAGAGAAACAGGCTGACGGCTTCATCAAAGAGCTGGACCAGGAAATCACTGTGTTAAAAAAGAGCTCTGAGTTGAAGCAGCTCTCACACACTGAAGACCACCTCCATCTCCTTCAGAATATCAAATCCATCAATGTCCCTCCACCCACTAAGGACTGGACAAACATCAATGTCCAACAGTCTTCATATGAGGGAACGGTGAGGACAGCTGTGGCTCAGCTGGAGAAGACACTCAGTCAAGAGATGAAAAAGGAGCTGTGTGATGCTGAGCTGAGGAGGATCCAGCAATATGCAGTGGATGTAACTCTGGACCCTGATACAGCAAATGACTCTCTCCTCCTATCTGAGGATGGAAAACAAGTCAATTATGGAAGTATACAGAAGATTCTGCCAAACAACAAGGAGAGATTCAGTGGTTGTTGCTGTGTCTTAGGGAAACAAAGCTTCTCCTCGGAAAGGTTTTATTATGAGGTTCAGGTTAAAGGAAAGACTGACTGGTATTTAGGAGTGGCCAGAGAGTCGATCAACAGGAATGGGAATATCACACTGAGCCCGGGTGATGGTTACTGGACTATAGGGTTGAAGAATGGAAATGAGTACCATGCTGCTGCTGACCCTGAAGTTATCCTCACTGTAAGAGAGAAGCTCCAGAAAGTAGGAGTGTTTGTGGATTATGAGGAGGGTCTGGTCTCCTTTTATGATGTGGAGACAAGTGTTGCTCTCTATACTTTCACTGGCTGCACCTTCACTGAGAAACTCTATCCATTCTTCAGTCCAGGTCCTAATGAAAACGGTATAAACTCTGCTCCTTTGATTATCTCTTCTGTTATCCAGATTGATAATTAGACTAACAACACGTGTTAACCCATTCAGGTCGGGAATCCATTTTTGGATTTTGTACAGTATGTACAATATTCAAGAATTCAATTGTTTTGATGCTGGTATATAAATATTTAAAGTTTTTCAGACCAGGCCTAATTTTATGGAAGGGTTTAATAACAGATTATTTTTCATTGATTTCTATTCCAATTCCAATTCCATTTCATATTTCTACTGTATTACATCTCAGAGACAAATATTGCATTTTCTATACTCTTTTATAGAGTACTCTGCTTCAGAATACAATGTCTACGACATTGTATTCAGATGCCAATATGTTTGCACTAAAATTGAAAGGTGAACTTTTTTTTCTTTTCAAGATTTCATAGAAACTTCTTATTTTTGTTTCTTAATTAATCGTATAACCATCACTCCTGTCATTGTTTTTCTTTACATACATTCATTACATTTATATAATTTGCTTTAAATGACTGTATTTTTTATGTTTAAAATGTCAAATAAAATAAATATGTAAAAAGTATTGCATGTACACATTTATGTATGTCATGAAACTTGAACATGTTTCGGAAATTATTTAATACTAAGATTTTATTATTGTATCATATAACGCTGTCTGCATGTGTGTCTCTATATCTACTGTGCGGACATGCCTGATTCACAGTAGACAGTGGTCATAGATTGACCTAAACATACAATACCCTGGATAGCATTAGCTATACAGTATACGCTATATACAGAAAGTACAGAAATAGGGCGATCTTTGTCAGTGATGTTAGAATGGATACGCTACGTCCTTCCAGTGGGGGGGTCCTCACTGGCAGGTGAAGCAGTGCGTTAGGGCAAACCATAAGATCAAGAGCAGTGGATTGGAATAAGGACTAAAACAGTCCCTGACCTTCTGCTTGAGTCCATAGTTGACCTCCAGCTCCATCAGCAGGACACTCTTGCGGACGTTGAGAGTCTTCTGGAGCTCATCAAACGTAGCGTGGATGTCCTCCTCCATGGAGCTCTTCTGATTGGTCAGCTGCTGCAGGATCTCTGACAGCGTCTGCAAGGCGGAGTCTATCTCTGGCAGCCTGGGGTCAAAGGTCACACAGGAAAATTGTTACTTTTCAGGAAATAAGGATATGGATCCAAAGTAATCACTATCCAGCCACAAGCTCTTGTTATAATATTTATGAAATCCAGATACACGTAACCACTTTGTCTCTGTCACTTTGTCTTACATGTAATATTTTTCTCAGAAATAACCGATCTACATGTGCTGTGAGCTTGTAAAGCAGCTATTATTGCTACTTTTGTGAGAAACTGTTTTATATGACAAATTACTGGGAAAGCATCTTTGCCATGTGCCACTTTAGCTGTAAATACAGTATTCACTAGCTCAGCTTAGCTGTACTAATATAATGTTGCGAGTAATCCACTGAGGGCAATTTCTTTTTTGTTTTGAACCGGCAGATTCATTATGACGCTATATGCACATAGCAAACATGGGTAAACTGGCCACTGGGCCACTGCCTTGGAAACATATTGCTATCAGAACTACAATACCTGTAGTTCTGACCAATACAGCATTCAATCAAAACAATGATAAGTGCATGCTGAAGATGGCGATGCCGGTACCTCTTCTTGACAGCGTCCAGCTGTGCGTGCAGCGAGGCCTTGTGCTGCTCCACCACGTCTCTGAGCGGTACGGTGGGATGATCTGCATGCTCTCCACTGGTACACTCTGAACACATGGCTGTCTCACACGGAGGACAGTAGAACTCCATCACCTGGACAAACACAACCACCAAACCCACACTTTGACAGAAGACTAAATAGACCGGGGGTCAGCAACCTGCGGCTCAGGAGCCGCATGCGGCTCTAGAACACAACCCTAGTGGCTCCCTGGATGTAGCAGCATTACATACTGTAAACACTGGGGTGATCCGCCAACACAATATGAACATTTCAGTCACTGACAGCACCCAACACGCCATGCACTGTCTGACAGTTAACATAGTGCTTGTTGGCCATGACACAAAAGTTTAATCTGAACCACACATTTTCAACGGTTTACTATATCATTAATATATCTTACAGTAGAGTTGTTGTGTGGACATGATAAAAAAAAGTTCTCCCAATTCTGTATTTTCTAAAAATGGAGGTCTGAAAAAACATCATTAACATGGTGAAACACAATCTGATGACATCATCAAGTTGTGTTTTATCATGTTAATGATTTTTCTTTTAGGACATTTTTTTCTGAGAGTGTACAAATGGAACCAAATGGACCCGCCAGGGTCCATTTGGTTCACATTTGTACACTCTCAGAAAAAACAAAAATGAAAAGGGCTTATTAGGCTTATTTGTTTTTTGCGGCTCTAGACAGATTTTGAATTTAATTTTTGGCCGAAAATGGCTCTTTCAACATCTTGGGTTGCCGACCCCTGAAATAGACGTTCCAATGTTGTTCCTACGTACTGACCAAGTGAACCAACTAACCAATGAATACATCAATCCATCAATTCATTCAATCAATCAATCACACAGACGTAAGTGCATTGCAGGTATGCAGTATGAACTTCTAGTGCGACAAAATATTCGAACGTCTATGTTTTTCTTTCTTTCAGTTATTGTGTCCCAATTCTGTGGCAAACACACAGCAAAAAACCTTACAAAAGCTCTACAAGCTCACCATGTATCACAACAACCGCATGAATATAAATTGTTTGGCAATTTCACCATCACCTATATTTATTTATTGCATTGTTGTAGCCGAGGTTAAAATACAAAATATATTCATTACATATTACAATCATGGTAAATTACAGGCACTTTAAACAGAGAAGTCAAAACAAAAATTGAAACAGCTAGAGCAGGGTTCCCCAATTCATTCTCCTCAAGGGCCATATTTTAACCAAGGTACCAGGCCGGGGGTCGAGTCCATGTACGCAGATTTTGTTTTCATGCGCATCCATGCACATGTTTTCTTTTTTTTTTTTCATTACTTATATTTAACTTATATTTAACTTACTTAATATTTCACTTGGTTCACATAATTTGAAGGGTGCCCAGTTTGACATGCATAGGCTAATGGCTCCCATTTAATGCCATTTATATCTGGTATCCCAAATTTATTCTAACATTTATTTTTATATTATAAAATCATGTCAACTTACCAGAAGTTTTATTTGTTGCCACTAGGTGGCTAGAAACTCAGAGTACAAATGGGAGAAAATGAATCTGTTATGATCCATGTTGTTCCAAAACTGCCCAAAGCCCAGCAATTTTTTAAGTATCTCTGCAAAGCCACAAGGGGGGGGGGAGCGCAAATGGCCCGTGGACCGCCTATTGGGGAACCATGAGCTAGAGCAATCATGGTTAAAAACCTTTAGGTTACGCAGGTAACCCACGATAATTAAGTAAACAAGCAAGGGAACTTTTTGCAACGGCATTTGGTCTAGAGCAGACCTGGGCATTATGCGGCCCGGGGGCCAAATGCGGCCCTTTGGCTGACTCTGACCGGCCCGTGAAAGAGTACCATGGTTTTCAACCAGTGGTCCGGGGACCACCAGTGGTCCTTGAGAAAGTTCCTGTTAAATATGGAAAGTTGGTTAGCCAAAGGTAACTCTTTGAGAGCGTAAAAATTTACGCTCTCAAGAGTTAAAATATTCATTATGTGAATTAGCCCAAGTCTACACAACTAGAGAATGTAGAAGATTAATGGTCATTTTGATCTGTATGTTTGACTGTTTTGTTTGTGAAATCCAGCCTGGAATTGTGGACAAAAAGCAAAAGAAATCTTTAATTTTGGGGTTTCTAAAATGTCATCAAATGGCTCTGTGGCTCAGATTTTGAATAAATAGAGGGCCATGGTGTCAAAATGGTTGGTCTTACTCTTACTATTATCTTGAAATTAAATTAATATTACGCAGACTTTAGTTCAGCCTTTAGTCTTGGCCCTCCACAATATTTTATGTATCTCATTTGGCCCCTTGGGAAAAATAACCTTAGGGGATCCCAGTCAATGATATAGACTACAGTATGTAGCCAGGGTTACAATGAATGAATCAATCAATAATTATCCATCAACCACGGTGTGTCTTACGTTCCCTGCGTGGTTGGGGCAGGACAGCGGCTGCCCCGCGGCCACAGAGGCGATGGGGTCCAGGGTGGGGGTCTCTTGGCTGCTGCAGCGGTCTGCCGGGGGTCTCTGCAGCACGTCCATCAGGTTGGTGATGAAGAAGTTGCTCTGCAGGGCGGCCACGCCCCTCTCTGGCAGGATGGAGGTCCGGCGGCACACCGGACACGACAGAGTCAGGCTGTGGGCCGGGATGTAGTTCTGGAGACACCTGTACACACACACACGCGCACGCACACGCACACGCACACACACACACACACACACACACACACACACACACACACACACACACACACATTACAAACTGGCAGAGACAGGCTCCAGAATGTCCCAATTGTGTCGAAAACAGAGAATGTCATTCAGACAGCGACACACACACAAGCACCACACAGACAACACACACACACACACACACACGCATGCATGCACACACACACTTGCCATTCTTATAAACAACACATATATGCTAAAAACGGAGCTCACGTATCATGTCACATCTGCTAGTGTCTGTGTCCGAAAAAGGCAAGATGAAACTAGGTATAAACAGATGTGTAAGATCATAGATGTTAAATAATAATAAATGACCAGAGGCAATAGAAATGAGTGTTATTCAAAAAATAACAAATATAACATACTGTATCTACCAGCTCAAAATGTGTCACCTGCTAGCAGTTTGCATAGGAAGTTTACAGATAGTGGCGAAAAACGGCATTTGCATTGGATATCTTAATTTCAATGAGATTGAGACACGAAACGATTAGGTTTTGTTTCTCTGTTGTCGGTTTGTGAAACGTTATGGCATGGCTGTGTAAACAGGAACACCTGAAGTCCGTTATCAGGTTATGAGAGAGAAACGCCCAGCAGTATAAATACTTTTTGTCATATTTTTATATTATGGTAACGGTTGTTTATTCCACTCAAGGACGGCATGTTCATAGCAAGCAATAGCACACACCGTCTCGTGTAACATTGGTTAATTCATAGTGTATACCACGACCTCTGTGAGACAGATTTTATGGACATCATTTGGAACCTCTCACAGGCCACTTGGCTCGCACTGCACTGTAACCTCCTGAAACTGGAATCTGTTATTAATGAGACATTAATGTCTCTCAGCTTTGATTGGTTGATCATAAACGCTCTGCAGAGCCATGAGCCACACTGTCTCAGTCTCAACATAGGGTCTGGGGGACCACTGCTGGTCCACTAGGTTTTGATAGTGTAGGCTGCAGGGGTCCCAGAGATCAGATTTGTATCAAAGGGGGACACGGTGGCACAGTGGTTAGTGCTGTCGCCTCACAGCTCGAAGGTCCTGGGATCGATTCCCACTGCTGTGGGTGCAGGCGGCGTGTCTCCTCCTCAGTGCCCATACCCGAGGCGGGGTTGGTGAAAGGCTCTTTCTGTGTGGAGTTTGCATGTTCTCCACTGTGTCCCCTAGCGTAAATACCCTCACAAAATCATGCAGTAAATCTGGGCTCTAAACTGCCTCCCTCTGGCCAGCCGGAGCGGACTGATGGAGGGGACAGGAACTGTTTGGAATAATGCATTCCTTCCACGTGCTACGTCCAACCAGGAAAACTCCCCCCTGTCAGGTGAAAAGAAGGCAGCTTGGACTCCTCATGCATTGTAGGAAGCATGAGGCCAGTCCGCTGCCTCCCCAGGTTGGCGGAGGATGTGTAGAGCCCAGGATCACATTAGGAATTGGCATAATGTGAAAAATCGGTCACAAAATTGTGGGATAAAAAATCGATTTAAAAAAGAGCTGTATCAAAGGGGGGGCTAAACTAAACCAGTGGTTCCCAAAGTTGGGGTCGTGACCTAAGTCATTTTGGGGGGAGGGTCGACTACTGATTGGTTCAATGTCCAACATTGTTTTCTCAGTCACCAGTAAACAAAACAACAGTTTTGAACGTACATACCGTACGTTCATACGTACATCTGGCTTACAGATAAGCGCGCAGGAAGCGAGCACAGGGTGTGACGCGCGCACACACACACACACACACACACACACACACACACACACACACACACACACACACACACACACACACACACACACATGCACAGACATTTCTGCCTGGCCTACATAGTATTCTCACTCGCTACGTTTGCGAAAAACTCAAGAACTGCTCACATCACCGGCGGCTACCAATTTGACACCCACGTAGCACACGCCCAACAGGAAGCGATCAGAACAATTTACACAGTATAACCATACATAGGGCTCCATTTTCGTTACCATCTAAACCCCTTATCCTAAACCCCTTATAATTGTTTTTACTATTTTCAAAAACTTTTTGGAATAGTTCAACGTGCCAATCTATTGACACATTGTGAGCTTGTAGACTGATCATTTAAACTATTAAAAATCTTCTTTTAATAATTTAAATAATTTAAAAAGGCAAAGAAGTTAAGCGATAAGGGGTTTAGCAGTGACGATGGATGGAGCCCATAATGTCAACAGCATGCTGTAAAGCAGGGGTTTTCAACCTTTTTCATCCCAGGGCCCACCATTTATTCAGCATTTGAGCCACGGACCACCATTTGAGGACATTTTAGCCCCACAGACCCCCCCCCCCCAAACTAAAGATTTCCTTTGACTCTGTCCATGACCATTAATCTTCTAGTTGTGTAGATTAGGACTAATTCACATCATGAATATTTTAACTCTTGAGAGCGTAAAAATGAAACCAAATGGACCCGCAAGGGTCCATTTGGTTTCATTTTTACGTTCTCAAGAGTTACATCCGGTTAAACAACTTAGCTGGAGACCACCTGGAACCTAAATTTTGGCCCACTCTGTATTTGAGTTTGACACCCCTGCTGTAAAGGGTACATCCATCCATCCAGCGGCGACTCACCTCTCACAGAAGGTGTGCAGACAGGGCAGCACTTTGGGGAGGTGGTATCGGTCCAGGCAGATGCTGCAGATCAGGAACTGTTTGTCGATCTGTCCCACCACTGGACTGGGCAGAGCTGAGCCTTCACTGTCCATCCTAAGAGCCTGACGCAGCGCCGCTCCTTCTGCCACTCAGCCTGCACCCTGGAGAGAGACAGAGAATCAGGCAGTGTTGCCAACTTGGCACATCTCTCGCTATATTTAGATTTTTTTTCCAGACCCCCCTGTGCTTTCTTTGAAGGTGAGTTGTTGGGGCGAAATTGGTTGACAAGCGCCAGAGATAAAACACTTGTTTTCTTTTTTTCTTCTTCTTTTTTTTTTTTTTTTTTTAATTTTCCTACTATGATAGCCCTCCTTCCTTCCTAAAAACGACCACTGGTAACCAAATGGACCCTTATAGATCTGTAACTTGAGATTGTAAAATGAAAAACCAAATGGACTCCATTTGGTTTCATTCTACTCAAGAGTTTCATTTCTCAAGAGTTAAATTATATTTAAACATCTGAATTACCTAACTTTCAAGAATCTACACATTTAGAAAATGTAGAAGAATTGGAGCCTGGTACCATACTAATTTGCCATTCGAAACATAAACGTTTGACATGAACGTTAAAGTTTCCACCTCCAAATTAGGTGGAAACTTTAACGTTCATGTTGAACGTTTATGTTGCCAACAGCAAATTAGTATGGTACCAGGCTAGAAGAATTGCTAATTTGACCAATGTTTTGCCAGTTATTTCTCCTCAATTTGTCCAAGAGACTAAACTCAACATCAAATTGTGGTCCGTGGATAAAATGCAGAATAAATAGTGGGCCCTGGTATGAACAAAGCACATTCTAGTGCATTTTGGAAGTGCCACTGGTGCATTTTGGGGTTTTGGCAGTTGGCAACCCTGTAATGAGTTGTGTCCACTGACCAGTGGAGATCAAAGCAGTGACCGGTGATCTACACATGAGTGTTTTCCTTCCTCGCACCAGGTCAGGAAATGGTACAAAAACAGACAAACAAACGAACAAACAGAAGGACCTGCTGGGACCGCAAGGTTGAACTTCAACTACAAACACCCTACAAATACCTTTTACGACGGCTAACTTAACTCTCACGAGAGCGCACAAAGGAACCAAATGGACCTGTCCAGTTCTTTGGTTTGAGAATAATGCGATGGAAAATATAAAGCCAGTCTCTTCCCACAATGAAGAGAGAATGTAAATGAAAATGAATAGAGCCATATGGATTTTTTTTTCTTTTTTTTTTTTCAATTCAGAAAAAAAAAAGCTCAGTTATTTTTATTCTCGAATCAAGGATTATGTGGGGAAAAATGTACGGCCATGATTCACCAGTATCCTCGATAATTACCTACACCAGGGGTTTTCAGCCAGCGGCCCACCTGGGGACCACCAGTGGTCCTTGAGAGAGTTCCAGGTGGTCCCCAGGCTAAATGATGGAAAGTTGGTTAACCAGATGAAACTCTTTGAGAGCGTAAAAATGAATCCAATTGGACCCGCAAGGGTCCATTTGGTTTCATGTTTACGCTCTCAAGAGTTAAAATATTCATTATCTGAATTAGCCCAAGTCTACACAACTAGAGAATGTAGATGAAATGGTAATTTTGGTCTGTATGTTTGCCTGTTTTGTTCACCAAATCCAGCCTGGTATTGTGGACGAAAGTAAAAGAAATCTTAATTTTGGGTCTGAAATGGGGCTAAAATGTCGTCAAATTCTGAATAGATAGTGGGCCCTGGTATCCAAAAGATTGAAAACCACTGAGCTACACTATTCATACCAATATTTGATTTTGAGTGGCACCATAAAACAGCTTCCACTGCTATTCCCTGGCCTGTACAGCTATGTGTATCTTATAGCTTCCATTGAAAATGCAGGTAACCAGTGTTGTAGTGGGACTTTTAGAAGTGGAGGGACGCCTTTTAAAGGGGAATGTACAAATGTGAACCAAATGGACCCTAGCGGGTCCATTTGGTTCCATTTGTACACTCTCAGAAAAAAGGAAACTCATTAACATGGTGAAACACATCCTGATGCCATCAAGATGTATTTCACCATGCTAATGATTTTTGTCACTTCCATTTCTAGGAAACACAGAATGGGGGGGGACTTTTTTACCATGTCCACACAACATCTCTAAGGTATATTAATGACATAGTAAAATATTGAAAGTAAGTGGAATTTCCCTTTTAAGACACGTGCATGCACGCTTGCATTTTAGTAAGTATAGCATATTGAGAACGATTGTTTACAATGCCTAATTGTATTCATAAAAGTAAATGACAAGACAAAAAACACAGGCCTACTTTTGCCCCAAAAATATTTTAGATGTGAGAAGTGGTGGGACGCCGTCCCCCCGCATCCCCCTGACACTACACCCCTGCAGGTAAGTGTATAACATTGTGGCCCACTGTGGACACACAACGCACTGAACGCAGCATGACATTTGATTTGATGAGTTGATGAGAGCAGGTGCTCCACAGCGGGGCAGGCAGCAGCCACCCATCTGTGGAACACATACAGTACCCTTCTGGGTAAAACCCTCTCCATCTGTGTTATTGGTGCATGGAGACAAAATGCCTCAGGTCACTGACGTCAGCACTATACAAGCAACATGGTTGTTCTGCAAACTGTTTGTGACTGTGGTTCATGTCAGTCAGACTGGACTTTGATCGGACAGGAACACAGAGCGAGATTGAGAGAGTGCCGTTTGTGTACCTTTAAAAGTTCAATACTAATGTTCAATTCAAAGATACACACACAGATACGAGAGAGAGAGAGAGAGAGAGAGAGAGAGAGAGAGAGAGAGAGAGGGGGGGGGGGGGGGTAGGGTGTAAGATGCTCCTTATATGGTCACCACACTCCATAGTATAGGAGGATTAGCCAAAAAATATAATAATATAATATTTATATTTGAATTAAGTGAAATCACTTACTCTACATTTAACTGGATTATCATGAAAGTCCATTTCATCAGTTCATCCACACACCGGTATTGATTCATTCATGCATAGATTATTTTATTGGACTTGCATTCAGCATTGACACCATTGATCCTAACTGTGTATTATATATGCGTCCCCCACCCTAAGAGACACCAGGGGCGGATGTAACATTTCCCAATTGGGGGGGCAGGAGAAAATGGTACGTGGGCGGCTTCATCGCCTGTGTCGCTTCGCGCCACGGGAGATGAAGCCGCACCCAGTAAAGCATCAATAATAACATCAGTTGTTGTTGAAGTTGCAACAGACACACTGCGCAGCATGCATAAAGCTAAAGGTCTGACTCAGAGAGTTTTCCGTTTTCAATGATGAAATGCTGTTGGTTTAGTGGTGACACAGCTGTAGTTAGTTAGTAGCAGTAGTAGTGTTTCAAATCATATTAAATATAAGCACTTTAATTTGAAATATTGTGGTTTGTTTTGCATGCCATCATGTTTGGTGGGGCAGTCAGGGCATTTAGGGGGGCATTGCCCCCCCCTTGCCAATGACTAGATCTGCCCCTGAGAGACACAGGGAGTGCCAACACAGCTCCAACACAGAAAGGCGCTTTCGCTAACCCTACACTATAGGATACGGGCAGGTGATGAAGTGAAAGAGTGGAGAAGAGAACACGCCCCCAGTGTCCCCAGCGGGAATCGAACCCTTGGACCTTGTTAGCTGTGTGGTGACAGTGTCACCGATGGTGGCACCCTGCCCCCCCACGCAGTAGCGTCCTCTTTGGTGTCAGTGCATTGGAGAGGAACTTCATCCTTCAGTCCCCAGAGAGGAGCACCGGGTGTTTAAAAGGAGAATGTATGTCAGCGTTCTCATTGTCTCTGTTGCACACACAGAAACAAGGATGATACGCCCACAGGGAAATTATCTCTCTCCTCCTCCTCCTTTCACTGTAATCTGTCACTCTCTCTGTCTCTCTCTCTCTCTCTCGCTGCCTCCTATACTGTCCCGTCTCTACCAGGGGCGGATCTAAGCATGGGCATGGCCCCCTAATGCCCCCCTAAATACCCAGTCTGCCCCCCCAAACATGATGCCATGCAAAACAACCCAAGATATTTCAAATTAAAGTGCTTATATTTAAAATGATTTGAAACACTACTACTGCTACTAACTACAATTTTGGCACCACTAAACCAACAGCATTTCATCATTGAAAACAGAAAACTCTCTGAGTCAGACCTTTAGCTTTATGCATGCTGTGTGTCTGTTGAAACTTCAACAACAACTGATGTTATTTCTGATGCTTTACTTGACTAATAAAAGTCCTGTAACCGAAAATGGTGTGGGTGCGGCTTCATCACCCTCGATTCCTCATAAGCATCAGGGCCGGACCTAGGCATGGGCATGGGGGGAGGGCAATGCCCCAAAAAATGCCCTGACTGCCCCACCAAACATGATGGCATGCAAAACAACCCAAATTTCAAAGATATTTCCAATTAAAGTGCTTATATTTAAAATTATTTGAAACACTGACTGCACCTTTAGCTTTATGCATGCTGCGTGTCTGTTGCAACTTCAACAACAGCTGATGTTATTATTGATGCTTTACTTGCCTAATAAACGCTAATAAAATGCTATGGGTGAGGCTTCATCGCCGGTGGCACGAACCGGTCAATGAAGTCGCCCTCTTACCATTTTTGCCTGCCCCCCCAATTAGGAAATGTTAAATCTGGGCATTGTACAATAACATTCGCTGTCGAAAACCTCTTCATAAACAATCTTTTCCTTCATAAGGTGAGTCCTGACAAGTTACAGTCTAAGATATTCTGAGGTTTCATCCCCCAGAGGTGACAGGTGATATTGTAATGTCTTATCTAATATTTTTTCATGTTCAAGCCTAACATGTACTGTATACTGCATCTTTATTGCATTAGATGCTTTGTTTAGATTTCACTACAAAATACTGTAAGTGTGGGGGTCACTAAAATGGGTTACTAGGGTTAAAAAAAGAGAGAACCCCCAAATGTTTGCTTTTTTTAGTCTAGCTCTGAGGTACAACCGTAAGGGTCCCTTTGGTTTCATATTTGTACAATCACACTGTGAGTTACATAACATTATCACTCAGGATATTACTGTGCTCACAAATTAGTTCATTGTGGTAATGAAAGCAGTCTGTCAGAATGTCTGTTTTCATTCATAAACTGTATATGAATCATCCTTCCCCCCCCCAAGTTAGCCTTTCCACTCACAGCTATCAATCGGTATAAACTATACCGATTCATAAATATGGTAAAGTATTACTTAACATAATTGAAAATGAACACAACCAATCATTCATTCATACTGGAACATGCACACACGCACACACACACACGCGCGCACGCACGCACGCACGCACGCACGCAAACACACCCACACACTGTACCATACATACAAAAACATACATACGTTTGTGCAAACTATCATGCACGCTCGTACTCGTAGACACATACATACGTGTGCACACTAAAGTGTTGTCTGCGCACACACACATTGGCGCGCACCAACAGTGGCCACTATAATCATTCATGAGTCAGTGCTGCAGTGAAGGCAGAACATCAGAGCATGCAATGTGAATGATACAATAGACGATCAAAGCAGCATAAACCCTGCACTGCACACAGACACAACAACAACAATACCAGCCATCTGATGCCACATCAGAGCAGCTGGTCCGGAAGTCCCCAGTCAACCAGATAAACAACCTTTGTCATTTCTCAAACCATTACGGTACCACACAGGGGCGGATCTAGGCGTGGGCATGGGGCAATGCCCCCCTAAATGCCCTGACTGCCCCACCAAACACAATGGCATTCAAAACAACCCAATATACATGTACACAAAAGTGATTATAATTAAAATGATTTGAAACACTACTACTGCTAGTAACTAACTACAGCTGTGTCACCACTAAACCAACAGCATTTCATCATTGAAAACAGAGTCAGACCTTTAGCTTTATGCATGCTGCGTGTCAGTTGCAACTTCAACAACAACTGATGTTATTATTGATGCTTATTTGCCTAAAGTCCTGTAACTGAAAATGGTATGGGTGCGGCTTCATCGCCCGTGTCGCTTCGCGCCAAGGGCGATGAAGCCGCCCCCATGCCATTTTCTCCTGCCCCCCAATTGGGAAGTTCTACATCCGCCCCTGGTACCACAATCTACTCTACAGCATACTCTACAGCATACTATAAGATCCTCAAAGCTTCTACTCATTCTTGCCTTGATCTCCCTAGAATGTACAAATGGAACCGTAATGTTAATTTGCTCCAAGAAATCAAAGAGGTTAAAGGGAAAGGAACGCAAACAGCTGCTGTGTTCATATGCTTTTAACGTGATTGATTTTTGTAAAGCCTCAAAAGGACTTTGTCTTTTTTGTAAATAAATAATGTGCTCTTAGCTTGTCTTGTAGGGAAAGCATCTGTGTTATTTTAAATTTAAAAAAATAACAGTTATACAAGCTGGCAGCAAATATTCCATTCCATTCCATTCCACTCATTTTCAACATTTTACTGTCATAAATATACAGTACCATAGAGATGTTATGTGGACATGATAAAAAGCTCTCCCCATTCTGTGTTTCCTCAAAATGGAAGTCTGAAAAAAATCAACAACATGGTGAAACTTGGTCCTAAATTGATGATGTCATCAAGTTGTGTTTCACCATGTTAATGATCTTTTCATCTCAATGATTTTTCTTTTAGGACATTTAGGAAAAAATGAACATGTGAATTCCCCTTTAATAATGAGTGAAATAAAGTTTGAAAAATAATTACACAGGGATTTGTTGGACCGTTTAGTGGTCCTCGTACCTGACGTTGGGAACCGGTGCGCCGCTAAGCGATGCCAGGCAGTCACAGAGTTCTCTTATGTAAGCACAGCAGAGCCCAGCTGACGCGAGGCGACAGTAATCTGCTACACAAGCGGAACGCAGGCAGGCAGCCTCCGCACATCAGTGTGACATACATGATGCACATGCACTGCCGATGGGGAAAGCAACACAACTTATCTACGCTTTGGTTAGGATCTCTGAACAATTTAGAACGTCTACTAGGAGCCGTTCTAATCTGCTGTGGTTTACGGGCAGACTAAGCATGAACTCCAGCCAATACAAATCGAGGTACAGTAAATCCCATGAACAGAGTGCAGAGTAGAGAACATTGTAGTGCCTCGAAGAAACCACTAGGATGTCAGGCAGGGCTGGACTGGGACAAAAACTTGGCTCAGTCATTTCATGTGTGAATTTGGCCCACACCAGCCCATTTTCCCGCAAATTTGTCCCAGACCGGCACAGAACAAAATAATCAAAATAATGATACAAACCAACAGACCTACACAAGCCTTTGCTGCTCTCACAAGAATGATGGTGGCAAAAGGATCCAAGATAGAACAGGGGTTATCTGTCACTCACTGATACAGGTACAATACACACCTGTGTTATTATTTCTTGAGCACCCCCTAGTGGCCCCGTATGGTCGTGGCCCACAGGGAGAGGTCGGTACTCCCTATGGCCAGTCCGACCCTGATGTCAGGGAAACATTTGAACCCAGCACCAGTTAAACAACATGCCTCCATTTCGTCCTGACATTGTAGATTATGTAAAACATTCGCTCTTAAAGATTTGTGCTGCACTCTCACATTCTCCCCAAAAATAGCAGGCGTTCACGGCTCATAGCGCGCCACTCTGTGGCGCGTTATGAGCCGTGAACGCCTGCTATTTTTCAATGAAAGTTAAAACAACACAAGTACAGTACAGAATGGTTTCAACAGCATCCCTCCCTTAAGTAACATTCTGTAGATTTTTAAACTGCCAGGTGATTAACAAACTTCAGCATCAAAAACATCATGCTTGCTAATGTATATACTGTAAATTACATTTTTTGTACATTTTGTAACTACAAGATAGATTACCAGGCAATCAAACATGCTACAAAAATCTAAATGTTAAGGCATGCAAGAACAGGAATGCTCCTTTTCACTTCTGTCGTACTTTGCAACAACAAGGCTACGACGGTGAGCTCAGCCTGATGGGGTGAAAAACATGACATCACTGTGGAAAGAAGAATGTCATGCCAGGCAGGCGTGAACGAGAGAGAGAGAGAGAGAGACACACGTACCGGCAGCACAGAGATGCATCTATGAACCAATCAACAGGCGTCCTGCAGTCCGGGACTCAGCATCCGAGACACACACTTCCTCCATGCAAGGACTGACTGACTGACTGACTGACTGACTCAATGACTGACTGACTGACTGACTGACTCAATAACTGACTGACAGACGGACAGACGGAAGCAGTCATCCACAGCGGTCAACAAGTCAGTGTATGTGGGCTAGAGGAGCTCCCTGCCTGCTGAAAGTCCGACACAAGCAGCAGTGACAGGATGTGTGTGCGCACAGATCCAGTGATCCAGTGTGTGTGTGTGTGTGTGTGTGTGTGTGTGTGTGTGTGTGTGTGTGTGTGTGTGTGTGTGTGTGTGTGTGTGTGTGTGTGTGTGGAAGGGGGCGGAGGGGGGGGTAAGTGTGTGTCAAAGCTCATGAGACAGACAGAGAGAGAGAGAGAGGAAGGGAGAGAGAGACAGAGAGAGGGGAAAGGAGAGAGAGAGAGAGACAGAGAGAGGGGAAAGGAGAGAGAGAGAGAGAGAGAGAGAGACAGAGAGGGGGACCTCAGATGGAATGCAGCTCTGAGCCAATTCTGACAGCTTTTCACTCTCCTCCCATTCTCTCTCTCTCTCTCTCTCTCTCTCTCTCTCTCTCTCTCTCTCTCTCTCTCTCTCTCTCTCTCTCTCTCTCTCTCTCTCTCTCTCTCTCTCTCTCTCTCTCTCTCTCTCCCTCTCCCCCTCAGGGGCGGATGTAACATGTCCCATTTGGGGGAGGGCAAGAGAACATGTTGGAAGGGTATGGGGGCGGCTTCATCGCCCGTGTTGCTTTGTGCCACAGGCGATGAAGCCGCACCCATACCATTTTCAGTGACAGGACTTTTATTAGTCAAGTAAAGCATCAATAATAACAACAGTTGTTGTTGAAGTTGCAACAGACACGCAGCATGCATGAAGCTAAAAGGTCTGACTCAGAGAGTTTTCTGTTTTCAATGATGAAATGCTGTTGATGTCATTGTGTTTGGTGGGGCAGTCTGGGCTTTTAGGGGGGCATTGCCCCCCCCATGCCCATGCCTAGATCTGCCCCACAGTATAACTGCTGTCTCACTGCAGCACCGGGAGCAAGTGCGGCACAGTGAGCTTCTATTGGCCGACAGACAGAGCACTGCTGTGCAAGCCTGGTAGCCTCTGTGTGTGTGTGTGTGTGTGTGTGTGTGTGTGTGTGTGTGTGTGTGTGTGTGTGTGTGTGTGTGTGTGTGTGTGTGTGTGTGTGTGTGTGTGTGTGTGTGTGTGTGTGTGCATGTGCGTGTGTGCATGCGTTCATGTATGCATGCGTGCGTGCAGTACCATCCTGCTGACTCACTGAACGTGTGAAAGTGCATTGATGAGAACACCAAAACACAGAGAGGGAGGGAGACACAGAGGAGGCAGAGAGAGACAGAGAGAGAGAGAGAGCACAGGGGAGAGAAGGGAGGGTGAGTAGAGGGGACGAACGACATGGAAAGAAAGAGGAACGCTTTACGCAGATCGTTTTGTTTTTGTCGCATTGCTTGCATCATTTGATTACCAGATTATCGGTTTAATACAGGGGTTTTCACCAACCAAGGGTCCATTTGGTTTCATTTTTACATTCATTTAGTTTACATTCATGTTTCAATGCAGTTGTCCAGTCCAATGTCCCCTTTAGTCGCGTTATGGAAGTCAGGATGGTTCCTTGGAAGGAATACAAATGCATCCTGTGCTCTAGAGCTGAGACTTGGGCTAATTCAGATGATGAATATTTTAACTCTTGAGAGCGTAAAAATGAAACCAAATGGACCCCCAAGAGTCCATTTGGTTTCAGTATTCAGTTACATCTAGTTAACCACCTGGAACACTCTCAAGGACCAATGGTTTAAAACCACTGTGGAACACCCAGACTTGTGAGGTGAACAGTTTGTTCCAAACTGGACACCACTGACACTGTCCAGGGGTCTGTCATGAGAATAGCTACACCAAGGGGCCACGTGTGGCCCCCCCAAAGGGCCCTCCAAAAAGGGGGCCCAAGGGGGCCACAGGCACACCGCTGCAACAACCCACACCAGATTTGGCACAAACACACTTCAGGCCAGGGGACTATTATGAGATTAGTCACACATGCACGCACACACACAGCCGTCATAACTCTGTAAACACGCACGGCTCTGATCAACACAATACGGGATAGTAACGTAAATGCCCAGAATCTCGGTTCCACCAATGGACTTTAATTTGCATATATCACACAGAGGATAATGGGGTGACCAAAGGAGAGGAGAAACAACAAGCACAATGTCCTGAATGAGGCCTTTATATTTCTGCATCCAGTCACATTGTGTGCAGCACCACAAGGCCTCTGCAAGGAGGCATGGAAAGAAGAATCCATCTCCTGGCATGGTTTCTTTATAGGGTGTGAAGGAGAACCATGTTGACCGCAGGATAACCCAACCGAAGAACAGACACAATGCACAGAATACTGACTAACACTAGGACTAGTTTTACAGAACAGTGATGTGTGGCTTTCACCTAAAGCAGTGGTTTTTTAATCAGTGGTCCAGGGACCACCAATGGTCGCTGAGGTGACCAGGTGGTCCCCAGCTAAGTTGGTTAACCAGATGAAAAGTAGGTTAACCAGATGTAACTCATGAGAGCGTAAACATGTTTACGCTCTCAAGAGTTAAAATATTCTTCATCTGAATTAGCCCAAGTTGATCTTGTACGTTGTAGAAGATCAATGGTCATTTTGATCTGTATTGCCTGTTTTGTTTCCCAAATCCATATTGTGGACAATAACCAAAAGATATCTTAAGGTTTGCAGTCTGTGGGGCTAAAACGTCACCAAATGGTTGTCCATGGCTCAATTGCTGAAGAATTAGTGGGCCCTGGTATGAAAAAGGTTGAAAACCCCTGAACTAAAGTATGAGCTATGGCTGGAACTGTACGGTAGATTATTTGACTTTTAGCAGTCAATCCTGAAAGTTCACCCTGTTGTGTAAAAAAAACAGCATGTCCTCCTCAGTCCAATGTCCAATGTTCAGCTGTCTAATGTAGGTTACCAACCCAGTCTCATGAGGTTTAGGCGAATATGCACGGAGGTGCCAATCCGTCCAAACTCGCCTAGAATAGGCAGAAATCTGTGATTATTCGCTTACAATAATCCGTGCATATTATACTTGCATATAATCCACTGAAAATGACGGAGCGGCAGAACCGACTCAGCCGCGTCCGAGTTGCGATGTGTTAGGGACAGAATAGTAAATATTATAAAACCCAAACTGCCCCACCCCCAACTAGCCACTTCTGTGTTTGTCAAAACCACGCCCAAGTACCGGTACATATTCACAGATTTTTGCTTTAACTAGTATTAGTGTATGCACGCAATTCGTAGGTGGCATTCCGTGCATAGTGTAGTACTATCTGTGAGTTGTGTTTTTGAGGTTACAGTGCAGGGCTTGACACTAACACTTGCCCGCTTGCCCGGGGCAAGTAAAAAAAATGGTGGGGCAAGTGAAGACTGCTACCTGGTTGCTCGATCGGGCAAGTGTCTTTCCCTGCTTTCTAGCTATCCACAATTCCAGGCTGGATTTGGGAAACAAAACAGGCAAATTAGCATACACATCAAAATGACCTAATCTTCTACATTCCCTAGTTGTGTAGACCTGGCCTAATTAAGATGATGAATTTTAACTCTTGAGAGTGTAAAAATGAAACCAAATGGACCCGCAAGGGTCCATTTGGTTTCATTTTTACGTTCTCAAGAGTTACATCTGCAACATTTACAACATAACTCCATATTTTTGGGGGGCAAGTGACCATGACCTGAGGGCAAGTAGAACCTGACTTGCACTTGCTACAAGTGCCTCCGAGACCTTAGTGTCAAGCCCTGTGCACGCAATTCGTAGGTGGCATTCTGTGCATAGTGTAGTACTATCTGTGAGACCGGGCTGAGGTTACAGTGTGTGGAGTTTGGGGATGTTTTCATTGATGAAGCAGCACTAGCACGGCAGAGATCAGAAACCTAAGCAGCCACTGAAGCAAGGTGTGACAGAATAATACAGCAAAAAAAATAAAGCCCTGCTTGGAAATACTTGTTGGGCATGTAAACAGAAAAGATGTGGAAGAGACAGAGTTAGAACAACAGATGAAATACCTTTCCACAAAGTCTAACATGAGAACAAATCTCCATGGTCAATAAATCAAGCCTTAGTTCGGTATACAGCCTGATGTCACATGCACAGTGCACGCACCCACATGCACGCACACACTCACATGCACGCACGCACGCACACGCGCACACACACACACACACACACACACACAGTACTGTAACCTATCCTCTTGTGTTGTACTACTATGCACAGTGCACACACACCCATATAATTAACACATTGCACATTGTTGAGGTCAGTGTTTGTCTAATGTAATGTAACACAACACTGTAAACATGCCAGAATACTCATTAGGATAGTCAGACGATGTACTCAATCACAGTCCCTGAGTCAGAGAATAGATTCTATTGGACAAATCTAAGTGTTGTTGCTCTCAGGCAGAAGCCTGAGGCGCACTATGAGCCGTGAACGCCTGCCATTTTGCAATAAAAGTTAAAACACCACAAGTACGAGAGCCAGCGAAATCCAAAAGCGACCTCGCCCGCCCGGTTTCAAAAACGGGCGCCCGCTTTCACAAAAACGGGCGCCCGGTTTCACAAAAACGGGCGCCCGTTTTCAAAAGCGGGCGCCCGCTTTTGAAAACGGGCGCCCGTTTTCAAACTAGGCTAGGCATAGCCTAGTTTTCACAAACTAGGCTATGCCTAAACCTAACTCTAACCCTAAACTTTACCTCAGTAAACCTATGCCTAAACCTAACCTAACCCTAACCATAACCTTTTGAAAAGGGCGCCCGTTTGTGAAAACAGGCGCCCGCTTTTGAAAACGGGCGCCCGTTTTCAAAAGCGGGCACCAAAACGGTCGCACAAAAACGGGCGCCCGTTTTTGTGAAAGCGGGCGCCCGCTTTTGAAACCGGGCGCCCGCGGGCGAGGTCGCTTTTGGATTTCGCCCCTGCTGACAAGTACACTACAGAATGGTTTAAATTAAAGCCCTATTTGTCTATTTGATCATAATTGCATGGGACTACGTGCTCCATTTCCATTTCACATGGTAAACCCCTTATCCCAAACCCCTTATCCCTTTTTTTAATATTTTTAAAAACTTTTGGGAATAGTTCAATGTGCCAGTCTATTTACACGTTGTGAGCATGTAGACCGGCCATTTGAACAATTGATTTTTTTTTTTTTATAGTTTAAGGCAAAGAAGTTAAGGGATAAGGGGTTTAGCGGTGACGACAATCTAGGCCTATGTGCCACTGTTTAGGTGCCGCCCACTGTTCCTGTATCCGTTTCAAAGTACAGAACGCATTCTAGCACGTAATACACTCACCTGTGTGACAGGCAGTCCTACTAAGCTGTTGTACCGGTGGATGGTTCCATTATGATGTCTGGGCTGGGCTGACACCAGCATGGCTGCTGCCGTGTGGGACGTCCCACTCTGCTCTATCTCCATTCTGATACTGTATCTTTCCAGAGAACTGACCTCAGCTGTTTCTCCCGCCCAGTTCTCTGTCCTCATTTCACTCTCTCTGTGTGTCACTCGCTCCGTCTCTCTCCCTCGGTCTCTCTCTGTGTGGGTGTCTCTCTCTCTCTCTCTCTCTCTCTCTCTATTATCCATTCTTTTCAGTAATGGTGTCCGGAGCATGTATACACTGCCCTGCCAACACAAAATGCCATGTCACCGCAAACAATGATGACCCTGCCAGCTCTACCACTTCCAAAATACAAACAAATGACAGACAGACAGACAGACAGACAGACAGACAGACAGACAGACAGACAGACAGACAGACAGACAAGAGCTGGTCAACATATGGTAAACATGGGTGTTTGTTGGGTTGTTTGTTTACAGGTTTATATAGTTGACATCATAAAACTTTACATGTAAAGTTGTGTTTTGAAAATCTTTAGTTTTGAAAATTGAAAATCTCTGCTTTTACAGTTCTGCTCATCGTCCAAGTAAAACAAAATACTAGTGTATTTCTGCATAAAAGTGCTGTATTAAAGATTTGCATGAGTCAAAGTAAATTAAAGTACCAAAAAACATGCAGAAAACATATGCAGAATATCACTTTTTTCAAAAGTTTTCAAAATGTATTAACATTTTTCAAACATAGGTCAAACAGGCAGTAGACATTGGTGATTGCTATTGCAGTCTATTACTCACTTTCATTGTGTTATTATAATTAGCCTATAGGACTAGCGATTATTTCTTATGCTGCTGAATTGTCTGACGAACCCAGGTGAAAGAAATAGTGTTTTACTCATACCTGAACACGTCACAATGACGGCCATCACGACTAATCTGGAAGAAAAACAGTTCAGTCTATCAGATAACTAAACACAGTTGTTTAATGATATCTCAATAACTGTTTTTGCATACACATTCTGCAAGTGGCTTATTGGCAAACTAATGTAGCAAACTAAAATCACTCTATTAGAGGGATACGATATTTGATATTTCACTCTATTGTCCTAGAGTTATAGCTTTTTTTTTTCCACATTTCTGACAGTAGTGCTGTGGAGAACAAGAAATACTTGGATTTAAAGCGCAAGAAGTAACAGCTTTGTTATATCAGTAACAAAAAAACAATAACAATGCAGTACAATAATGACTTGTGCAAACTTAACAATAGTTAAGAAAATAAGATAAAACAGACAACCGTCCAATGTGCTTGCCTTGTAAACAGTAAAGCTACAAATATCTCCAAAAGAAGATCCGTATTTTTTTTTAGCTTAACTTTTGATTCAGTTTAAGAAAAGCACTTCGTTCCAGGATCATCCTGGTCCTGTTCCGTCTGGCCCTGGTGAGATCCCCCGTGACGCTGAACACTCTCTCAGTAAAGGCTTGTGACGCCGGCATGGCCAGAAGGTCCAGAGCCAGGGGTTTTAACGTGGGGTACGTGGACGAGCTCTGTGCCAGCCAAAACTCGATCCCAGTGTCTTCGTGTACGCCGTGGGAGAGCGCCTCTTTGTACCTCCTCAGCTCCTGCTTGACGCACGTCCCGAAGGAGCGGGGCCTCGACTGCCTGGCCGCGGACAGGAACCTGAACCTGGGCCGCTTGGAAGCGGACGGCTCCGCGTCTTCCTTGACCTCGTCCTTAACGTCTTTCTCCGCGTCCTCCACGTCCCGCTCCCACCGTCCCGACGCGGACGCCGCCGACGTCTCCGCGACGTACTCCTCGGCTTTGATCAGGAGCTCCTGGATGGGCTCCTCGGAGCTGTCGACGAGGATGTCGGAGACGGTGGGGTCCAGGAGGCAGGCGGCGGGCGCCAGCGGGAAGAACTTGGGGTCGCCGGCCACCAGGAAGCGCGCCGAACGCTGCTCCAGGTCCACCTTCATCTTCTGCGACAGAACGCCCAGGTCCCTGAAGGCCGACAGGAAGACGAAGTTGGAGAGGTGGGCGATGAGGTCGAGCAGCGCGGGGACCACCAGGGACAGAGACATGGTGTCGCTCTGGAGGATCTTGGTGTGTTCGGCGAAGGGCACCAGGAGATCTCTGAGGACGCACAGCTTGTTCCATTCATCTGGAAAGCATGGACAGGACACCATCGTGACATTAGTTGGTTCGTATTCATACAATTTCCCGTAATTATGAAATTGTAATTTTGCTATTTAACTACCTTTGTGAACATAAACCAAAATTATGTCAAGTAACATTTTTAGAATTCAGATTCAAGTACAGTTACATCCACTCATTTTGATGTTTTGTGTGACCACGTGGCACATTCATTTACAAAAAAAAGGTTTTTCTTCATCTCAAACAATTGTAGACTACAGCAGTGGTTTTCAACCAGTGGTCCGGGGACCATCAGTGGTCCTTGAGAGGGTTCCAGGTGGTCCCCAGCTAAGCTGGTTAGCCAGATGAAAAGTTGGTTAACCAGATGTAACTGTTGAGAGCGTAAAAATGAAACCAAATGGACCCGCAATCTGAATTAGCCCAGTCTACACAACTAGAGAATGTAGAAGATTAATGGTCATTCTGCATGTTTGCCTGCTTTGTTTCCCAAATCCAGCCTGGAATTGGTGGACCAAAAACAAAAGAAATCTGTAGTTTTGGAGACTGTGTGGGGACTAAAATGTCCTCAAATGATGGTCCGATGGTGTCTCAAACGCTGAATAAATAAATAGCGGGCCCTGATGGTATCAAACAGGTTGAAAACCACTGGACTACAGACGGCCTATTTAGCCTTAGACAGCCTATTTAAGATTGGTAGAATGTCCGACCTACGACGCCAGTAATGAATCGCTCTGTGCTCGATATATAATCCTCGTGGCCGTCCTACCCTCTCCTACGACAGCAGAACGCGGCTTTTGGCGTCGTGTTAACAACGTGGACGAGAGCTACGCTGTAGAGGAGCGTCACCATGGAAACCAGAGACGCCAGTGGAAGCCCAACTATGTTGGGCTTCTGTTGCAACTGTGACAGACCACGGCCACTGTTCTCGTCGTGTCCAAGGCCTAGAGACGGAAACTTAACCCATAGTAGAGGGGAACCCCTAGTGGTAGTTTTACCCTAGTTGACGGGAACCCCTATAGGGGTTCTGTACAGTATGTACAGTATCAAAACATGTCAAAAATTTGATGGTGTTACACAATAATTTGAAGTTTTTCAATACACTTAGGTAAGTATTTCAAAGACATTTTTAGAATCGGGATAGTCTACAATGGGTTAAATTCCCTAGTATTCACCTGGTAGGAGGCAGTCCCAGCCCATGTCTCCAGACACCAGCATGACGGCGTCTTTGACCTGGAGCAGGCGTGTGATCATGAGGTAGGTGCTGGACCACCTGCTGGGGCAGTCCTTGATGACGGCCAGACCGCACATCTTCAGCAGCCGCTCTGCGGCCGCTGAGGACTTACGGAGACGCTTCACCAGAGCCCTGGTCTTGGCCAGGAGCCGCTGGACGCCGCCGTCCTTCTGGACGTTGTTCACCACCAGCTGGAGGGTGTGGACCACGCAGGGCATCCTCTCCATCATGGCGCCGTACCTACCGTGAAAAAAGGGCACACGCAAAAGACAAAGGGTGAGATTTTCGTTACCGCTATACCCCTTATCCCTTAACTTCTTTGCCTTTTTAAACTATTAAAAAAAACATTTCTCAGTAGTTCAAATGGCCAGTCTACTAGCTCACAACGTGTTAATAGATTGACATGTTGAAATAGTCCAAAAAAGTTTTTCAAAATAGTGAAAATGAAATAAGGGATATGGCATAAGGGGTTTAGCATGTAACGAAAATGGAGCCCTTAAAGTCTGTAGGAACTGTGCGGAAGATTCTATGAATGCCCTCCGAAAACAATGGATCAAACACTTACACAGGCTGTTTTTTTTTACCCATTTCGTCCTGACATTAGATTCTACAAAACATTCACTCTGAAAGAACATACTGAAAGATTTGTGCTGCATTCTCACATTCCCCCCAAAAATAGCAGGCGTTCACACCTCATAGTGCTATGAGCCGTGAACACCTGCTATTTTTCAATGAAAGTTAAAACACCACAAGTACAGTACAGAATGGTTTGGGTTATGGTTAAGGATGTACAATTTGGCAACGTGGCACAAAGTGACCCCCTATGAGTTTGAATATCTGCTATTTTTTTAATAGCAAACTCTCTGCTTTCCTCAGTTTTAATGTATTATGGGAGGCATTTTGCTGGGAAATATCACTGTTAAAATTATAAACCAGTTGCCTGCCAAATTTCTAGGTTATTTCTGTCTAGCTACTCTAACTATTATTAAGCCTATGCGCTGAAACCTAAAAAAGGAGCCAGCATTTAGAATGTGTTCTATTGCTGTGATTTAACCAATATCATTGCTGAGGCGCAACATAAACCACAGTTACAGCAGTTCCATTACCAAATGGGAGGGCAATTGCAGGGCATTTCTTCACTATTCCTCAATGTACCTTCTTCCTCTAGGCTCCATTCAACAAAACATTGGGTTCACGACGAGCCTGTATGATTTAAAGATCAACCAAGAATGTCTGAGCACGTGTACGCCACGCCAGACCTGGCAACGACGGTGCAATATGCCCGGTTTGGACAGGAGGAGGAGAAGGAGGACAGAGGGGACAGGGTGGACAGGACAGTGGACATCTATGTCTCTGCAGACCAACATGACCCAGGGAGACAGCAGGAGGCTGCTCAGAGGAACACAGCACCAGAGCAGCATGGAGGTAAAAATAACTCTGGCATACCCATTTTCGGCATGATCTTTAGACAAACATTTTGGTCATCTGTTTTCAAAAATAATGGAAATGCAAATGTACAAGATCACAATGGGTTGCAAGTGGCATGTGCCACTTGCTGAATGTTACACAAGCGCAGTTACAATGGCAACTGCGCTTGTCTGAAGTCTGGATAAGTGTCTACATTATTAAAAATAAATTCAAATGAACACAAATCTTCTCTTCTGGGGCGTCCCTTACACTCAATATTTTCAGATGGGGGTCGGTGGCAAAATATATTTTTTGAAATCTGGAAAAACTGCTCTAAATAGCGTCACTGGCATTCGTATGGATTATGTAATCTGTGATATCTGTAGTACGATGACAAAGATAGCAGATCTACATGCTCACATTGTGGCAGTGCAAGGTGAAAACTTGTAGATGTAGAAGATGATGACATCAGGCTTTAGATGTCTGTTTATGGCAAAGCATAAGGTCAGGTTGGCTCACTTCACTGGCACTGCTAAGTACTGTAATGCCTGGAGGAGAGTACAGGCTGGTGACATTAAAAAGGGGGACAGCCGTTGTGTTTCTGTGCCCGGTCTGTGTGAAATGCAATGAAATGTGACGTCATTAGGACTCTCCAAAGAGAATTAACGCCACGCACGGCAAGCAAACGCCTTATTCAACCCTGGATTTAAACATGATACTACTTGTCAACCAGGTGTCAGCCCAGACACGGGATAATAACATCTCAATAGAAGACCAGGGCAAACAAATCTAACTACCCCACTGACCTCAACTGATATTGGGTGCAATTCTTGATGACTGGTTTTAATTATTATGGATATGGAATTATTATGGATAATTATTTGGTAGGCAATTCTTGATGACTGGTTTTAATTATTATGGATAATCATTTGGTAGGCCCAGGCCTGGTGCTATAGGCTTTCGGCATATACCACAAGGCTGCAGACCTGATTTGCTGCAATGCAGCCAATGACAAGACTTAAGCCACAGCTGGCTACAACACAGCGATTGAGAATTGCACCCATTGTCCGTTCAAGAATCAATAAGGTTCATGCTTCTCTTCCATACATGTACACATTGTGAGTAAATAACATTACATAAGAAATGTTACATGGTGCAGCATTATGTTTTTGAGTTCTTGTATCTTTAAAGAAAAGTTTCTCCTATATATGTTTAGGCATTTTCAGGTATTTTCAGGTTGGTTCCAGAGCTGCTACATTGTGTCTGGGGCTGCTGTGTCTAATCCTATCGGCTGCCATCATTATCCTGGTCATAAACAGTGAGTGTAATTCTATCAACATGGTGGATCTCAAAATGGATAGTTAAGAGGTCTGTGACTAAGTCATACGTGTGTGTGAATCAGTTAATAAGTAAAAGAGCACAAGCAGTTGTGTATATACACGGATGATTCTTGTCTTTCCTAATTCAGTCTCAAAACTTACTCAAAACACAACATCCTATTTTCATAGACAACATTTCTCATGTACAGTTTGGTACGAACAGCTTGTTGATGTTCATTCTTATTGTTTAAGATTCCAAATTGAGGGAAGAGAACAACACCATCAAGATGATTATTTCTGGTCAGTGAGAAATCACTACTTTTCTTCTCTTCATGAATACTATATCACATTGTTAAGCAAACGCCAGAATAGTTAATGCTAACTTGGTTCTTTTGTTGTTAGAATGTGAAGGATGGCAGATCTTTGGCAGAGCCTGCTATTATGTCTCTAATGAGGGGAGAAGCTGGGATGAAAGCAGACGATACTGCAGAGAGAGAAATTCAGACCTGATTGTCATAGACAGCCAAGAAAAACAGGTACTGTGGAAAGTTTGCTGTGACCTATTCCACTTTGTAGAGACATACACAGTACATGTTCAAAAACTAACCAGTGGGTTTTCTGTCCAGAACTTTGTTGACACTTTAAACCGGAGAGTGTGGCTGGGCCTGACTGACAGAGAGGAGGAAGGAACATTTAAGTGGGTGGACGGAACACTACTGACCACATCAACGTAAGACTTATTACCATCCTTTTCTAAATGGTTTAAAAAGCTGCATTAATAAAATACACGCCTACCACACTGCCACTAGGAGAATTAGAATGCATTAATTTATATTACACAATAAAAACTAAAGGTTTAAACTCAAGTGAAAAAGGTACCAAGCTCTTCTCCCTCATGGCTCCAAAACTATGGAATGCACTTCCCACTGCAATCAGAACCACAGACTCTCTACCTATCTTCCGCCGTACAGTATATTGTAAAATGTATTGTAAATCCTGATTAAATCGTAAACATTTACCATTGTAAGTCGCTCTGGATCAAGAGCGTCTGCTAAATGCCTAAATTGTAAATTGGTACACTATCTAAATTATTGTAATTAGTTACATTATCCTATTTTTTCCAGGTACTGGTTCGGTGGTCAGCCTGATAATAATGGAGACTGCGTAGAGTTTATTAATGGCAATGGGGATGGAAGAGGATGGAATGATGACTTATGTCGTCAACCTCTCCAGTGGATTTGTGAAAGAGTCATCTACTGAACCAAGCATGAACTTTCATGTACAAGTTAGCTGGTGTGTTGGTTCCCCAGGCATTACTGCATGATGTGTGAAGGGGTGAATGTAATGCACAATCTAGGTAAAGTGCATTGGATAACGATGGTATACGGTATTTGCCATGTTATGCTCTCAAGAGTTAAAAACCTAAGGTCTTTAACGTCCATTTGGTTGCAAACTGTCTATGATATTATGATAAAGTTGGCAACCAAATGGACCACCTGGAAGTACCCCTGGTGCTCTCCACCAAATCTGAACACCAAATCAGAAACAGCAGATGCTGATCTATACATTATCTTTTCACTTGCTATTATTTCCATGTTGTATTACGCCTTTGTGTTTCTTTTTTCCCTCCATTGCTTTGTAAAGCTGCATTTCATGTCACGAAAGGTGCTATACAAATAAAGTAATTGTATTATTATTTTTAGAGAGGTTTTCTTTTACCTTTGCTCTTCTACGTCTTCAAACTGCCCGCCCTCGTCCTCTTCCTCTGAGCTGGGCTCCTCCTCCTCCTCTTCCTCCTGGTGGTTGAACGCTGCCACCATGTGGCTGCCGCTGTCGGTGATCACCGTGAGGATCTTGTCCTGTGCGATGCCCCAGGCCTCCGTGCAGAAGTCCACACACATCTTAATGACCTGGGCAGGAGGGAGGATGCAAAACTAATCCATGGATTCGCTTAGGAAAAAAACAAGCGATAAGATTTTTTTGTAAAGTGATTGATACTGTATGACAGGGGTTTTCAACCAGTGGTCCCTGAGAGGATTCCAGGTGTTCCCCATGCAGGCTAAACGATGGAAAGCTGGGTAACCGGATGTAACTCTTTGAGAGCGTAAACATGAAACCAAATGGACGCTTGCAGGTCCATTTGGTTTCATGTTTACACTCTCAAGAGTTAAATTATTCATCATGTGAATTAGCCCATGTCTACACAACTAGAGAATGTAGAAGATTAATGGTCATTTTGATCTGTATGTTTGACTGTTTTGTTTCCTCCAAAAAACATCCTGGAATTGTGGACAAAAGCAAAATAAATCCTTAGTTTTGGGGTCTGTGAGGCAAAAGTGTCATCAAATGGTGGTTCGTGGCTCAAATTCAGAATAAATAGTGGGCCTTGGTATGAAAAAGGTTGAAAACCACTGCTGTACGAGGTACCAGGTTTTGCTTTTTTGTTTTCTCTCCCTTTTCTCCCTTCTGGGATCAAAAACAGCAGCAGATATTAGCTCACAGCATGTCACTTCATGCCGTGCTGCATGCTTGTACATTATTTTGAACTGCTGATTTAGGAGGCGTTTTGTAGAAATTGTCTTCAATTATATATTAATGAGAAATGTAGTCAACAAACTAATTGCCAACAACATTTAGTAGTATTCTCAGGCCTACCTGCGCGGTGTGCGGGTGCGTCATCTGCTCCAGGTTCAATAAGATGTGTTGAGCTCTCTGCAGTTCCGTGCAGAAATAACAAGCGCTGATGGCCAGGAAAGACGCGTAGTTGTTGTTTGCCTTGTTGCCGCGCCAGCTCCCCACGCAAATGGTGATTTTCCGCGCCCTGGCGAGCCTCTCCTTGAACTTCTGCTTTTCGCTGCAGTAAATCGCCTCGACCAGTTGGTTTATTTTAGCTTTGTGGGGGATGATGAACCTCCGGTCCACGGTCTCCATCATGTTGATGTAGTCGGGGTCCTCCACCGTGTGCGTGGGCAGGCCCGTTCTGCCGATCCACAGGGCGATGGCGTGCTCCCTGCTCTGCTGCTCCACCGAGTCCGGGAGGTACTTGAACCTCGAGGACGATATCAGGCTGGGGACCGGCTGGCTGGCCTGTGGACCCTCGTTCGTAGCGTCCTGCTTCTGTTTAGGAGTAAGGGTCTCTGGAATCTACAAAGTAGTAGATGTAACAAACAAAAAAAGATTACATTTTTAGATCATGAGTTCTAAGAGGTATACGTACCCACTGTGTACAACTGTTAAAAGTATTTTATTGTGACAACTAAAGTCTCAGTAATGCTTATGTTGTACTATTACTAAAAACAACCTACAAAAGGGGTTTCAACAGGTGGTGCGGGGACCACCAGTGGTCCCTGAGATGATTCCAGGTGACCCCCACAGTTGGTTATCCAGATGTAACTCTTTGAGCGTAAAAATGAAACCAAATGGACGCTTGTGGGTCCATTTGGTGGAGGTGTGAACCAGTGGTGTTTCTAAGCAATTTGGAGCCCCAGGCAGGATTTTACCTTTTTCCAGGGAAAACCTCCTGTGATACCTATGACAGGCACAGTAAAATGGCGCCCCCTAGGAATAAAAATATGAACTATCTAACTAAAGAACATATTATGTGTTTTAAATGTTCAATTCTAGCTATAGAGGACTATAGGAGGAAGTATAATGTATAGTGGATACCAATGGCACTTCATAGGACCTCCCACTCTGGGGCAAACTGAACCATAGTGGAGAGCTGCACTGTCGCTGTTGACAAAGTCTCATTCTTTCCTATTGCCCTACTTGCCCCAGAACAGCGATCGGGGGTAGAAGCGAAAATGTTTACGCCCATTAGGGGCGTTTTTGTTTCTCTCTATATATCCATGAAGCTTATTAGCCTGGGATCCTTTTAAAGCATGTCTGGTGGTCGCCCTGGTGCCCCCTCCCCTTTCCCTCATGGCACCCCAGGCAACTGCCTAGTTTGCCTAATGGCAAAAACTCCCCTGGTGTGAACTCACCGTGGCAGATATGTCCGGGTGGTAGGTGCGCAGGTGCCTCTTGAGGTTGGTGGTGTTCTTGCCTCCGATCTTCAGCCCACAGAGGGTGGGCTGTCCGGCAGACAGCTGCATGATGACCACACACTGGGTCTTCCCCTCCACCGGGTTGTACAGGAAGTGAGACCACAGGTCACCACGCCTCTTCCTCCCGCCGCCGGCCTTTCTCCTCAGCCCTAGGGCAGTAACGAAGTACATTGAATCAACCCATTTCGTCCTGACATTGTAGATTCTACAAAACATTCGCTCTGAAAGAACATACTGAAAGATTTGTGCTGCATTCTCACATTCTCCCCAAAAATAGCGGATGTACACGGCTCATAGCCGTGAACACTAGCTCGGTACACAGTGTATTATTACAATACACGATAGTTCACTAGCAAACATGTTTGGGGGTCATTGTAATGTGTACTACTCGGGCATTTTTGTGCTTCCCAGGAAGTTTTTAAGTTTAGTGTTTAGATATTTGATCCAGTTCAAACCACTGTAACTTAAAACACCATTTTAACCATGCTATACACACTGTATTTGCATGCATATTAATGTGCAATATCTGTCAATGTGTAGAAGCAAAAATACATTAAAACTACAGGATGATCTGAATATAAAATATGTAAATATAAATACTGAATCAACTGAATTCAGCTCTAGCAGTCAACCATGGATCCCTAGCGTGACATGCCACAGCTACAAATCCCCATTTAATGGCATTTCTAACTCTAAGAACCCCCCCAATATTGTAAAATAATCTTAATTTAACTCTCAAGTTACCCCTAGGGGTCCCTAAATCCCACTTTGGGATGCACTTGCAATAAACCGCAATATTATGTTGGTCGCTATAGCATCAATAAATAAGAGACATGACAACCTACAAATTATGACAATTATTTCAGGCAGCAGCCTCAAACTAATGTTATCCATGTTATATTAATGTTATAATGCAAATGTTTTCAACCAGTGGTCCGCAGACTGCCAGTGGTCCTTGAGAAGGTTCCATGTTTACACTCTCAAGAGTTGTTAAAATATTCATCATCTACCCAAGTCTACACAACTGATGATCATTTTGATCTGTATGTTTGCCTGTGTTGTTGCCTGTCTGAAATCCAGCCTAGTATTGTGGACAAAAACAAAATACATCTTTAGTTGTGGGGTCTGTGTGGGTAAAATGTCATCAGATGGTGGCCCGTGACTCAAATTCTGAATAAATAGTGGGCCCTGGCATCAAAAGTGTTGAAAACCACTGTGACCCATTAATAAATAAGAGACATGACAACCTACGACTTTATGGTTTATCAGCAGTGATGGCAGCAGCCTGAAACTATAATGTTATTCATGTTATATTAATATTATAATGAATGACTTACCACTGATGGCAGCAGCCTGAAACTATACTGTTATTAATGTTATATTTAATGTTATAATGAAAGACTTACCACTGATAGCAGCAGCCTGCTGAGTGTTGTTTGGACTACTGGAGGACGCCATGTTGGCTCTTCCAGCTGTGTGCTGTCTAGTGCTCACACAGGGAGCCTCTGCTCCCACCAGCTCCTCGTCTTCATCCTGTTTTATTTCGTGGTTCATTGCGGAAGAAGCTTCCATTCTTCTTGTCATTTACTGTCAGTCCTTTCAAATTTGTAGGATACGTTCCGTTTTATTTATGGGAAACAACAACGCGACATTATGATCCTGCTCATGTCTGTCTCTCGCTCTGTGCGTCGCATGAGCAGCACTGGAATAAAGATGCCAAGAATGGCACCGTGACGTGACGCGTCGACGGCACGGAGGTTTGTTTGCGATTTGTGTGTACACAATGTGCGCTTATGCGTGCGTGCGCGTCGCGGTCGCCTACTGTAGTATGTACGTGCGTGTGTGTGCGCGCGGCTGTGCGCGCGCCGGTCTCATCGATCGAAGCTTTTCACTTTTTCAGCCGGTTGACAGCGGTCGACGTGACGTCACTGTCGTGTCCTTGGTGCGTTTGACTGTGGAGATGGAATCGTCCAATCAGGAGTTGTAAACTGGGCGGGATGAGATCTGTGATTGGACGGCGATAGCTCTTCATCAGCATGACCATTAATAATGTCAAAATTATTAGGCTATTAAATTATTAATATTGTTGTATGACATGTATTACAGGTTTAGTTGTTTGTAGGTTTACACTTTAGCTACTTATTTTTGTGAGGGAGAGCTAGTATAATTAGATTTTAGTCAATTTGGTTGTATTTTGGAACAGTCTCATTAGGCTAGTCTAAAAAGTAGTCATATCTCAGTCATGATTTTGGAGTGATAATAATTATCACTTCAAAAATCCTTTATCTGAGATCAGTAGGCATAATTATTATGCCTTCTGATCACAGATAAAGGCCTTTATGCTATTATATAATATGAATTATAATGTAGGCCTCTGTCTTTACAACACAATGGAAATATTATATTGTTTGCAGATAATATTGTAACTGTTATTTTCTGTAATGAAGAAATATGATATATAGTAGCATAATCAATGCATAGCTATTTTTCCCATCTTCCCTCTTCTTGACATGATTCAACACAGTACTATAATAATAACAAAATCTGCTGGTTTAATGAGATATACTGTTTGTTTTACATATATCTTGTCTTGTGTGTTTATTTCTTAATCTTAGACATGATACCCCCAGCCCCATTACTCACACACGCATATGCACATACATAGGTGCACAAACCACAAATAGTCTGGGCAGGACTGAAAGAAATGTGTTTATTTAAAGTGCTGAAGGCAAATCGTGTTAATTTATGGCATACATGCTTTCTATGGGTATTAAGGCATGCTGAATCCAAATCTGCTGTATGCCAAGCTCAAAAATGGCTGCTAAGGCCTCAAAATGGACCATTTAAAGATGGCGGCCACCACTATGCTATAACATAGTAAAACACCTATATTTTTAACGAAATAAGGTTATTAATGGACTGAAGTATCAATTTTTATGTTTTCATATATGGGGAATGCGATTTAAAATTCTGATTTGAAATCAAATGTGAGGAAACTGCTTAAAATTAATAAATATTGTGAAAATTGTCATTGGCGAATACTTTTTCAACCACCTTTATCTAATGATTGTTCCCAATAAGTGTGTGTGTGTGTGTGTGTGTGTGTGTGTGTGTGTGTGTGTGTGTGTGTGTGTGTGTGTGTGTGTGTGTGTGTGTGTGTGTGTGTGTGTGTGTGTGTGTGTGTGTGTGTGTGTGTGTGTGTGTGTGTGTGTGTGTGATATAGGCCTACTGCTTTAAAATATTATTACTGCATGCCTGTGGTATAAACTGATGGCTTAATTCAAATATCAACCTCAAATGGCTTGCTGCTTCTCTCGAGGGCTACCACATACACCCTGTACACTTAACATATGCCCCATGATTAACATATGCAAATAATTCACACATTTGTAGACAAATAGAAAAGGTCAAAATGGTATGTTAATTATCGGATGGACCCCTAATCATTTTCCCCCCAAAGATGGCAGCTATGTATTTAACGCAAATCCTTCAGTTCTATAAAACTAAACTTGGTGTCATTGGAATGTGCAGTGTTATGATTAAATCTATCCAGTACTATCCAGTAGTTTATTACTGATACATCTTGGACAATAGATTCACCAAAATCTATTGTACAAGATTGATGAGAAGGTGTACACTTTTAGAAAAGGGACTGAGATATTAACCATCACAGAGCTCTGGAGCACCTCCATCACAGAGCTACCGGAGCACCTCCGGTCGCAGTGAAAGATTCTCTATTTATGAAAGAAATAAAGTATTGAAGGTGTTTTTATCTGCATGTTTTAGTTATAGAAGGAAAGTATAGTGTTTTAAGGCATATTTGTTTTATTAGCATGCAGGGAACCTTTTAACACTGGATCTGTCAGGCATCCTATACAGTATTTGCCCTCACCTTGGAGCCTGAGCAGATTAACTCTGTTGTCTAGTGAATGGTAAATGGTAAATGGTGCATTTATATAGCGCCTTTATCCAAGGCGCTTTACATAGATTGTGCATCACATTCACCCATTCACACACACATTCATACACTGATGGCAGTGGAAACCATGCAAGGTACCTACTAGCACATCAGGAGCAATTAGGGGTTAAGTGTCTTGCTCAGGGACACATCGACACTAACTCTGCAGGAGCCCGGGATCGAACCGGCAACCTTGTGGTTACCATCCGGTTACTCTACCTCTGAGCCACTGCCGCCCTGTGGCTCAGAGCCACTGAATCCTTTATCAATTCAGTTATCTTGATTCCCCATACATCTACACATTGGCATCTATCTTTAACACATCCATGTGGTTGCA
>CM076973.1:5345713-5583213 GCA_039105355.1 Benthosema pterotum | reverse complement strand
ACCCCTGAAGAACCATCTGGTTTCACTCTCGAGAGTTGAAATATTCATCATCTGAATTATCCCAAATCACAGCTACTCAATTGAAGGAACTACGAGTGGCAGTTTTCTGATCATCACAAACTATCTACATGCTCACATGAGACCAAACTTCACATGATAGTTGCTTACTACTGCTGCAATGTTCTTAGCCACTCATTGCGCTGCTAATGTATCGACATCGGCTAATATCAAAGAAAATAAAACATACGCATTTGGTCCGCTCTGGCTATCGTGACGTCAAATCTATACGGTTCAGACCCTGACAGAACCGTGGCACAACTTTCCTGTATGGCTCTGCTAAATCAACCAGAGTTACGACATCTCCGTTCACTTCTATGGAAAGGTCTAATGGCTGCTGCTTTACTTTACTTATCGACCATAGGGACAGCTATTGACAAGTCCTCGAACTGCAGCCCAGCTTTAAAGCTCTTAAATCGGGAAAGTGCTACCTTAAATGGCTTTACTTTAAATCGCTTTGTAGTAGGCCTAATACTATCCATGTTGTCAGTTGCACCATACAAGCTGCACGACCGCTGTAAATCACTTTGGTGGGCCGCTGTTTTCTATCCCGTCTCACTATTCAAAGCTGCACGACCGCTATAAATCACTTACTTTAGTAGGCCGCTTTTCTACCCCCTCAATGTCGCAACTCTTCTACTACTTGCTCTGGCTGTAACCCCTCCCCTCCTCCTCTCATTTACACTGATCGCATTGCAAACAAGTGTTGCACTTGCCAGCACTTCTTCATAAGAAAGCGACCATCACTTTCACTCGCCCAGGACGCGAGATTTCTTTTCCTGCTATGGATGCGGGATAGCCTCCCGTGCTCACCGCGAGACAGCGAACGAGCATCCCACGATCTCCAGGCTTATATCCGCGCTGAAAACCACACCGGCACGGCGGCACCGTCACCTTCGGCAATGCGCCAAGGATTTCTTTCCAGCTGTTGGCCGTTGCGGAGCGGTGAAAGCGTGTTTTCCTTTTTTTGTCTACAAAAGGTGTGTGCACTGTGCACGGACACAAATCTGAAATCTCCCATCATAATGTATGCGTGCGGTTTTGAAAACGTGACAGCATGTATCCTTACGACAATTCGCATAAAGTGCAATCACGCTTCGCTGTGTGCTTGCCTGGAAATATCAAAACTTTATGCATGGAGGGCTGAGGGCTGAGGGTCCCCCTGCAGTGTGTCACATTGCAAGCATACAAGTCACCGTTTGCAAAAACACAAGCCCAACACAAGGACAAAGAAGCTTCTGTCGAGTTCAACAAATTAGACATTAGGCTAACGCTACTACTACTTTGCTGTTGAAACTGAACTATTATACACCTTCGGTCAGCAGCCTATACAAATCACATTTAACACTAAAATCACACTACATTGTCAATATGCTAACTAAAACAATAGCCCACATATAACTTCTTTATAGGCTACTTTACACAGATTACACAGCCAGTAGCATTTTAACACATTAGACTAAATTGGCCATGGTAACTACAAAAACAGCCTATAGGAGTATATTTATTTTTCATTTTTATTTTTTGCCATAGGATCTACATATAACATATGGGATCTAATAGGAAATGTACACATGGTCCATGTGGTCCAAAAGTAATGCAATAAATAGATAGTTCCATCAATGCTTATTGTACCATGACAGTAGCCTACCCCTTGGTGCATGTGCAGTGTGACAGAATAACAGATACAGTTGGCTATATACCTTACAACAGGCCACATCATGAGTCGTGCACTGGTGTTTTATATATATATATATATATATATATATATATATATATATATATATATATATATATATATATATATATATATATATATATATATATATATATATATATTCCTTTCCTTTTTCTTTTTATCTCCATGATTTTGTAACCCATTCCACCCAGTGGCAATTATCTAATGTGATCCTGGGCTCTACACACAGTAATAGTGTACTGTATATTCTTATACCTTTACTTTACCAAAACTTATACTGCCATTACCTATGCTACAATTTCACGACCCTGACGCAAATCATTTGGCCAGCAATATGTTTGTAATTGCTCTATTGGTTGATGGCCCAGGCAGGATATTTCATCCAGCGCTGGCCCTATCCAAAATGATGCCCCAGGCAGGATACGGTATTTCAACCAGTGCCGGCCCTATTCAAAATGATGCCATAGACAGGATATTTCATCCGGCCACTGATGTGGGCACCCCTGACTGTTTTTAAAGGGACTTTATGCCACTTAAAAACACACAAACAATAAAGGGTCATTTTATTGTCTTCTCAGGCTCATGTGACTACCCACATGAGCAGTTTACAAGTTAATCTATTCATTATTTAGCCATTTGATGTTCATTTTAGCTGCCCCACCCCCTTTCTATACAAACCCATTATCTATCTACTATATACAAATGTAGCCTGTCGTCATCCTCCGTCATCCTCCGGCAGCAATGTAGAGCCCAGGATCACATTAGGTAATTGGCACTGGGTGGAATGGCTTACAAAATCATGGGGATAAAAAGAAAAGGAATATATCCAAAAACACCAGGGCACCACTCATGATGTGGTCTGGAAGCGTATACTGTATATGGAGTTTGGACACATGAGTCACACTGCACATTCACCAGGGGTTAGGCTACAATCATGGGTACAATAAGCATTGATGGAATATATATTTATTGCATTACTTTTTTACCACATGGACCATGTGTACATTTCCTATTACATCCCATATGTTGATCCAGCAGAAAAATAAAAATGAAAAATAAAATTACTCCTATAGGTTGTTTTGTAGTTACCACGGTCAATTTAGTCTAATGTCTTAATATTCTACTGGCTGTGTATTGTTCTGTGTAAAGTAGCCTATCAAAAGTTCTATGTAGGCTATTCTTTTAGTTAGCACTACTATTACAATTGCTCTTATGTTCAAAAATGAAGTCTCCTATGCAGTGTGCAAAGCGTACTAAAATACTTGACTTAACATTTTCCAAATTGGAGTGAGCGCAAATCGCCTGTCGCCACAACGGCACGGACTCTAGGCGTGAGGCCCGCGCAGCGGGCCTCATGTCTAGTCTACGCAACTAGAGCAATCTAGGTTTTCCTATTGTGTTTCCAAAATCCATCCTGGAATTGTAGGTAAAAACAGAAGAAATCTTTGGGTTTTGGGTCTGTGGCGCTAAAATGACATCAAATGGTGGTCCGTTGGCTCAAATGCTGAATAAATAGTGGGCCCTGGTATGAAAAACCACTGCTGTGGTATGATCAAGTATGTTAGTATGAAGATTAGTTTTCTGAGAGATGACATACACTTTACAGTAGGGGCTTTCAACCAGTGGTCCGGGGACCACCAGTGGTCCTTGAGAGGGTTCCAGGTGGTCCCCAGCTAAGTTGGTTAACAAGATGTAACTCTTGAGAACGTAAAAATGAAACCAAATGGACCCTTGCGGGTCCATTTGGTTTCATTTTTACACTCTCAAGAGTTAAAATATTCATCATGTGAATTAGTCCAAATCTAGACAATTAGAAGATTAATGGTCATGGAGAGAAGCAAAAGAAATCTTTAGCTATGGGGTCTGTGGTGCTAAAGTGTCCTCAAATGGTGGTCCGTGGCTCAAATTCTGAATAAATGATGGTTGAAAACCAGTGCTTTACAGTAGAACAAAACAAATACCAGTGACTGTAAAGATGGAAGCAGGTGGGACAGGGTCATCCACTTCACTACTACTGGGTCATGTTCATTCCAGACGAATGGTCTGGAAGCAATGCTGGGAGCCAATAGGCTGGCTTCAGTTGTAACAACTTCATTGTTTGCTTTGCATTTTGCATTTGCATTTACCCTGTTTGTTGACTTGGGTTCCTGACATTTACTTTGTAAGTCACTCTAGATAGGAATGCCTGATATAAAAAAATCTTACATTGTAAATTATAATACGGGCCTCATTCTTTCTGTTGTGGAATATAAGTACTTACCTACACTCGTATATCATGTTGTTCCCCCTTAGCCTTGCTAAAGAACTATTTGATTCTATGACTTGTTTGTATATAATGTACATCTTCCGAACTCATGAAAAATAATCATGATCTTAAAGACTGCCTCTGTTTGGCATAAACAATGTACTTAAATATTTCATCTTTTGCATGTTTTCCCTTTCATTGATGCCCGAACTTATGTTGTGCAAAAAACTACAAGCTCATATTCACAACAATCAATGTTGTGAACTTGAAAATATTTGACATCACTCAAAGGTATGAGGCTGGTCCCTAGGCTGGACTTCCATACCAGGATAACCAGGCTGAAAGGGGTCTAGTCTGTCTGCTGGTTTAACAAAAACTTGAATTATAACCTCAATGGATCCTTTGGAACACACAGGTTATTTTTCCCATTTCCTGAAGAGTAACGGTTTTGGACAGTACAAGGCTTCCGCCTGAAAGCGACAAAATACAAAGTGTCTCCGACATCCTGTTGATGTGAAGTTCCCTCGACGACACTCTTTGATGAGGATGAGTCACTGCAAAGTTTCTATAGTTGCATGCTTATCTTTATATGTTGAGTAAATAGTTGTAAATCATTTACAATTACGACTTTTGTCGGCATTTGTGGAGGCTCTTTTCCAGAGCGAGTAGCCGAGTACACAGTGTAAGCATGAACTCAAACAAAACGACATGGTAAAGGTAAATAGTCACAAGTGCAGAGAGAACAATGTAATTGTAAGCCAAAATGCCACGTAAACATCAAAGCATCTGCATGTCTTCACCTGCATCTATTGTTAAATTTATCTGTTCAATAAAAAAAATCACCCAAAACATGAGAACACATAACCAACATACAGTATCTGCAAAAGTATGTAGTATTGCACAGAAGCGAGAATCGAACGTGGGACTCCCACTCGCCAGTCCAACGCACAACCAGTCGCGGGGCTGTTGTCGCTGGCTCATGGCTGGTGCTACACTTTACTTTTGCTTTTAGTGTAATAGAGTGGTTCTCAAAGTGGGGTCCAGGGAGCCTCAGGGTTCTAAATTGACACTCACAGGCCAATAACACTAAGAGTATGCAAATTGAACCAAATGGACCCTCACAAGTATTCAGTTACACAACACTCCAAAGTAGCATACACAACTGATCAGGTCAATGGTGCATTTATATAGCGCCTTTATCCAAGGCAATTTTACATTCACCCATTCACCCATTCACACACACACACACACACACACACACACACACACACACACACACACACACACACACACACACACACACACACACACACACACACACATTCATACACCACCTGTAGCAGCAGAAACCATGCAAGGCACAACCAGTACATCAGAAGCAATTAGGGGCAGTGTCTTGTCTTGCTCAAGGACACTTTTACTGTGGCTTGGTGGCAACCCTGGTTCGAAGTAGTATTATGTGAGTGTTAAATCATCACCAGTACATTTGTAGTGAAATGAAAACCCACAGACACGTATCAAGCTACAGCACATGGTGGAAACACAGTTTAGAGACTGATCTGTTTACAAGAGCGGTGCAAACTGCAAGCACATAGACACACAGTATAGAGACACATGCATTCACACAAAACTGCATAACACACAAACCCACCGCACCTACTGCACATGTGCATAACCAAACAATCGGCAAACTTTTAATTTATGATGCTGCACAACCAGTCCAAACACACACACACACACACACACACACACACACACACACACACACACACACACACACACACACACACACACACACACACACACACACACACACACACACACACACACACACACACACACATACACCACAGTACTACAGAAGCAACAAGGACATGCATAATGAATGACAATCCCAAAATGACATCATTCAAGTTTCCCTCTTCATTTAAGCGGAAAACTTCCCAAAGCCAACTTTCCTCCTACTCCTCCTCCTTTCCTCCTCCGCCTCCTCCTACTCTGTGTGATGGAAGAGAAGTCTCCCTCCCTCCCTCTCCCTCTCTCTCTTTCCAACCACTCTCTTCTCTCTGTCTCTCCATCTCTCCAGGCAAGTGACCAAACAGCACACAGAACTCCTCCAGTACCACTGGCTTATGTTACAGTACATACCTCCTCCACTCCATGACTGCAATGCTGTTTCTCCCACACGCTGCTCTGTTGTTGTTATCTGAGCCTTGACATGTCTTAACTGCTTTATTATTGCTGTGTCTGTGTGTATGTGTCTGTGTGTGTGAGAGAGAGACCTATCTAACATTGAGAGAGAGAGAGAGAGAGAGAGAGAGAGAGAGAGAGAGAGAGAGAGAGAGAGGGAGAGAGAGAGAGAGAGAGAGAGAGAGAGAGGCTGAGCATGAGGGGAGGGGCTACACGGTGTCACAGAGAAAGCATCCGTCCTATCAGAGCAGACTTTTCGACTGGAGGGGTGTGGTCTATAGCAAGGGGAGGTAACAGGAGTGACCAGTACAGGGCAGAGAGAGATAAGAGAGAGAGAGAGAGAGAGAGACAGAGAGAGAGAGAGAGAGAGAGAGAGAGGAGAGAGAGAGAGAGAGAGAGAGAGAGAGAGAGAGAGAGAGAGGGAAACAATATTGTCAACAATGTATTATAGCAGGCATTTTCAACCTTTTTGACACCAGGGGGGACCACCATTTATTCAGCATTTGAGCCACGGACCACAATTTGATGACATTTTAGCCCCACAGACCCCAAAATTAAAGATTTATTTTTGCTTTTGTCCACAATAACAGGCTGGATTTGGGAAACAAAACAGGCAAATTAACATACAGATCAAAATGACCATTAATCTTCTACTTGCGTAGACTTGGGCTATAATTAAGATGAATATTTTAACTCTTGAGAGTGTAAAAATGAAACCAAATGGACCCGCAAGGGTCCATTTGGTTTCATTTTTACACTCTCAAGAGTTACATCTAGTTAACCAACTTAGCTGGGGACCACCTGGAACCCTCTCAGGGACCACTGGTAGTCCCCGGACCACCGGTTGAAAACCCCTGTATTATAGTATTGAATTGTGTACTAGTGACACATTGCTGTAAATCTGCTCATTTTTACAACTTTTGTGTGACACTTGCATGATGAAAATAGGGTATTCATTTACAAAAGGATTTAACAAACGTGGAGATATGAGGCTTCTGCTCGACAGCAATGATTATGTCAAATGATGTCATAGCCGGGGAGATATATAATGACCTTTTAAAACAAACACCAGGTTATATTTCTCTCTCCAAGACTACGGCAATGTTTGTGGACTTTGTGAACTCTGTGGTAGAGAGTACAGAGGTCCAGAGGCCCAGGGGTTCCAGCCAGCTCGTCATCTGAGTCGTCATAATCATTGTAATAGAAACAAGATGATTCTCTCTCAGCAACAGACTGCCTGAAAAGTTCACTACACACTCAATTACCGAGACTTCAAGGAGCACTTTCAACCTTATCTTTGTATAATTGGTCCTCCTCTGCTCCATTTCTGTCTATATTCACCCTGAGTCTCACAGGAGGGCTGCTAGTGTGGACAGCTCAGAAACCCCTAGGATGGATGTGTTTTTCACGGCTTGAAATTGGTTGTCAGTGGAGTAGGGAGCGCTGGGCTATATTTTGGACCGCACAGAAGTGGTAATATGACTAAACCTTACCCTAAACATAACATTAGCATTGTCTGTGTGTACTAACCTACTTGGCTACTATAGTAGCCAGCAGGGTTAAACAAGCGCTCCTTCCCAGATTCATCCTAGGAAATGGGTATGTTGAATGCTGTTTATTATGTGTTTGCTTTTTACTATTCTGGCTGCAAACCAATTTACCACAAGGGACACTAAAGTTAACCTTGATCTATATAGAATCTGTAAGGTTGGTATGTTGACTGCTGATTAATAAGGCAAACAGAGGAATTCCTCAATGAATTGAATGCAAAAGGAAACATTGCAAACTGCAAATAAAGTCAACCGATCAACCAGTCGGGTGAGAGGAGACTGGTGCAGGATAGCATGATCCCAGGCAGCCCAGCAGAGGGAGCTGTTGTTCCCATTGTCCCACTGAAGCTTTCTCTGAAATGATCTGATATCATATGATTGGTTGTTGGTGCAGACATATGAATATGATTGGCTGCTGGTACAGACAGAGGTGATGCACTTGACCTGAGATGACCCCGCTCTCTCTCTCCGACACACACAGGATGGAACAGATATAAACATAGCAACTTCCTGTCTAGAATGTGTGCTCCTCTTGCCTGAGTCTGCACACACACACACACACACACACACACACACACACACACACACACACACACACACACACACGCGCACACACACACACACACACACACACACGCATGCACACACATTTTAGTTCTTTATTTTAGTCCACAAATTACATTAATTTACAGGGAAACAAATAGGTTATAACGGGGATGACAGTTCATGTTCACTTAAAGATGGGGTGCCGTGAATTTTTTCTACCCTAAAACATGATCATCAGGTATTAATGTTATATGAAAAGTAAGATTTTTTCCCCAAAAGTGTACAGTGTTTGTTAAACTGTCATTTTTATGGGGGCACGGTGGCACAGTGGTTAGTGCTGTCGCCTCACAGCTAGAAGGTCCTGGGTTCGATTCCCGCTAGGGGCGCTGCTGTGGGTGCTGGCGGCGTGTCTGCTCCTCTGCGTCATCAGTACCCATACCCGAGGCGGGGTTGGCGAAAGGGCCTTTCTGTGTGGAGTTTGCATGTTCTCCCCGTGTCCCCTAGGGTAGATACCCTCACAAAAACATGCTGTAATCCTGGACTCTAAACTGCCTCCCCCTGGCCAGCCGGGGCGCCTGATGGAGGGGACAGGAACTGGTCGGAATAACGTGTTCCTTCCACGCGCTACGTCCAACCAGGGAAACTCCCCCCTGTCAGGTGAAAAGAAGGCAGCTTGGACTCCTCATGCATTGAAGGAAGCATGAGGCCAGTCCGCTGCCTCCCCAGGTTGGTGGAGAGTGTGTAGAGACCAGGATCACATTAGGAATTGGCACTGGGTGAAAAAATGGGTTGCAAAATCGTGGGATAAAAATTATTTAAAAAAAAAAAAAAAAACTGTCATTTTTATGATTCCACCCTACCAGTTCATTAAGTATGCCTGGTTTGCCTGGTGGGTGGTGATGGGTGGAGATCCACCTGAACTGAAGCCACACCCACAGCTTTAGTTGCATGATAAAGGGGGAGGAGTTAGGGGAGGGGCTGAACAGGTGATGTCACTATAGTGAAGTTTTTTTCATTGGCATGTTTGACTGGAAACGTTCAGCCCCCAGGAAGAAACCCTAAATACAAAGGGAAGACATCATTGCACATAAAAAACACACCAAGGGGTCTATTTACATACTGCCACCTCTTAAACATGTACAAAATTGGAAAAAATACAAAAATCACGGCACCCCCACTTTAAGGACACATAGCACCTCCTCTTCCACACAGACAAACTGCCTATAACAGCCGATACAGAGCAGAATTTAGCGAGTTGTTTAGCTTTACTCTTTGTCATGCCAGCTATTTGTAGGCCACTCACGGTCAGTTTATGCACATGGCCCAGGCTTCCAAATATCAATATGGCAAGTCTACATCGATATCCTAGACCCGTCATAATTCCAAGTAATGGTTGATACTTTGAGATTTTATCCTGGAATGCCTGCTCCATGTACGAATCAAAGACACAGCCCACCTCCAAAATCAACACACACACACACGCACACACGCACACACACACACACACACACACACACACACACACACACACACACACACACACACACACACACACGCACACGCACATCCACCCTGCTTGGAAGCTTTCTCTCGCTACTTTAAGCTAATTGGCTGAGCACATTGATTGGCGGAAGTGTAGTGTGCGTAGCCATTAGCCAAATGCACCACCAGGACCATTTCTTTCAGGACTGTCTTCATGAACCAATTAACAAAATGAATGACGTGATGACGCATGCAAACACAGACACAATGATTGCATCCATCCAAGCAAGTGGGTAAGTAAGTAAGCATATAAGCAAGCAAGTAGCATCAATCATGTATTGGCCATAAGAACCTACTGCAGGGGTTTTCAACAGGTGGTCCGGGGACCACCAGTGGTCCCTGAGAGGATTCCAGGTGGTCCCCAGCTAAATGGAAAGTTGGTTAACCAGATGTAACTCTTTGAGAGCGTAAAAATGATACCAAATGGACCGGCAAGGGTCCATTTGGTTTCATTTTCACGCGCTCAAGAATTAAAGTATTCATCTGAATTAGCATTATTTAATTCAAAGTCTAATTTTAAGTCTGTTACACTGTTTTGTTTGCAAAATCCAGCCTGGATTTGTGAACAAAACCAAAAGAATTCTTTAGTTTTAGGGGCTTTGGGGCTAAAATGTCATCAAATTGTGGTCTGTGGCTCAAATGCTGAATAAATGGTGGGCCCTGGGATGAAAAAGATTGAAAACCCCTGACTTAAAGGACCACTTCACCACTGTTCAACCTATATCTCCATATAATAGAGCCTCACTAATACATGATGAAATACCACTATTATTTCTTCCCACTTGATCTGTGTCTCACAGGAGGGCTGCAGTTGAAGTGAAATGAAAGCCTGCAGGTGTTATTAGTTTGGATTCCCCATCGATGATGTTGCACGGAAAATAATGGGTGTCTGAACTGCCCCCGAACTGACCTCCTGTGAGGTCTGTGGGCACAGTCAGACCCGAGTAGAAAACAAAAGAGTGGCATTTTAGCATGTACATTAATGAGGATATGTTGAATAGTGCAGTCATCCTTTAAACTATTTTATACTACACACACACACACACACACACACACACACACACACACACACACACACACACACACACACACACACACACACACACACACTGCACTTGTCTGCCAACATGTGACTCAGCTGGCATAGCTGGCAGGTCTGCAAAAACAAGCCCAAAGGACACGGACACACACACACACACACACACACACACACACACACACACACACACACACACACACACACACACACACACACACACACACACACACACACACACACACTAACACACTTTGAATCTACAGATTACAATTAATTTGACAGGGAAACAAGTTCATGGGCACCTAAGTGTACTGTACACATACTGTATGGCACTTTCTCCACTGAAAACTGCTTATAGTGGAAACAGAGCACTGAGAGCAGTAAGATGTTTGGTCCAACTGGAAAGCTTTTGAAATATTAACGTTGGCCCTGATCCAGAAAAGGAAAGAGGTTGATAAACACTGAACAGTTTGATTCATAATGGACGGATGCTTACAGTGTCACATTGGTTCTACATAAATCACTCTATAAACATGCGTAACGCAGTAGTTTCACATCAGTACCTTCCACTGCAGAGCTTTTAGTCCTGATTATTATGTGGGGTTGGGTTGTGGACTTATGAGGCACTGATAGCCCCTGTTGGTGGGAAGATGGTATTACACTCATAGGCTATACTGTAGTTGTATGAGAACAGTACAAACACACACAACAATGTTCACAGAAGAATGGTGTGAGGTCAGGTCACTTTAGTCCATACCTGGGAATTATGCGGCCTGGGGGCCAAATGCGGCCCTTTGACTGACTCTGACCGGCCCATGAAAGGGTACTATGGTTTTCAACCAGTGGTCTGGGAACCACCAGTGGTTCTTGAGGGAGTTCCAGAGTTAAATATGGAAGGTTGGTTAACCAGATGTTACTCTTTGAGGGCGTAAAAATAAAACCAAATGGACCCGCAAGGGTCCAAGGGTCTCTCAAGAGTTAAAATCTGAATTATCCAGAGTATGTAAAATAATGGTCATTTTTTTTAGCTATGTTTGCCTGTTTTGTTTGTGAAATCCAGCCTGAAATTAATACTATGCAGACTTTAGTAGCCTTTAGTCTTGACACACCACAATATTTTATGTATCTCATTTGGCCCCTTTGGAAAAATAATTGCCCACCCCTGTTTTAGTCCATTGAAGTTTACTGGTAACAGGCAACATCCAAGACGAATTAACAAATCAAGACATTCTGCACTTGAATAATTTAAGATAAAACTAAGCACTATGGATAACAATAACAATGTTCTGGTACAAATCCATTTTAGGACAAAAAACATCCTCTCTTGCCCATTAAAAAAACCACACACACACACACACACACACACACACACACACACACACACACACACACACACACACACACACACACACACACACACACACACACACACACACACACACAGAGCAGTTGGGGGTTCAGTGTCTTGCTCAAGGGTCACTTGGATACACCACAACACCAACAGGGAACTATAACTGCTTGGAGGACGAACCAGGAACCTTCCAGTTTCCAAAAGGCTAGCTGCCTCTCTAGACCTCCTGTCTGTTGGATTTTCAATTTCCTGTATACTGTAAGTGCACAAAATGTTTGTCATGAGGACCCCTACCTTCCATAACCCAACACACAGCTGCAGCTCAGTACTGCAGAAGAGACAGAGATACACTTATGCAACCTGGAATACTGCAAAGCACCCAACTTACTGTTCCTACTATACAACACCGCTTTACTGCATTCATACTGCTCTGTGATGTTGGGGGGGGGGGGGGGGGGGGGGGGGGGGGGGGGGGGGGGGGCAGAGCAGGGGCGGATTTAACATTTCCAGTTGGGGGGGGGGGGGGGGGGGGGCAGGAGAAAATGGTATGGGTGCGGCTTCATCGCCCGTCTCGCCACGGGCGATGAAGCCGCACCCATACCATTTTTGGTTACAGGACTTATTGCAGTATATTATCCAATAATAACATCAGTTGTTGTTGAAGTTGCAACAGATACGCAGCATGCATAAAGTTAAAGGTCTGACTCAGAGAGTTTTCAATGATGAAATGCTGTTGGTTTAGTGTTGCCACAGCTGTAGTTAGTTAGTAGCAGTAGTAGTGTTTCAATTCATTCTAATTTTAAGCACTTTAATTTGAAATAGTTCTTGTTTTGCATGCCATCGTGTTTGGTGGGGCAGACTGGACATTTAGGGGGGGCATGCACCCCCCCCCCAACCCCCCCATGCCAATGTCTAGATCCGCCGCCCCTGGGACAGAGAGAGAGAGAAGCAAGAGAGGAGAGAATGGGAGGGGGATTATAAGACAGGGGGCTGGGGAGATCTTACTCCATCCACTCAGAGGGAAACCATGTTAGAAAGTACTACTACATGACGTGGCTGATAATGTTAGTCAGGCAGAAAAATGCTGAGGCTGAGCTACATTTTACGTTGAAAATGAAATGTTTATTTTCTATATACTGTATAATAATAGGCCTATTACTGTATATACTACATGTATTGCAATGTGTGTGTGTGTGTGTGTGTGTGTGTGTGTTGTGTGTGTGTGTGTGTGTGTGTGTGTGTGTGTGTGTGTGTGTGTGTGTGTGTGTGTGTGTGTGTGTGTGTGTTGCGTGTGCGTGTGCGTGTGTGATTTCACAGATGCTTGTACATGCCTGCGTGTGTACACTACACATGCACGCGCACACATGTCTAAAATGTTATGATGGAGGCCATTATCTCCAAATCAATCAATCAATCAATCAATCAATCAATCAATCAATCAATCAATCAATCAATCAATCAATCAATCAATCACATATCTCATGAATTAAACATATGCCATCAGACAGATTGACTGATCCTCAAAACAGCCTACTTGAAAATTAACCAAATTATTGGCCTTTTTTAGTCTAAATAAAATAGTCTACAACAATATTGGAAAACAGAATGACCAGAAAATAGTGCAGCACCAAAACTCATGAAACCCAAAACTTTTACACTTTTACACCATGATTAAGTCAACCCAAGTCATAGGCCTATAGTGTGAGGATGTGATCATGATCAATCTACTCACTTCTAGGCTCCAGCCAGAGGCTGATCATCTGTTGTAGTTCTTCTGATGATTGGTGTTTTCTCCGTCTGTCCACAAGCGATCCTCCAGTTAAAATGATTAAAGCCTGCTGCGTATTGACGCTGTCCTCCAGTCAGAATACACTGGACTACAACTGAGAGAGTTGGTGTATAACTGATAGGCAGGGCAGGGCTTGCAGCAGGGATGCCCAGACTGTCACTGGATGTAAAAGCCAACCCGTCCCTCACCGCACACCCAGCAGGGCAAGCAAGCAACCAGTGTCGCCAGAATTTGTGAGAGAAATAAGCAAAACCTGATGAGAATGAGCCATGGGCATGGTCATGGGGTGGCAATGCCCCTGACTGCTCCACCAAACATGATGGCATGCAAAACAACCCAAATTTCAAAGATATTTCAAATTATAGTGCTTACAATATATTTAAAATGATTTGAAACAATACCCTGCTAACTAACTACAATTGACTCAACACTAAAGCAACAGCAATTCTTATTGAAAACAAAAAACTGGCAAAAAAAAAAATACTTTCTCGCCTTGACAGCTCATACATCCAAACAGTATCTGATGTGATCTAATGTTAAATTCACCAATATTGCAGCTATTAGGACCAAAGTCACTTATATTAAGCAAACATGGCAACCTTGCCAGCATACACACAGCACCACTTCCACTTGCATCAACGCATGTGCTTTTTAAAAACTCATTAATATTACATTCAGGTTGGTAGTTACAAAAATAGCATTGCATCCATCCATTATTGACATGCTGTTTTTCCCCTTGCATAATGGAAAATGTTGCCTGTTTTTCTTTTGTACAATATGTTCACTTTTTTTAATGCAGGCTGCAGGCCTATTCAACATTTAACAAAGTATAAAATAGGATTGAGGCAGTTGAGCAGAAATATAAGATTATTTGTTATTTTATTTATTTATTTATATTATTATTATTATGTTATTTTATCAATTTATTCTGTGGACCTGGCCTCACCCCCTCAAGGACTAACTTTGAGAATAACTGATTTATACAATTAAATTGCTAATTTTCTTTTAATGATTACATTAATGTGTTTAGCTTCACAGTTGTCACCTAGGCTAGTACTGTAAGTGGTCATGGATATTATGTAACATGTTACATAATAAACTTTTAGAGTTTACACTACTGTAAGCCCAAACTCTCTGGTTGCATCCCAGACTTTAGTTTCCCGGGACAATGTTACCCCCACCCTCCTCCTCTTGCCTCCCCTTCCTCGCCCCACCTTTCTGGAGGCTGTTGCCATGACAACTCAATATTATGCAGCAGCAGCCAACTGAATGAGTCTTTTCACAATTTAAAATAAAAGAAAGCAACAAGTTTTTTGTCCTGGCTGATAGAGAACTCACAACTCATTACACCTACTATAGAAAAATGCACCCCTCCCACCACCACCCCCGGCGCACATACACACACACACACACACACACACACACACACACACACACACACACACACACACACACACACACACACACACACACACACACACACACACACACACACACACACACCAGGGGCGGATCTAGGCATGGGCATGGGGTGGCAATGCCCCCCTAAATACCCAGTCTGCCCCCCCAAACACGATGCCATGCAAAACAACCCAAGATACAGTATTTCAAATTAAAGTGCTTATATTTAAAATGATTTGAAACACTCCTACTGCTACTAACTATAACTACAGTCGTGGCACCACTAAACCAACAGCATTTCATCATTGAAAACAGAAAACTCTCTGAGTCAGACCTTTAGCTTTATGCATGCTGCGTGTCTGTTGCAACTTCAACAACAACTGCTGTTATTATTGATGCTTAATTGCGTAATAAAAGTCCTGTAACTGAAAATGGTATGGGTGCGACTTCAACGCCTATGTTGCTTCGCGCCACGGGCGATGAAGCCGCACCCATACCATTTTCTCTTGCCCCTCCGACATGTTCTCTTGCCCCCCCCCCCCCATGGGACATTTTACATCCGCCCCTGACACACACACACACACACACACACACACACACACACACACACACACACACACACACAGACCTCCCAATCAGAGGGAGGGAGAGCTAGTTTAGCATGCAGTGCACATCCACGGCATGATGTGCTCAGAGGCTGCATATTGCATTCTTGTAAGATGAGGTGTTCTTCACGTCACCCTCTGAGTTCACTCTTATTCAGTTGAGCTCTCAGAAAGAAGAGACTTTTCATTCAGTCCATTTCTGAACTGATAAAGACAGTTAATTTGCGTAAATACTGGAAATTTGCATGTGGGGTAAAAAAAAGTGGTTATGTCGAATTTGGGATGCTCATAAACAACACATGTTTTGGAAATAGTTGGTATGTGTTTTGAACAGATACAGGAAAGAAAGTTCAGAGATGTCAGGAGTGGATGGAATTCAACCTGATAACATGCTTAGAGAACTCAAGCTTTTAGTGGTTAAATGTCATATGTGAACATATGAAAGATACTGTGTAAAACAAACAAAAAACAAAGAAACAAACTGATTGAAACACTATGAAAAACTTTTGTACAGTTAGGCTACTGTATGTAGAGGGGACCCCTGCTCTCTTTGTCTCTCTCTCTCTCTCTCTCTCTCTCTCTCTCTCTCTCTCTCTCTCTCTCTCTCTCTCTCTCTCTCTCTCTCTCTCTCTCTCTCTCTCTCTCTCTCTCTCTCTCTCTCTCTCTCAGCTAAAGGGTCTTCGGCCTGAAAAACATGGAAGACCCTGATCTACATCATAGTGGTCCTATCGGTCCCAGCCGCCTGCACCTGCCACTGCCATCAGCCCAACAGAGCGTGTCAGGATTAGTCTGCTCATCCACAATGGCTGCCTGAATAATAAATGAACTCCTATTGTCTGTTTGCTGATGGCGTTTTGATTGAACACATGCTTTTGGACCTGAGGCCGACAAAGGAAACCAACAGTGAACTTTCCAGTGTCTAAATATGACAGAGCTCTCTCTCTCTCTCTCTCTCTCTCTCTCTCTCTCTCTCTCTCTCTCTCTCTCTCTCTCTCTCTCTCTCTCTCTCTCTCCAGTCCAACAGGGATTTGGGGAGCCTGTGTCACTGATACAGTGAGATACGGAAGGCAGACGTCAAATCAATACAGGTACAGTATATGGGAGTAGTAGAGGCAGTCTTTCTTGACTCTGCCTTGCTTTAATGTGTGGTCTTGAATACGGCCCTATATGGGACTCAATCCGTCTCAATCAGGCAAACTTCATTACCTTAAAATAAAGTACTCTGTCATGTAATGTAATGTTATGCATAACCGTAGCAACGCAAGAAGCAAGCCACACGTCCATCTTTAACTCTGCCTTCTAAATCAGTAGTTCTGATTCTCAAACTACTTTTGTATTTATTGCCAAGGAACCACAACTTGATTTGGACGCAGACTCCAAATCAAGGTTATGAGCACCTTTTCCACCAAAACACAGCCAAGTTTGTCTGTCAGGGACAAATTAGAAGGGCCATGGGTTGAAGCCAGTGATGTTGTGATGGATAAGCACATTTTAGATTCCTTACCCCATGGTTTTGCTGGTCTTGTTGCTGTCTCTGTTTCTCAAGGATGAGTTCTGGTGGGTGATTTTCAATATCTGTTCAGAAGAACCTACAGAATGGAAGAATGTTCCATCATCAGCATAGATCATACTGTATCAGATGAAAGCCACTGCCGCCCACACTGTCTCAGACACACAGACACACGTGTCACGTCATCGGTTCCATTCACATTCACATCCAGATTTCAGGCAATGCCTGCAGGTTGTAAGCTTGAGATGTAAACAGAGATCAGAGTAGTGTCTGTCGTAGGATTATAGTCTCTTGGTGCTAATCCGTACCGGCAACAACTGTTGATCTTCAGTAAACATTGCTATAGGATGTTTGTTCAGCAACAGGGCCTGGGTCTCCCTATCTCTCTAACTCCTTCGTAAAAAAATAAATGAAACATATGTTCAGGTGGTTTGACAATGTTGTCAAATCAGGAGAGGTAATCCATTTCATCAGCTTATAATGTAGTCTACAGTGATCCAGTTTTGTCTGCTCATTTCTTTGTTACAACACTTCAAATTTCACTTATTTTGCGTATCCTCTATCCTATTTGGTTTGGATTCATGATTGTATTCCTGACCTGAACATCCATGTATTTTCACTTAAGTGAACAAACACATACTGCATGACTTTATAGCACCTTTATGTGTCAGTAGAAATACCAGGATGAATGTCATTGATATGCCCAAACATTATAGATTCTTCATTGAGATAATCAGCCCAGACATCATCATCATTGATATGTCCATGTGTGATCTAGACCTATGGAATATATGCAGTAACAAAAAACAACTTCATTCTTTCTAATTTAATATGAGTAAATATATTAATATATAAATATTTTCAATGAGCAGATGCAAGAATATGTAGTGTTTTAAGGCATATTTGTCTTATTAGCCAGTGATCCTTTAAAAAAAAACTGGCCATGTTTGCAGTATACAGTATGTATGATTTCATGAATTGATATCTTAAGTCATAACGATATGGTTGTATGCACAATGACATGCTGTCACAAACAGGACAGGACACTGAAACTGAAAACCCTGAATGGCCTCTATTCCTGAACATAGACTGTTAAAGGTGACAGCTATGTCCTAGGGGGATGTGTCACATGTGTGCTCTGCACTGTGACTGACAGCCATGGATGAAGGTCCTGTAAGCCCAGCATGTTGGTCTGTGTCACTGTCACTGTCATACATCACATCTGGGTCGGTTACCACTGGGAGAACTTTATATAGACTGTCCCTAAGACTGGGAGACAATATGCCGTAGTACCTACATTCTTTTAGTGCAGGGGTTTTCAACCTTTTTGACACCAGGGACCACCATTTATTCAGCATTTGAGCTGAGGACCACCATTTAATGACATTTTCACCCTAAAGACCTAAAACTAAAGAATTCTTTTGGTTTTTTCCACAATTTCAGGCTAGACTTTGCAAACAAAACAGTGTAGACTTCTTAATGAAGTGGGGCTAATTCAGAGGATGAGTATTTTAACTCTTGAGAGCGTAAAAATGAGTCCTTTTGGTTTCAAATGGACTCTAGACCACCTGGAACCCTCTCAAGGACCACCTGTGGTCCCCGGACCACCTGTTGAAAACCCCTGGAGTAGCATATACTGTATGACTTGTTTGGTTACTACACAACAGAACCAGCTCAACATCTTGTTTCAGAGATAGCATTACCCTGTAGCTATTAGACATTTGAACTTGCCTCGCTAGTTTACAGTTGTAATAATGCATGTATGTAGCAATATGCAATGCATATAGCACTTTAAACAACCATAGGTAGTCTCCATGTTGCTGGTCTTGCACTGTACTGTCTTCTTGTTGTCTCTTTGTCTGTATATGTTGAGCATGAACCAAGACAAATTCCTATATCAACTACCTGTTGACATGGCAATAAAGTTCTTGAATCTTGCAAATAACTTAACCACTTGATCTTTTAACCCAGCCTATTCAGAGGCAGCTACTTGGTGGAAAATATACTAAATCTACAAGCAAGCAAGGCATCTTGTTGAGATTTGGTCTAACATGAAAAAGGAGGGGCCTGGAAAGGACCCCTGGGGGATTCCAATGAATGAGGTATACTGATTGAATTGAATAAAAACACAACTTTTAAAAAGATATTTAGGGGGAAGAGAGAGGGCTAGGATAGAGACACAATGAGCATGCCTACTGCTTTCGGTTTGCAAAAAAACAACAAACAAAATTCAAGGTAGCAGAGATTTATACAAAAGAATGCTAAAAGGAACGCAATATTCAAAACAAAAGATGTTATGCAACTGACAAACCTTATCAATCTACCATACTCTAATGAATGATTGACTATAAATTCCTTATTGACCTCTCATGAACTTACCTTTTGTGTTCTTGCATAGTGCAGGTAATTGTAGCAAAATATTAGTAGCACTGTTGGGATCAACTTCAGTGTTCTCTTTCCTCGATATCTGCAGGGGACATCCCATGAAAAGTCATCACAACTTTAACAACTAAACACTAGCACCTACAGATAGAAGGGGGGATGTTTTGACGGCCGTTGTAATAATCTCCCAGTAGTAAACGTGGAAAGAAAGGTGAAGACTGTATGGGACACCTCACAGGTGTCAGAGTGGAGTGCAGGGATGAGGAGGGATTGGAGGAGCTCTAATCCTCTGCTGGATCACATGACTCTGATCTACAGGAGGAGGAAACGTGCCAAGTCACAGGACGGGCACCGTCCCGCCACGCACACAGCAGGTACAATAGTTAAGCCTAATTTATAGCAACACATATGAGGCCGTGGAGTTTAGATTAGCCAGGGGGTTGCTAGTGCTTGCATGTGTGTGTGTGTGTGTGTGTGTGCATGCATGCAGGGATCTGCACAGAGGGACTGAAGTCCTGCAAATTGAATAAAAAATGTTATTGCTACAGCGTGGTAGTTGGTCTAAATTCAAGTGGAAATTTATTACACACATGGCATTTTTGCAAATGCCATCTTTTACCATGTTTTTGGGATCTTCCTGTCCTTGGGACCCTGAGCCATAGATTGTCTCGGCACTAATATTAATTGCAAGGAGTTGCAGGTAGTGTCAGGTAGAGGTCAAAAGGTCATAATTGTAAGCCTGTCCAAGGCGTCTTGTGTGACTAAAAAGCCTACTTTCCTTAGTGGAAGCACTTGGAGGCCCGATCACCACATGCATGAAATGCACTTTTTGGGCAGAAAGCAGGAAAAATATTCTCTATGGAGTTTTTTTCCCAAAATACAATAGTCAAAGTATTCTTACTGACCATTGAGAAGATACAATAAAAAAGCACAAATATTGATCATTGGTTGATGTTTTATATTACATTATAGTTGGCATTTTATAGAAAGGTTTGCCTAAGATGAACCCAGATAGGTAATTTAAATATTTTTCTGATAAAGATTCTCACCCACTTGGACTGTGAAGCAGTCGGCCTTGATGAGGTTTTACGAACGTATTTGATTGGATTCCGTTTTAACCAGGTGTGATGATAGTTTGTTATCAGCTAGTTTCATATAGCTCCATGCTATAAAACAAAGATTAGACCTTTGATCGTTCCTAAGAGCAGGTTAATTATTTAATTTCAGTGCAGTAATCATGTCTTATTGTGCATGATGCCACTGGAGGATTGAACTGGGTATTTGTCTCAGCCCATGGTACATGGTATATTTCCCACCCATGCATAGAGCTCTCTGGTCCAAGATGTTTTCAATAAATGGGCCTCCACTCCCCTCTAGTGGTTTATAGCTGAACTGTTCAGGTCAGAACCATACCTTATCCAATACATCAGGTTTTCTGCTTTGCATATGTCTTTCTAACATCATATTTGGTTTTGTATTTACATAATATTTTACAAGCGTCTCTCTCTGAGTCAATGTTCTAAACAGCACAGCCATCATTTTCAGGGGGAAACTAGGCTCAACTAAACAAAAATTAGTGTAGTAAATTGTAGTAAAACCATACTGTAGGTCTATGGTTGTCACATGTCATTTGTTGAGTTTTATTGAATTTTTATTTTATTTACCTTTTTTTTTTTACTTTATTTTATTGAACACCTTATTAAAAGTTTGCAAGCTTACAGCCATACAGTAGCCTAATGCTAATAAAAAGGCCTGGGCCTTGATCCCTGGCTGTACAGTAGTTTCCATCTTGGTCCTTTTCAGCGGGGGAAGAAGTGAGTAGAAGTATCAGTACCACAATGTAGATTGTAGTTAATTGGCCTTTAGCCATTGGACTGAGGCTGGAGGTTACATTCTGTGCAAGTCTGTGTTTACTGTTTACAGACCCTGCTAGAAAAAACAGCATGATTTCCATGCTGGTCTTTACCGGTTAATGCTGGTCTAAACTGGTCTAGCTGGTGGTTTATGCTGGTCTTTGCTGGTCTAGCTGGTGAACCGTGCTGGTAGACCAGCATGAGTTTAGCTGGTGGTTTATGCTGGTCTAAACTGGTCTAGCTGGTGTTTTATGCTGGTCTAGCTGGTCAACCATGCTGGTAGACCAGCATGAGTTTAGCTGGTGTTGCTGGTCTAGCTGCTGGACCAGCACACCAGCTACAAAACACAACATATGCTGGTTGTGCTGGGATGCTGGTATGCTGGTTTATACTGGTCATGCATGCTTGTTATTCCAGCAGGGGACTCTTTAAGTGAGTAATAAATCAGGGGTGTAGTGGAGGGCGCCCGCCCACTTCTCACATCTAAAATATTTTTGGTGCCAAAAGTAGTAGGCCTCTGTTTTTTTGTCATTTACTTTCATAAATACAATTAGGCATTGTAAACAATCTTTCTCAATATGCTATACTTGTTGTAGCGTGTCTGTGTGTGTTGCTTATGTGCACGCAAATGCGCATGCAAATGCAAGTGTGCATGCACGTGTCTTAAACGGGAATACCAATCATCTTCAATATTTTACTGTATTAATATACCTTAGAGATGTTGTGTGGACATGTTGAAAAAAAGTTCCCCCATTCTGTGTTTCCTAGACATGGAGGTCTGAAAAAAAAAAAACTTAGCATGGTGAAATACATCTTGTTGACATCATCAAGATGTGTTTCACCATTTTAATGAGTTTCCTTTTTTCTGAGAGTGTACAAATGGAACCAAAAGGGTCCATTTGGGTCCATTTGGTTCCATTTGGTCCATTTGGTCCATTTGAAAATGGGTGGAATTCCCCTTTGAGAGGCGTCCCCCCACTTCTAAAAGTCCCACTACAACACTGGTAATAATGTATGCATTTGATGTAATGACTGCAAAGTAAACAAAAAATTACAGCACATGTCTGGTGATCACTCAATTATGTAATAATTATCTGCTGTCATGATGACTCATGAATGTTTAATACACCGTGGACATGACCAATACATTCTCAACAATCTATCTTTATGAATTAGAGTCACTGGGTGAAAGGGTTCCTTTGCTCTGCCTGTCATCACATTGATGTGGTGCTGGCTCTGTCCTTAGATTGCATTTCCTTTAATGATCACACACACACACACACACACACACACACACACACACACACACACACACACACACACACACACACACACACACACACACACACACACACACCTACCTACTTGATGATAGACTACAGTATCTGTCACATTTGGTTCCATTCACGTTTCAGACTTCAGACAATGCCTGCAGGTTGTAAGCATGAGTTGTAAACACAGAGATCAGAGTAGGCTAGTGTCTAGGATTACAGTCTCTAGGTGCTAATCCGTACCGACAACATGTTGATCTCCAGTGAATATTGCTATAGGATGTTTGTTCAGCAACAGGGCCGAGTGTTTGGTATGGAATGTTCCACAATAGGTTCAAGGTGCAAGGTTTTTTATTTGTCACTTCAGTGTATGTCAGGACATACAGGGATGAAATAACGTTTACATTTTTCCACAGTGCAAAGGACAAAGACAGTGCAATAAGACAATAGTCAAGACAATAGACAGTGCAAAGACAAGGGTCAAGACAAAATATAGACGAGACAAACAATAGTGCTGCAGACCAGTTAAGTGCTAACTGTACACCTAACTTGAGGTGACCAAGTGTGGTAAAGTGGCAGTAGTGTGAAGCTAATAGACAGCTAGACAGGAGACAGAACATATATCAATACTACAACTAAGCAAATGTCTGTCTGAATGTCTGTCTGAAACAGGGATAAGTCCTCACTGACTACAGCAATCATTCTGAGTTTTCACACACTCATTGAACATAACATTAGGAAGAGACTAACGAAGCCCTTTTCTGAAAATAACCAATTGTTAATGAATAATTAATTTAATAGTGCATTAAATTTTCCCCATCGACTTAACACGGCAACGTCCGAACGCCCCCTAACGTCACGCATCACATCACAGGACACCATTTTCGGTGTAACCCCACTGTCATGCGGAGTTGTTAGGGACTGTACGTTATTTACCGGGGGGGGGGGGGCTGGTGCGTAGGGGGGGGGGGGGGCCATGATGAAAAAAAAAGAGGTCAGGGGAGGGCCATGACAAAAACAATCGGAGTTTAGGGGGGGGCCATGGGGAAAAAGGAGACGGAGATTTAGAGTGTAGACTGAGTTACGTTTACTCATAGAGCTAGTAGACCAATGGCGATTCTTCTACATTGACTTCAACTGCAGTTTGTCCCTATTCAGGCCATTTGAACAGCGCTCAGTTTCTGACTCCTCAATGTCGTGACTCCGGGTGGACTGCCGCTTCCGTGTGCGAGGGTCCATCTGCAGCATGGACCCTCCTCCTCCCTCCATGCAGTTGAGTGAGATCCTGTCATGGCGTCCACCCCTCTTTGGTTACAACACACGTAGGGAAAAGAAAACTTTGCCTTTTTACCAAGGACTGCGTTCGGTTTGATAAATAATGACAGCAGAGCCGTTTTCTAAAGCCCGATACGGGCGGATGCATGGATTATAAATCAGCACGTCGAGCTGTGGTGAGTAGCCTAAAACGAGTTGTTTGTTGCCCCCCTTTGCTCCATGAAGTGAACGGTGTCTGTATTGCTCTGTCTATACTCCAGGCTTACATAGCTACTCCACCCAGGCTGCGCTGGGTAGAATCATGCCATCTAGTAGAGTTGCGACATTGGGGGGTCAGAAACCGAACGTGCTGGATAGTATTTTCTGTTGCGCGAAGCTGAGAGATCGCACAACAGGGCTATAGTTTTCAAAGAGGCCAGCGCGAATAAATAAAAGCTCTTTTAGACACGTGTAAAACATGACAACTATTGGGAAATCAATGCTGATAGTTACCTATCAGGGGGAGGGCCATGGGAAAACAACATTGAAGTGGGGGGAGGGCCATGGGGAAAAAATTGAGGTGGGGGGGGGGGGCATGATTTTTTTTTTCTGACCGGACTTCCAGTTTACCAGCCCCCCCCCCCCCCCCCCGGTAAATAACGTACAGTCCCTTAGCGGGAGGCTATGGTGCAAATCGTAGGTTAATCCCGGAAGGTTCATTAATATTCATGAGGTGCTGCTCCGAGCATCCAATCACGTTCACGCGAGGAGGCGGAACTTCCAAAATGCAGCGCTTGTTTTACTGCCGGCTACTACTAGTCGGGCGGGGCGAAGGAAGTTTTACTGAGGTTATGGTTAGGGTTAGGTTAGGTTTAGGCATAGGTTTACTGAGGTTAAGTTTAGGGTTAGGATTAGGTTTAGGCATAGCCTAGTTTTACTGGGGTTATGTTTAGGGTTAGGGTTAGGTTAGGGTTAGAGTTAGACGGTGCTTTATGCGGTAACTAACCCTAAACAGAACCTCAGTAAAACTATGCTTCGCCCCGCCCGACTAGTAGTAGCCGGCAGTAAAACAAGCGCCGCATTCGGAAGTTCCGCCTCCTCGCGTGAACGTGATTGGATGCTCGGAGCAGCACCTCATGAATATTAATGAACCTTCCGGGATGCTCCCAAGGAGAATTGAAAAAGGAGTTGTCGCGAAGGCACCCACGGGGGAGTCCACATTGGTTCATGGGAGGAAACAGACATGCGCAGTACAGATCAGGAAGTCAAACCATCCAAGAGACCAATGGCATGCATGGTTTGCAAGCGTCAAACTTCCTGGAATGTACTGCGCATGTCTGTTTCCTCTCATGAACCAATGTGGACTCCCCCGTGGGTGCCTTCGCGACAACTCCTTTTTGAATTCTCCTTGGATGCTCCTACGATTTGCACCCATTGCACCATAGCTGCCGGCGGAGCGGTGTTGCCGGAGGAGGAGAACGCTGGCACAGTGTGGATTTACGATACGCCGGGAAGGAAGCGAGGCGGACAGTTTACGCACGTTCAAGACAGTTGTTTGTTTTCCGTGTCGCTTTTCACTCGCACGTTCAAGATGGCCAGCCGGTGTTCGCTAAAACACGCAGCTCTACAAGCTAACAACAACCGGCTCTTGCATGGAAGCGACAGAATGGGCACACTAGGACATTATGCATTTTCGCATTTCCCTCCTGGGGCTGAGCATTGTGTCTCAGTGCTGTGGTGTCCACTACAGCTTTAGACCGCTGTTTTCACATAATATGATGTTGACTTCCATACGAGCGTCATGCGATGCATGGCTACTTCCACTGCAACTTGCGTGCACGCGTCCACGTGCGTGTGTGTGTTAGCTGCAACTCTTCTCGATCGCCACGCAGCCCCCCCCCCCCCACACACACACAGATATTAGGCCACCCCTTTGCCAGTGGCTTCATGATGACTGTCTACAGAAACATCTAAAAGTAATTATCAGATTTATCAACATGTTCCTGGACGCCCTTACTTTGCCCCAACTGTTTCCCCCAATTCCTCCATGATCAAGTAGCCTACTGTATATTCACTTTTACTTACGTTGTACATTAAAGCAATACTTACATACTTACATCATTGGTATAATATATTAATTCATAACACACACTGTTATGATCTATTTAACATATTCACTTCACACTGCACATCATTTGGTGTTCATATATTCACAACGGGTAAGGTCCTAGTATTCTACAACTAGAAGATGCAACTATACATCTAAATACTGTATATTAAAACTATATAAGCTACAACTAAAACAAAGCTACAACATACATCCTACTATGTGAGGTGAGGTATATGTGCAAGAGGATAGGATAGCAGCAGTTGTATATACCACAATATACCATGTTTTTGCTGCATTTCAGAATAACATCTGATACAGAAAATAGAAGCCACATGGCGATGAAGAACAGAGGAGGCTCTTCAGTCTGAAACAACATGACGCATAAGACGTATAACACTATTTGAAACACTGATGATAGGAAAGGAGAACCAAAGAGGAGGAGTGGAAGAGGAGAGAGGAGGAGATGATTGATGTTTGCATTGAAGGAACCAGAAGAACAAGAGCGGCTGTCAAGAGAAGAGCATAGATTGGTGAGTACAATTTCAATCGATCAGGGTCCACTATTTATTCAGAATTTGAGCCACAGACCACCATTTGATGACATTTTAGCCCCACAGACTCCAAAACTAAAGATTTCTTCTGCTTTTGTCCACAATTCCAGGCTGGATTTGGGAAACAAAAAAGGCAAACATACAGATCAAAATGACCAATAATCTTCTACATTCTCTAGCTGTGTAGACTTGGGATAATGTAACTCTTGAGATGATGTAACTCTTGAGAGCATAAACATGAAACCAAATGGACCCGCAATGGTCCATTTGGTTTAATTTTTAAGCTCTCAAAGAGTTACATCTGGTTAGGCCTGACCTAAGGCTTTTGAAAAACTTATATATATACTGTATTATAAGTTATATATATATATACAGTATATATATAAGTTATATATATATATATAAGTTTATGCTGATATATTTATATATCAGCATAAAAACAAATTGTATATTTGAATACTGTACATATTGTACAGGATCCAAATATGGATTCCCGTCCTTAATGGGTTAACCAACTTTCCCTCATTTAGCTGGGGACCATCTGGAACCCTCTTAAGGACCACTGGTGGTCCCCGGACCAGTAGCAGACTATTCGAAATTAATAAGAAAATACAATTATTCTCTTAGTAATAAACATGTCATGGATTTTCTTGGCAATATGTAAATATGAATAGAATAGCAATTATGCATGATTGTTATAAAAGTTATTAAAGTTATTACCATTATTTAACAACAATAATGCATAATTATTATTATTATTATTTTTTTTTACAAAGATACAGTGTATCTGGCTGTATGTTTTTCTCATGGATGTTAGGATGGTGTGGTGACCATATTGTATAAGCAATTCCATGTAAATGTAAGATGCATATGGAAACCTTGTTGAGCCAGAAGACCCATAGGCCTGGAGCCTTCAGTATACCTCCTGTTTCTGTAGTGTGAGTAGTAAACGTTGCAGGCCATGGGAAGGTGCCCCTAGGGCAGGGGTGCCCACACTTTTTTGACTTGAGAGCTACTTTCAAAATAGCCAGCTCAACAAGATCTACACATCAAAAATATAATTGTTCCATGATTGAAAATCCATTTCAAGGCCCCCTAGAAAGTTTGAGCTTGGAAATAGTTGGTGATGGTGTTACTTTACTGTTATAGAGAATAATGCACTTGTAATGAAAAATAGAGGGGGAGAATTGGAAGGTTTTCCTGTATATGCTACTAATGACGTTTGAAAACAGTATTTGAGGGTTGAGTTGACAGTTCCTGAGTTAAGAACTTTCACGTTTTTGTCCACAATTGGGAAAGAGAACTAGCAAAACGTTGGTCAAAATAACAATTGTGTCAGGGTCTGATACTTTGTTCCTCATGTCTCCCAGGCCGTTTTCCTTTTAGAGCCATCTAAAGTATTTTTTTCGTTTTCTGGCTAAAATCTTTTTTAATCATATTAAAAAAGTAGGAACTTTGATCTTACTACTAAAAACGATTTTAGCCAAAAAAAAAGAAAAAGAAAAAATACTTTAGATGGCTCTAAAAGGAAAACGGCCTGGGAGACATGAGGAACAAAGTATCAGACCCTGACACAATTATTCTCCATTTTCTAATTTTGTAGACTCTTGAAAATTACGTAATTCAGATGTTTAAATATAATTTAACTCTTGAGCGTTTCATTTTAACACTCTCAAGAGTTACAAATCTATAAGGGCCCAAGTGCCATGGCATGTGATCTACCTGCATGGCCTGTGTGATCTACTGGTAGATCACGATCTACCTTTTTGGGCATCACTGTCCTAGGGGTATCATAAAGGGTTCCCTTGCAGGAGATCCATTCACCTGCTGGACATGACACCATAGATCACAGATTTACCCCCAATCCGAGCCTTGAGCAGGGCCCATTAGTCCTCAGCATGACCCTGTCACCCGGAACTCTAACCACAAGGTTACACTGTGTAAGGCAAGGTGCTGCAATATTTTTTTTTCTCACACTATTCAAGATTTCAGGGCATACGGAAAATCGAGTGATAACAAACAAATGTGATGCACCCTTATAGGATTATTAAGAATAAAGTTCACCGGTAATCGTCTTGTTGAATTAGTGTGGTAGTAACAAGATAAAAAAAGGTGCAGTCCATTTGAGGGAGCATTGGGGAGAATTGGGGGCAAAGGGGAATCGATATGTGTTTCAAGTCTGTTGTCTAGTTCAAGTTTTTTAGTTAGATTAACACGGCTGTTATTAACTTTTCCACGCTGCATAAAAATAAATTAAACACACACAAGGAGGAGACCTCACTTAGCCTACACTGTCAACATGCGTTGGAAATGACCCTAACCAAATTGTCGATTATTGTTGTTTGGTTGCCATAACACGTTATGTTGTGTGTCTTTATGACTAGCACATGTTGAGATGACGGATACTTTGATTTTACTACCCGTAATGAACACATGAACACAAGACTTCTTGTTAGAATTTATGGAAATGGAATGCATATATAATTATGCTTTGGAGAAATTAAATGTATTTATTCTTTGTGCAAGAAGTTAGTTAAGTAGGAATATGTACGTTGTACATCCATATGGACATTTTTATATATAGTAGCCTATATTCATGTACTTTTAATATGCAAAACTCTTGAAAGTGGCACCTTTCATAGAATCCTCATATAAGAGAATAAAGTTAATATACTGTAAGACCCATAGTATTTTGTAGTGTATCATGTAGTGTAACATACTGTATATAAAACATGTATAATTTTGTAATTTAAGGCGAAAATAATTATATACGACATTCAAAACAGATATAAGATCCATAGTATTGTTTTGTAAAGTGGCTTGTATGAAAGGTGCAGCTGTCAGAGTTCGGTCTAGGAGGCTCTAACAGAAAAGTCTGTTTCAACAAACATGTGAATGATGGATGGTTAGATGGCTTTACAGGCTCCATTCCACATTTCTTTCTTTCTTTCTTTGATGCAGCAGAAGAAAATCTAAAAAAAAGTTCAATAATACCTTTAAAAAGTCACAAAATACTGTGAGATGGTAGTGGATCGGTGGCGAACTTTTTAAGAATGTCCAAGGCAGCTCTGTGCAGTAGAAAATATTTTATTTTAATTCATTTGGACCAACAGGGATTAAAAAAACGACTAATGCGTTTTGACTATCATGGGCCTTCGTCAGGGTTTGTTTTTTTAATCCCTGCTGGTCCAAATGAATTAAAAAATATATATTTTCTACTGCACAGAGCTGCCTTGGACATTCTTAAAAAGTTTGCCACCGATCCACTACCATCTCACAGTATTTTGTGAAAATTGTGACTTTTTAAAGGATCATCATTGATACCCTCTCCAAAGAGCACCTGTTGGCAGTTTTTTATCACTCGCATAAGGTGACCCACGAAGCTTCTTTTTTCTGATTTCTTTCTTTTTTTCTTTCTTTCTTCTCATACGTTGTATAGGGAATCTAAACGTAAAGCAGGAGACTACTATATAAGAACATTCAGCTGCACCAGAGACAGGAGGAAGCCATGGAGACGAACACAGTGGTGAGAGAAAACAGAGTTGCTGAGTCTCCAGTGGACAGGATGGAGGTGGTGGTGAAGGTGGATGCAGCCATTGCCAACCACTCACACAACTCCACTCCACATGGAGATGGTCGCTGTTGTAATGAGCTCTTCTCTAAGTCCCACCCTTTTGGGTGGGGTTTGCTCACTGTCCAATGGCAATCCAAATACTTTAGCAACTGTTGCTATCCAGGTCATGCTTTCCTGGTCAAGCTTTCCTCTTCCAACATGCCTATTGGACAAGGCCGGGTTGGGGAGGGGCTTAGTGAAGAGCTAATTGAGCAGGAGGGAGGGGTATTTATAGTTTAAAGTCGGGACCCATTTGTGGATCACAGACATACTTGCATTGTTCCAAGAATTCAAAACAAATTCATTGATTTTTCAGGAATTTCATTTATATATATATATATATATATATATATATATATATATATATATATATATATATATATATATAAAAAGATCTACAAGCCGTTCTACAAGATCATAAGGCGGTTTGAAGCAATGTGTTGAGAGCTTGCAGATCTGCTCTTTTTCTGCTCTTTTTCGTCTTGAGCTAAAAAGTTACGGATCTGGTCTATCCTTTGTTATTCCTTAAAGATGGAGTGCCATGATTTTTTTTTACCCTAAAACATGATCATCAGGTATTAATGTTACATGAAAAGTAAGATTATTTCCCAAAAAGTGTACAGTGTTTGTTAAACTGTCATTTTCATGTTTCCACCCTACATGTTCATTAAGTATGCCTGGTTTGCCTGGTGGGTGGTGATGGGTGGAGATCCAGCTGAACTGAAGCCACACCCACAGCTTTAGTTGCATGATAAAGGGGGAGGAGTTAGGGGAGGGGCTGAGCATGTGATGCCACTATATATATTTTTTTTCATTGGCACGTTTGACTGGAAAGGTTCAGCCCCCAGGAAGAAACCCTAAATACAAAGGGAAGACAACCTTGCACATAAGAAACACACCAAGGGGTCTATTTACATATACTGTCACCTCTTAAACATGAATAAAATTGGAAAAAATACAAAAATCATGGCATCCCCTCTTTAAACGCAAAGGATATATCAAGTCTCAACAATGCTATTGTGTGATGGGAACTTTTTTTTACGCCCCTCTTCCTCCCTCCAAACAGGAACGAATGCTGCAGTCGTTTCAAGAGGTCCTGAGCGAAACGCTGAAAGCCAAGGAGGAGGAGAAGAGGAGGATCCTGTCAGAGAAGGAGACGCTGGCGGAGACGCTGAGAGCCGAGGAGGAGGAGAGGAGAAGGATTCTGTCAGAGAAGGAGGGCCTGAGCGACCAGCTGAGAGCCGAAGAGGAGGAGAAGAGGAAGATACTGTCGGAGAAGGAGGCCTTGCTGGAACTGCTGGAGGCAGAGGAGGAGGTGCTGAGGAAGAGGATAGACGGCGACAAGACCCTGGTAAATAAAGACACAACGCCTTTCTAATAGACCTTTACTTAAGCCCCGCTCCCTCCCCAGTGTCCCCTTAAGGCTAGGACACTTTCCTGCCGGGGGCTCATTCATTCCAATGTAAATATCATGGACGCAGTGATGGGCAAGTTACTGGGAAAATGTAGTAAGCGACACTACTTGTTACTTTCGAAAAAATGTAGCTAAGCTACACTACAAGCTATAGCTATCCCCAGAAAATCGTAGCAAGCTATACTACAAGCTACACAACAAAAGTAGCTTGCTACGTCAACACTACATATATATAAATATACATCTCAACCAGTTTCTAAATAATAATAATGAAATAATATGGGTAAAAATCATAATAATAATAATGATAATAATACCGTAATAATCTAGGGGTGGGTTTGAACATAGGATGGTGGCATGTCTAAGTTTTGGGATATACCGTATATGAAAGGTTTTCTACCCATTAAAAATGGGCGGAATTCGACAATCTGTGTGGGGAAAATGTAGTAAGCTACTTTCCTTTTTACTCGAAAAGGGTAGTGTAGCTTCACTACAAGCTACTCAAAACAAGTAGTGTAGCTTCACTACAAGCTATTCCCAGAACAAATGTAGTAAGCTACACTACAAGTACGGGAAAATGTAGTTAAGCTATGTAACTTAGCTACTTGTAACAAGTTACATCAAAATCTCTGCAAATCCATCAACAAGGCATGCCCTTTATGCAGTGTAAAAATGTGTGTGTGGCATTTATTTTTTAAAACAATGTTTTATCAAATAGGAAAGCTATCGGTGGAGAGGCTTGTCCATCACATGTTATGCTTAGCTGTGATTGGACCATAGCAGTTTGGGGGAGGGGCTTGCTGAACGGTTGTTGTATGTTAAAGATGGAGTGTCGTGATTTTTGTCATTTCTTTTTTTTCCTCCTCTTCATTTGGCCCCTTTTGTTACCTTTGTAGTTTCTTCGTAGGGAGGCTGAAACAAGGGAGTCAAAGCAATGAACAGCCAATGTAGTAAACAGTGATATCACCCCCCTCCTATAACCCCTCCCCCTTTATCACAAAACACCAGCATCACCTCCAGGCAAACCTTGCATACTACTATATTTTAACAAATACTGTACCCTTTAAAAAATAATACTCTTCCTTCTCATATAATAATAATACCAAGAATCTAGGGTAAAAAAAATCCTGGCACTCTATCTTTAAAGTAGAATTCCACACCAAAAGTTTTTCATTTGCAGTTATTTCTTTAGAAAAAAGTGGTCCAAGTGTTATTTTGCGAAAACATTCCGTAATGGCTCTTTCCCCTATCCCAAAATAGGCAAAATGCAATTTTCTGCTATATATTGTCTCTCCACCATGTCAGCAGTGTGTTAACACTCACACTTTCACTTTTGGTTCAGCAGTGGTTCAGCTGTCTCAAAAACTGGGGGCGTTGCACATGGTTTATGGCTAAACCACTGCTGAAACGAAAGTGAAAGTGTGAGTGTGAACACTCACGATGTATATAGGTGAACTTGAACAACACCCCTTAGCCCCATTATAAGCTTATTTTGGGATAGGGAAAACAGCCATTAAGGAGTGTTTTCACAAAATAACACCTGGACCACTTTTTTCTAAAAAAAATAACTGCAAATAAAGATAAAAAAAACTTTTGGTGTGGAATTCTCCTTTAAGAGAAGCTGGGCGCAAGCCAATTAATGATGCGTATTACTGGAGGGATTTTTTCTTTTTCTGAAATGATTGTTTCTTATTATCTTTCCTTTCTTTCTTTCTTTCTTTCTTTCTTTCTTTCTTTCTTTCTTTCTTTCTTTCTTTCTTTCTTTCTTTCTTTCTTTCTTTCTTTCTTTCTTTCTTTCTTTCTTTCTTTCTTTCTTTCTTTCTCATATGATCTAGCTGGAGCAAGAGTTGGACAGCCTCAAAGAGGAGCTGGAATCTAAGAAGGAGGAGCTGGAAATTAAGAACACCCAGCTGGTAGAGTTTGAGAAGAGAATCAAGGAGCTGGTGAGAGAAAAGATTGCACTCTTGCACACGCGTGCGCACGCAGTCTACGATCGCACGGGCGTGCAAGCGCGTGCAAAATATGCACTCTTGCACACGCGTGCGCACGCAGTCTACGAGCACACAGGCGTGCAAGCGCGTGCAAAATATGCACTCTTGCACACACGTGCGCACGCACTCTACGAGCGCACTGGCGTGCAAGCGCGTGCATTTCTCTCCAGAGCTACTGTATATGGAAACTCATTTGCTCAACTGTGGTTCCCCTAGAGCGGCAGGGTGACTGCCGCTGTCTGTAGACACACTGTATATACATTGTATTAAAAAAACATTTTATTACACAGCCTGGTTGAAATTATTTGGTTTGTGTATGGACGGATCAGGGGCGGATCTAGGCATAGGTATATTTAAAAGTATTTGAAACACTACTGAAAATGGTAAGAAAATCGTAAAGGGGCGGCTTCATCGCCGGTGACGCGAATCGACACGGGCGATGAAGCTGCCCCCTTACCATTTTCTTCTGCCCCCCAATTGGGAAATGTTATATCCGCCCCTGGATGGAATGGATCTCCTTGTACAGTAGCCATTATGAGGTTAGCACACTGCGTTGTTTCCTCTATACCAAATCACCCCATAGTAAATACTAGAATTAGAATCAAAGCAACAAGGTGGTAGCAGAAGGTGTTGGAGGGTGTAGCAGCAAGATGACACAACCTACAAATCGTTATCGTTATCAGTAAAGATCGCAGTTTTCACGTTGTCATCAGCAGGACTTCTCAGAATGGCCATGCTCTGCAGACTCGAATTGTTCCGAGACGCAACCTAACCTCACAGACCATCAGGTCTGTGAGGTCTCTGTGCGTCTCGGAACAATGCAATGTGGTTGAGCGTCAGGGATTTAGGCTTCGGGTTACGGTTGGAGGGGGCTAGGGTTTTGCTGCAAACATTGCTACACCCTTCTCTAAACCTACCCCTAAACCGCAAGCAGATTTGACTGTTATCATTGGATAAGATCGCAGTTGTCATCTTACCAGTGAGTAGGCTCCCAGACAACATGCCTCCGAGATAAGATGGTGCTGATAAGCAGCCTACTGGGAATTATCGCTTGATAACGGTAAAATGGTAGAAGCGGGTGCAGCACTACATTAGGTACTCCAGTCCAGCACCGGCTTCAGACACGACTTCTACAGCTAGGAGACTTGGCAAAAGGCAAAACTCTGACCACTACGTGCTCTAACCACTATGTGATTGGTTGACACATTTGGGTGGAGCTGAGGGTGACCCGTAGCCATAGAGAAAGACAACAGTTGTGACAACTCCATTCACTTCATGGGGCCAGTCCAATGGCGGCTAATACATGCAGGTATGGAGACAACAAATAGGGGCAAGTCCTGGACCGGAAGTAGGCAGAAATGCATTGAACTCAGGCAACAACTTTAATGATCTTTATTTTAGATATAAGTAGGCTAACATAGTTGTACATTAGTTGTTACTGCACAGTATTTGCACCGCCCTTGTTGAAAACAATGTATTTCAACCTCCAACTTGTCCCCAGTTCAGGCAGCATGGACAGCACTGGAACACTTAGTTTTCTGAACCCTCAATGTCGTAACTCTGTCTGTAATCTGTTGGTCAGCTGCTAAGATTTTCCCATAGGGATTTTCCTGACTGAAATTGCTTTGCACATTTCCCGCATGATGCTCATTCACACAACCATTCATTAGAACACACGTGATGTTTTATAGCCGCTGCAGACAAGCTAGAGACATCTGAGACGATTATGTGGATGGAAATGCTTTCATCTGTTATGTAATTAATTGCTGCATGTCTTGTCTCTCTCCATCTTACTGTGTGTGCTTGTGCGTGTGTGCATGCGTGTGTGTGTGTGTTTGTGCTGTTACTGCACACCAGGAGGCAAAGTGTGTGATACAGTAGAGGTAGGACAAGGACGTGAACAGGTCAAGGACGTGAACAGGTCTTGCTGCAGAAGGTATCTGAACAAGCATCTCTTCATGTGGAGAACAGAACACCAAGCTTCTGCGCAAGCCGCACCACCGGATCTGTGACATCACCCTGTCCTTACATTTTTATTTTATTATATATAATATATTTAAGTATATGGCGTTACTATAAAGAATGTGTTATATGATATACTATTTCTGTGTGCCTTAAGATTTTCACTTTGGCGTTTCTGGTAATATATATCGTCTATAGGCAAAGGACCGCTCAAGGGTTCACATCGAACCTTTTATGTTTTATGAACTTGTAAGAGAGTCTGTATGTTCATTGATGTCAATAAAAAACACAGTGTTGTGAAATGGAGACAGTGCAGAGCTCAGGCAGTGAATACGAAGATTTCTGGATTTCTGCTTTTGGTTCAATCTATGTGCAATAAAACATGCTTACATACATACGCTAATTGTTATAAATACACAACTTATTTTGTTACTGAATGTCTGGTCTGCTTCTATGTCTTGGTGGTGTCTCTGCCCATGATGGACTTCTTAGTGTTTCTCTCAGGTTTCAAAATGATTATATAACACTTTGGTCCAAACAATGCCACCAAAATGCCAAAACTAGATGCTAAAATAGCAAAAACCTCCACCACATCTGCATATCTGCCTGGAGAGCTGATATATGCTGGGATGAAGGCTATCCACACGGCACAGAAGATCAACATGCTGAAAGTTATTAATTTGGCTTCATTGAAGGTGCCTGGAAGATTCCTCGCCATGAACGCTAGGATGAAGCTGAGGAGTGCCAGTAAACCAATATAACCGAGTAACACCCCAAACCCAACTGTTGATCCAACATCGCACTCATAGACTATCTTATCACTGTGGTATTGTGTGTTTTTATGAGGGGTTGGTGAGGCAGATACGAGCCAGGCGGTGCAGATCATTGCCTGGATGAAAGTAAGAGCCAGAACTGTTCCTCTCTGCTGCACGGCACCAAACCACTTCATAATGTCTGCAGCCCCAGGCTTGGAGGCCTTGAAGACGGCCAACACCACCATAGTCTTTACCAGGATACAGGAGACACACAGCACAAAGCTGATCCCAAACGCTGCATGCCTCAGCTGGCAAGTCCAAAGCCTGGGACGGCCGATGAACAGCAGCGGACACAAAAAACATAGTTTGAGGGACAGCAAAAGTTGGAAGCTGAGTTCTGAGTTGTTGGCGCGTACCATGGGTGTGTCTCGATGATAGATGAAGATTCCTAGGACAACGGCGCACAGAAGTGTGCCTAACAATGAGATGGCCGTCAAGGAGATTCCCAGGGGCTCGTGGTAGGACAGGAATTCCAGGTTCTTAGGGACACAGTGATCACGCTGGGGACTGGACCAGAAGTCCTCGGGACAAATGGTGCACTCTGTAGAGTCTGAAAAAGAGGGGCAAGTAAAAGGACACAGGCGTACAGCATCATTCTTAAGATATGCAGTATGCAGATTGTATTAAATCAGCATACTGCAGATTTAATACAAACCTACCAGTCTCGTTGCTGATCTCTCCCTCAGAACAAGCGATGCAGTCAAAGCAGCAGACAGGTTCTCCTTTCCTTCTGGCCACACGGGTTCCAGGGGAGCAGCTCTCACTGCACACTGACCGAGGAGGCTGCAGGAGAAAGTAACACTGGTCAATTTAAAGTCTAAACTAAATTGCAGTCCCATGATCAATAGTTATTTTTGAAGCGCCAAAGTCACCTTTGTAGATTCCAAGTTCCAGAAGATTCTGTCTTCATCAATGAAGAGTTGTACACCCACAGAGGCATCCTTCTTGGCCACACCCAGGTTTTGAACCTTTGCACTTCCATCAGGGAGCCACGCCCAGTTGATGATATCAGAGATTTGGAAGGAATCGCCTTTCTCGTCAAAATATACACGATCACCAGATGATGTGGTGAAGTTAATCTTTTCCAGGTAGTATAAAAGCTAGAAATTGTGATGGCAGGTGCTGTTTTAAATACATCTTTTTTTTTGCAATTCCAACACAATACGAACACTTCTTCCTAATGTTTTACCTCTAGTCACCTTTGTGACACTCATATTAGCACTTTTATATCTTTCCCATTTCCTGAGCATTAACAGGGGAGCATCGAAACATCTTGCCAAGAGAAAAAACAAGTTGATTTCTTAATCAAAACCACATGGGCTTCTGTGTAACCAGCATGCAAATACAAAATATGTGTTGTGTAACCAGCATGCAAATACAAAATGTGTGGGAAAGCGTCAATTGGCATGAAAAAGAGCTAACAAAGACATGCACATCCAACCAGAAATACGGCAGGTGCCGAGCAGTAAACAGTTGAAAACAAAAATGATAAAGAAAAGCTTGCACACTGTGGGCTCAGATGCTGGACTGGTAACTTTTATTGCACCATAAAGGTGAGCGACGTTTCGAGCAACAATGCTCTTCCTCAGACTTTCTTTATCATTTTTGTTTTCAAAGCGTCAATTGGCAAAATCACTAAATTGCCAGGGAGTAAAGAGCACACAAACAACAAAAATATTCAATTATTCAATTATCAACATTATATTATTCAATCAACATTTCAATTGTGAATTAATACTAGGTGCACCTGCCACGGCTCTATTTTTTGCAAATGGGCACAGCTGTGCCTAGTGAATGGTCCTCTTCCTGGCTCACACTGCAGCATGTCATGGAGGGCATGGGCCAGAGCGTACACAGCCTTGTATACATTGTACTCTACTCTGAGCTCAGACACATCCAGCAGTGTACTTTCTGCTGTTCCCAGGTCCTCTTGCCCAGTACACACCCCTCCACCGGCGTCCGCCCACTCTGACGGAAGGGGTGAGAATTTACACTGAAATGTGTGCTCCCAAAACTGCCTCACCTGAAGAAAATAAAATAACTTATAGATGCATAACGATGCGGTGGTACTGTACACATTTCCACATCACTTTTGAATGTTATAACTTATGTAGACTACAATTGATCATGTACTGTATATTCAGTAAGTGGAGTGGAGTGGAGTGGTGGTTGAAGGTCGTTGAAGTTTGGAATGATTTTAGACAGGGCTAGTTCTTAATTAGTCTGTTATTCTCCCTCATCTTCCACAATTCAAACGATCACATGGCTATTGTTGTCTATGTGTAGCGAACAGAAACTGAGACAGTAGTAATGGGAATGCACATTATCATGTTTAATTTCTGTAATCTGTCAGCAATTTATCGATCTGAAGGAATGACATGATAAAATACTAGCAACTACCAGCTCACTATTATTACAGACATTAAATATATCAAGCTATTATTTTTTGCATTTTGAAAAATAAACACAAATGTAAGTGGTATAACATATATTAAGCTACAACAAGCATAACCAGTCCAGATGTTAATTCTGAGAGAAGAGAGATATATAGAGCAGCTGCACACACCTTGTCCACTCCCTGTTGCTAGAGTTTATGAAAATGACTTGGATGCAGACACAGCTCATTGGGGGGTACTTGGATTTATTAACACAAAGGTTAAATACTGTACAATACTCACTAGGGTATTGCCATGGGCGTTGTCAGGATCATTGTCGGGATGTATTTTTAACAAGAAGTCCTTCAAACCTGATATCTCTCCACGACGGATGGCAAAACCAAGAGTGCCTCTCAGGTACGGCATGAAGTGAGGAGACTGGAGTACAGTATCTGTTATCCAGTCTGCACTGGCTATCCACTGCAGACCTGTGGCATTCTGCCTTACCACCTGTTGATTGTGTTGAGCAAAACATAGTATACAGTACTACTGTATATACAGTACTATACAATAACCCAGGTTCCATAATCGATGCAGCATGGCTATTATGTAGTCATAAGGTCTTGTTAATTCTTTTCATTGGTTCAAATAAATATAAAGCCCACAGACACACTTAGCCATTTCCACATACTCTTTCAACATTTTACAAAAATATACAAATAGTATTTTATTCGTATTATAAATGCAGATTGGCTACTACTGTAGATTGCTATGCTTTTGCATGGCATTTCTTACAGCGAAGAATGTATCATCTATCAGGTGGAAACGTAAAAAAAATTGTTACTTTTCAGGAGTCATATTCAAAAAGAGCAAAAGCAGACAGATCAAACGCACATCACTTTGTCAAAAAAGAAGGAAAACCAGGTGCTCGATGGAGATGTAGTTTAAAAGGTGCTACAAAGATCAAAAGGGACTAAAATGTAAAAGTAAAAGTAAAAGTAAGTACATCACTTTGTGCTGCCTTTCTACGGTAACTTGTGTTGATCTGCTGCTTTTGACTCTTTGGAACGATGCTGTAGTATGTCAGACTGTTAAAAAACACTGAAAAGTCCATTTTTCCTCATAATCATGAATTGTATGTAACATCACATAACTCCTCCATGAGCTTAACCGCACGGATCCCATACACAAATGCAATGACCACGCGGGCGGTGGATTCCTTCAACAGTGTGACAACCCTCTGAAGTTCAGCTGGGTCGTTGTCCCAGGGCAGGACCTGCACGTAGGCCAGACAGACGGACCGGGACTGGGCCAGCTCAGACTGGAACATCCGAGCGGCGTCGTGGCCGTAGGCGTCGTCGTCTATCAGCAGTCCTGCCCAGGTCCACTCAAAGCGTTTCATCAACTGCAGCATAGCTCGAACCTGGTCGCATGGAGAATGGATGGATAAGAGCTCGACATAGTAGTAGATCACTGTGAATCTATACGCAGAATACCTACAATGAGAGGATGGCATAGGACAGGGGTTTTCAATGGACCACCAGTGGTCCTTGAGAGAGTTGCATGTGGTCCTCAGGCTAAATGATGGAAATTTGGTTAACCAGAGTTAACCAGAGTGTAAAAATATTCATTGTGTGAATTAGCCCAAGTCTACACAATTTGAATGTAAAAGATTACAAAACAACAAGGTGAACTGTTACAGAGATTGATATCGAATACAATCACTAGCCTACTATATGTTTTTGGTATGTCGTTTGTGTTGTGGTATACTTCAACTTTTACCGTTCCTTCTGTAGAATCTTACCTGGAAGGTATTACTTGGGATTGTTCTGAAGAAGGCTGGAAACTGACTGCGGTCACTCAGAGCAGAGCTAACAGCATAGTAACTTATCTGAAAAGGGCAAAAAACATAAAATTCTGTGACAATAGATGGTCATTAGCTGCTTTGGATACAGAACCCACACCTCACCACACCTTTATCAGGCATGTGAATCCCTTGACTCCTTCAAAACCGCTCTCGAAGGGCACCTACAGATGGCCGCAATTCGAAACTGGCCTCTGTAAAACTAAAAATGTATATAAAATCCCCCAACCCACCCCCCTCTCCTCTTTGTACATTTCTCTTTTCCCTTTTACCTCCATGATTTGCTGCTTCTGATATTACTGAAGTAGTTGTTTTGTATGTACGGTATTTGTTGGCCACTATTGTAAACAAGTGTATGCTTAACTAGCGTGTCCAATCAGCTTTTTCAGATTTGATGCAGTTGTACTTGAAATGTACTGTAATTCTCCAGGCTGTTATCAGTTTTGTAGCAGTGTGTACTTGACTTGTACTGTAACTCTGTTAATAAAAAATCATTCATTCATTCATTCAGACCAAGTGAAACATGTATAAAGTGTGTGATGGCAAACGGGGGGTCCGTGTAAAGAACTTACCAGGGGCACCCTGTACAAACCTAATATTCTAGAGAAGGCAATAGAATGCCTTGAGGAAGAATCGCCCACAATTCCCAGCACCGGAGGAGAGCCCACGCAGCCCTCGCCCAAGTGAAACCTCTGCTCTCTCCCACTGACCAACGACAAAGCCGCACGGTATCCAACACCAAGCGAGTAACAGGTGTCATAGAGGCTGTATCCCAGTGTCACATTGGGTAGCAGGCTGGGGTTTCTGTTGATCTCGGCGATGGCAAAAGCCATGGTCTGGGCCCACCTGAACGCTGCAATGTTAAAACTAAAACAGATATACAGTATACAACATCAAACAATCATATGATGTACAGCAGTGGTTTTCAACCAGTGGTCCCCAGTTAATTGATGGAAAGTTGCTTAACCAGATCAAACTCTTTGAGAGGGTAAAAATGAAACCAAATGGACCCTTGCGGGCCATTTGGTTTCATGTTTACACTCTCAAGAGTTAAAATATTCCTCATGTGAATCAGCCCAAGTCTACACAACTAGAGAATGTAGAAGATTAATGGTTTTTTGATCTACTGCATACTGTATGTTTGACTGTTTTGTTTCTGAAATCCAGTCTGGAATTGTGCACAAAAGAAATCTGGGGGGCTATAAAGAAGTCCTCAAATTATGGTCCGTGGCTCAAATTATGAATAAATAGTGGGCTCCTTGTATGAAAAAGGTTGAAACCCCCTGATGGTAGGCCTATATATGAAAGGCAGTCTATCAAAACAAGTTCCCTCTGTAGTGATACTCACCGATAGCATGTGAGCTGCAGCCGCTTGGCAGTGAAAGACAACTCTGGGAAGATATGAGACAGATGAATCTCAAACACACCACCAAGCACAAAGTCACCAGTCTTGTGCATTCTGTTGAGGTTGAACTGTGCCTGTAACTCACAAGACGAGGGAGGAGAGAGAGACAAAGCAGAGAATGATGCAAACAGCAACACGGTTAAGTACAGGTATGGAAGTAGAGAATAAGCCCTCATGACTGTCCACTGTCTGACACCCTCTGCCTCCCTTTTCCAAAATCCTTTGTCCACAATTTATACACAGTGCTGTGAAGTCCCATGTGTCACCCATGGAATCTTTCACAACAACTATCTGGCAGAGACAATACCTGTATAGTAGAAATACACACACACACACACACACACACACACACACACACACACACACACACACACACACACACACACACACACACACACACACACACACACACACACACACACACACACACACACACACACACACACACACACACACACACTCATATGGACACCTAAAATGTAGTGTCTCACCTGGAAACCCATGGTATCATCGTGGGCCCAGGAAGCACGACAACACGCACGCACATGCATGCACGCACGCACGCATGCACACACACACACACACACACACACACACACACACACACACACACACACACACACACACACACACACACACACACACACACACACACACACACACACACACACACAGCTTTCATAGAAAGGGCTCACTGCGTTTGCAATAAATGTCTCTGATGTCTGAATTGTCTTGCCCACCACCAGGTTGGTCAACTAGGCGGTGTCTATAACCACCAATCTGACCGATACCCCCACCAGAAATCATTGAGGTATGATATGTCATATACACACACTGACTTCAAACTTGCCTGCATCAGTGAAACTTTGGTGAATGTGGCAATCAATGTGCCCATATGGGGCATATTGATTGCCCATAAATGTCCGTATGGGTACATCAAAGGGACAGGGACTGACAGATACAGTGTTTTCCCGGAAAACAGGTAGACAGATACGACAGAGACAGATGTGTACATCTGGCCTGTACTCTCTGACAAAGCCCTAACAGGACTCAGGCAGTTGGTTGGATCTCCACCATGGATGAAAATATATTCATGATACATAGTACAATAGTAATACAATAGTAGTAATAGAAACATTGTTTCACATTATTACAATCATGTGTTGGTTCTCAAGTCAAAGCCCACGGACTTCCAGTGTGAAAACCACTCCTCTGGGGGAACAGGTTGCTTGAACTTTGAACCAGTCCCCTAGGGGGGAATCAGTTGTTTGTGAGTGTGTCTGCACCTGGGAAATTAACAGTCGCTGTCTCTATAAACAATTTTGTTCAACTAGAGAATGATGCAATGATGCTGTTGTTGTGGAACCAGTGTTAGATACTTAACACTGGGCTGGCCATATGATTGGCTTGTATAGTGTGTGTTCTTGCCAGTGCTCTTGCGACTACCTTCCATAGTATGCATTTTACAACAAGGCCATAGGCTCGGATGCTGTTCATGCTGCCTGGAAAAGGACATAAACAGGAGTTTGAAATACATTGTTTTCAACAAGAGCGGCGCAAATAGGAGCCATTTAAGGCATTTGTGCAACATGCCAAATGCCAACATGCCAACCGTGTTAAAATATACAAGGTACACAAGAGTTCACAATCACAAGATACACAAGATTCAATGCACTACCAAAATACCCATGTACCTTTCCAAATACTTCTTCAGTGTCAATGAAGTCCACTCCCACAACACCATTAGTGCAACTAAACATGTGCAACCCAGATTTGTCACAAACAAGGGAATCTATATATGCCACCAAAATGTGGCAAAACCACTCTCAAAGGGCACAGACGTACAGCTGCAATTTGCAACTGGCCTCCATAATGCAATACAACAATGTAATATCCCCACCCACATCATTTCCCCTCTTTCTGTATTTCTCTTTTGTCTTTTCCCTTTTCACCTCCACTATGATTTTACCTCCACTATGATTTGCTTTGCTGGTTATTATGTTGTCGGTCTCTTAATGACTTGATGAAATGAACAAGGTGGCCATCATTGTAACAACTGTATTCTTAACTAGTGTGGCCAATCACCGTTTTTCAGATTTATTGTAGTTGTACTTGAATTGTACTATAATTTCCCAAGCTGTTGCAGTGTGTAGGCTACTTGACTCGTTTGACCTCCCCCAAATCTTCCGGACACGCCGCAAAGCGGTGCATCTACAGGGGCGTCGGTGACACTCAATTCTGAGAAATGAGATTAAAGGTTAGAAAGTCGTGAAGCAATGTGAGTGCTTTTTGAGTGAGTACATCACTGCACACAAGTACCTTTTGACTTGGTGGACTGTGGTGAAGACCGTATTGTTTCTTCTGCACTGTGTGGTTTTCTGCACCTGTGTGTACGCCTGCATGCTGTGTACATGCACCATGTCCTTCTGATTTTGGTTTCAGTTCAGCCAGACTAGCAGCTCAGAGTTTGTTCTGCAACCCATAAGACCGATGTAGGACAACACAGACATCAGGCAAGGTGAGTAGAATAACATTCAAAACTAGGGATGCACTGATATGGAAATTTGGTATTTTATTTGAAGGTCGTCTTTATAATGCATAATAAGCTGATTTATATTGGACTATAATGCATTTATAATGCATTAGAAGACTGTACTTATAAATGTCCATATAACGTATTATGTCCATATAACGACCTTCAAATAAAGTATACCGGAAATTCTTGTCAGATAGGCCTAGGCCTACTGATAGCATGAGAGAAGGGGAAAGACATGCAGAAAAGGCTGTCATGAACGGGACTTGAACACCCGACATGCTATCAGGCCAAGCTGCCAGAGCCTATGTGCCATGCGCCCCGATACCGAGGTTTAAAAAAAAAAAAAAATAGCTGAGGGTATACAATATCTTCGATACAAGAAATTGATGTCTCAAATCTACGGCTTGTTAGTTACTTGTTTGTTTATTTTCACTTACAAAATATTTTAAAAACATTACAAAAGTTATTAAAAGATGTGAAGGAGAAAGCCGAGAAACCCTCCAGGGGCTTAAGTGATGGCATTCTCCGAAAGCAGTGAGGGTTATATCAACATTGAAGGATCTTGTACAATAAAAAATATCACACAGAAGGAAAGAAACAGAAAAACAAAACAGAAACAAAACACAATCATCAAATTAAATTGGTAAACCGTATGGAAAATAAGTCACATTTAGGAGGAGTGATTTTAGACCACGTTTGAATTGATGAGATGACAGTTCCCTTTGATGTAGGTCTATAGGCAGAGAGTTCCAAATTTTGGACCCTCTGAAACCTATTATTAAATTGGGTTTGGGACGTGCGTGCCTTGGGCGGTCTAAGTAGATTTGAGCTACGACTTGTATAATTATGAACTTGATGGTTATACCCAAATAGATTGTGAAAAAGGGTGGGGAGTGTTTTTCCTAGTGATCCATGAACAAATAAACCCACCTGTAAATGGTTCACTTGATAAATACTAAGAATACCTAAATAACTGAATAGAGGCTGGGATATATGCCTTGGATGTGCACAGCTTATTATTCTCACAGCTCGTTTCTGAAGACGATATAATGTCTCCAGTTTGGACTTGTGAGTACTAGCCCAGACTATGTTACAGTAATTTATATAAGGATAAATCATAGAATAATATAAGAGAGTGGCCACCTCCGAGCTGATCAGATAACGTGTTTTGCGTAAAATACCAATACTCTTAGAAATTTTGGTAGATATAGACATAATGTGTGGTTTCCAAGACAATGATTCGTCAACTAAGATACCAAGGAAACGTGTGGAGCACACATTATTTATAGGGATATTATCAATTATTATATTGGACGATTTGTTAAAACTATGTGGTTTAAGACCAAAGTGTATAAAGTTTGTTTTTTTTAATGTTGAGTGATAATTTATTGGTCTGAAACCAAATTGTCAGTTTAACAAGTTCTTCATTCAACACCTTTATAACGGTTTCTGGGTCTGTATGGGAGTATAAAACACTTGTGTCATCTGCAGATACCCAACACACCAAAACAGCCAATGCAAGATGTATGCTTATCAGATACATATTGGCTACTGCCATGGTTAATGCCAGTTTTATTTGTGATATTGGCCGATACTGATATGTGCATCACTATTTAAAATCTATACACACTCTTTGCGTCTTACTTATGTGCGGAAGTGAACGCTTCCCATTTATGGAGTGTGTGATGCATGCATAGACAAACAGTCATTTTTGCCTGGCCTACATAGTAATATTGCTCATTCCATTTGCAATTATAATAATCTATTGTATAATTTAATTTAATAACATATTTTGACAAATTAACAAGTTACATTTTTGTGTGTTTTTCCTTAGGATGTCTGGCCAGGCAGAAGTTGAAAGGAGGTTGAGGTACAACAGAGGAGTCAGGGAGGAAAGTCAAGGACAGGAAGACCCTGTGTACGTTAATGTAGACAGTCTCAGAAACCCAGGCTCTGGCTCACAGGAAGCTACAGGAAACCAAGGTATGTGACGGGGCGGGTATATAACATGTCCCATTTGGGGGGGGGGGGCAAGAGAAAATGGTATGGGGGCGGCTTCATCGCCCGTGTCGCTTCGTGCCACGGGCGATGAAGTCGCACCCATACCATTTTCGGTTACAGGACTTTTATTAGTCAAGTAAAGCATAAAAAATAACATCAGTTGTTGTTGAAGTTGCAACAGACACGCAGCCTGCATAAAGCTAAAGGTCTGACTCAGAGAGTTTTCTGTTTTCAATGATGAAATGCTGTTGGTGTAGTGGTGTGACAACTGTAGTTAGTTAGTAGCGGTAGTAGTTTCAAATCATTTTAAATAGAAGCACATCTTTAAATATCTTGCGTTGTTTTGCATGCCATCATGTTTGGGGGCAGACTGGGTATTTGGGCCATTGCCCCCGTCCCCCGTGTCCATGCCATAGATCCGACCCTGGTATATGAACCGGAACCAAGAACCTATAGTATCAGTGGAAAACCTAAACAATATACTGCCAAAATAATGAACAATCCACATAGATCCACAGGCCAAGGACACACCACCATGATTTCAAAAAATTCAAGTAATTAAATGAAACATTATAGCTGATCATAGAAGAGCTGACCTCTACTAATATCCTCCAGTCGTCCAGAGTGAAGCACCCCTCCAGAGGGAACTGGTCATCCAGAGAGCCATCTTCAGAGCCAGTGCTGTGTGTCTGATGCTGCTGTGTGTTCTAGCAGGACTGAGAACCACTGACAGGGTCCTGCAATGTGAGTATCACTGTGTCAATGCTCAAGTTTTCTGCTCTTATATATAACAGTAAAACTATACCTGTTCAGGGATCAAAATGATTGTTTTTCACACATTACCTCGTTGTGAAAGGGTTATCGCCATGTTGCTCGTTTGCAGATAATTCAGCCCTTAAACAACTACAGACCAACTACGACAACGTGATCCTGGAGAAAGAACAGATAGAAAGCAACCTGGCTCTGATCAGAGATCGGATGTTAATCGTCTACAGCAACCTCAAATTGGAGAGAGATCAGTTAAATACTGAAGTAATAAACCAGCTTAGGAGAATGCTAGCAGGTGAGACATGAGGTTTCAGGTCAATGAACATGACATGAGGTCATAATGCAGCAGGTTGTAGGCTACCTGAAGCCAAATGTCCAGTAAACTTTACTGGACATTTTGCTTCAGGTAGACTGAGTAATCCAGGGTTGCCCAAAAGGTAGATTGTGATCTACCAGTAGATCACACAGGCCATGCAGGTAGATCACATGATAGTCCCCACAGCACTTGGACCATTATAGATCTGTAACTCTTCACAGCGTTAAAATGACATATTTTTAGTGAAGTACACACAATTAGAAAATGGAGAATAACTGTTATTGTGGACAAATTGTGGATAAAAATGTGAAAGTTCTTAGTTTTTTCTTAGTTTTAGGTACAAGACGAAGTGTCATCTCAAACACCATAAACAGGGAAACCTTCCAATTCTCCCCCTGTATTTTTATTATATTCTTAAACACTATAACATTAAGTAACACCATCATCACTATTAAAGCTCAAACTTTCTTGGGGCCTTGAAATGGACTTTCAGAAATGGAACAATCACATTTTTGATGTGTAGATCTTGTTGTCTGAGTAAACAATGAAAGATTGTTCATTGTTTACTGAGTAAACAATGCCCGCACAGGTCTTCTGTATCAGTGTTGCCTGGAAATGCAAGGTTCTTGGATTGTTGTTTTTTACTCCTGCTATGTCGTGTTGAGACACAAGGGGGTAGTGTTTAGCCTTTCTGTAATGGAATCACAAACTATTGCAGTGTGAATTGATCAATAGGCCTACTTCCATTGATCTTCCAAATGAAGTACAGGAATATATTTCTGGAATTAAAATGATAGTTATTTGCTACCACATGATTTTAGAAAATGTTCAGTGCATTGAAAATCCAGGAGGTTAAAAAAAAAAAAACTAGTTTGATCCTTTCCTTTCCCAGTTTGGTGTTTACCTAAGTCTTGTCCCAGTGGATGGCAGCTGTTTGAATGCAGCTGTTATAAGAAATCTACGACAATGAAAACCTGGCAGGACAGTAGACAGGAATGTCTGAAGATGGCGGCAGATCTGGTGATCATAAACAGTGAGGAAGAACAGGTTAGTGTGTGTGTGTGTGTGTGTGTGTGTGTGTGTGTGTGTGTGTGTGTGTGTGTGTGTGTGTGTGTGTCAGGGGCGGATCTAGGCATGGGCATGGGGGGGCAATGCCCCCCTAAATGCCCAGACTGCCCCACCAAACATGATGGCATGCAAAACAACCCAAGATATTTCAGTGCTTATATTTTAAAGTATTAACACTACTGAAAACACTACTGAAAATGGTAAGGGGGCGGCAAGTGCATGTTCATAGGCCTATGTGTGTCAAATGTCCATCATCCATATACTGTATAGATCCTTGTGATGTGATTCCCTGGTTAATTTGTCGACCTGAATGTATTAAAGAAACATATTGTCCACAAACATTTAGGAATTCACCAGAGGACTGACTGTGAACAATGAATTGTTGGAATCATGGATTGGTCTTAACAGGACTGGTGGTCAATGGAACTGGGTCGATGGAACACCACTGACAACACAGTGAGACATTTTAATGTTTTTGGTGGTGGTGCAAAGTTTTTTTTTAGTATCAACAGTGGAAAATAGAAAACTATATTTGAAAATGAAAAATGCACTTAATGTAGTAAATATGCTGAAGTGCTGGCATAAAAAAACGAAGAAGTACAGAAGGTAGAACTAACTCAGTAGGCAGAATGTGCCATTTCACAACTTTTCAAGTGTATAAAAATCATTTGAAATAGCAGATCTACAAGCTCACATGATGTGAGTGCATTGCAGCTTGTCGGTCGGCTACTTCCAAATCACACGACCAACATGTATGCCTACAGTATAGGTATAATTAATAGGGCTGAAGTGGTTATATTGTGTGATGAAACTGATGCTTTCAAATAAATGTAGTGGAGTTTAATATTTGGATCAAGATCCAAGTAGAGTAGAAGTAAAAGTATAGAAAATTGGAAATACTCACATAAAATACAAATAACCAAGAATTATACTTGAACAATGAACACAATGCTTAGGTCTTTGGTGTGGCTGAAATTCACAATGTTATTTATTGTGCAGGTACTGGGACAGTGCAAGTGGATTCCCTTATAAAGGCTGGGACTGTGCAGGGGACTGGCAGGCGCCTCGAGGATGGAGAAGTGCTAACTGTTCAAACTATCGATTGGCCTGGATCTGTGAGAAGCACCTAGAACCGTGAAAGCACAGTTAGATTATATTTTTTGCATAAATCAGTATAGGCCTGCTATTGATAGTAAACCAATGACAAGTATTAAAAAGTGCCTTGGGACAAACCTCTTCAATTGGACCCAAACTGTCTCCCATCTATATCTTAAAGGGATATTCCACTTTCCCAAAAACTTTTGGTCATTTTATGGTCTACTCAGTCTCATGTGAACACACCAGACAGTTTATAAGTTACTCCATTCAGTGTTTAGATATTTGATGTTCATTTTAGCGTATCTGCCTCCTTCCTATACAAACCACTTATATCTTAAAACCTCAAACATTTGTCATTAGTACAACCTGTTGTGTACACAAATATTTCCATGAATAAAAACCAGTAAACCATTGCTGTCAGGTGGAAACCTTGTCTGTACCATACCAAATCATACGTTTTTTTTTATCATTATTATTTTTAATTACTATTTTAGTCCTGTTTGGGTAGTTACCTGGATTTGTTTAGTCTGGTTTTATTTTGCTAAATAAAAATCTTCGCTTCGCTTTTACAAATGACTACAAAAATTAACAAGGATTGTAACTGTGTGAATTTTCACCATGTCGTATTTGGTAAAATGTGCCTTTTAAAATATGCATTGCATTCAGGATTCTTTGTAGGCTTGCATTAGCTATTAAAAGAAATTCAAGCTCAAACTTAGTGTCATGTGTGTTATTATTATAATACAATACTGAAATGAAATCTATTTGCCCAACACACACACACACACACACACACACACACACACACACACACACACACACACACACACACACACACACACACACACACACACACACACACACACACCATCTTAGCTGTCCATCGTGTACGATGATGACGCTTGCTTCGGGGATGGGGGGGGTCAGCGTTGTTGCCGCTGGTGCCACTTGGTGTGGCTGTGGAGGCCGATGCGTGACCCGCAGATCTTTCCACAGGCGGGGCAGGAAAACCCGTCTGCTGGAGGTACACCGGCTTCTCTCCGGTGTCGCTGGGCACGTCTCTCGGACCTTCTTTGCTGGTTGGTGTTGTGAATTTGATTCACCGCCCTGGAGCAGGTGACCCGCCAGGCTGAGCGGTCAAGGGCCAGGGCTTCAAGCTGCGTGGGGTTGATGGAGGCACGCTTTAGAACGTCTTTGGTGAAGTCCTTGTAGCGGCGCTTTTGTCCACCGGCGGCACGCTTGGAGTTGTGCAGTTGGCCGTAGAGGACTTGGCGGGGCAGGCGGTGGTCAGGCATGCGGATGGTGTGTCCTATCCACCGTAGGTGTCTTTTGGCCACAGCTGCTTCCATACACATGGAGTTTGTACGCTCCAGGATCTCCGTGTAAGGGACTCCGCAACAGAAGGGGGCGCCAATGCACCATGACGACGGATACCAACCACATCCAACGAAAAAAAAAAGAAAAAAAAAACAGGAACAGGAACAGTAGCCGGAATCACGTAGGACACCGATTTCGTTGCAACACGTCTATCTGTCTAAACATCAAGTCTGTGTGTGTGGATGCTGCTGCTGCTGTGTTGGTGGAACTAAGGAAGCGGAGTTGATTGCTATCTGAAGCTAGCTAATAGATCAACGCCAGTCAGTGTGCTGTTGTTTTTTTTTTACAGTCTGGTGAACTAAACAAGGCCCCCTCGACGTGCACGGATTCCAAACACTGACTATAGTTAGCCACGGGCCGCGCGCACAGGTACAGTTAAAAGTTTCCATCACCATCACCAACTCAACCACTTGATGCTATATAGCCATAGCCTGCTAGTAGTTAGCCTGCTAACGTTACACATGTACAGTCAGTCAGTTTACTCTACAATTAGAGTTGTCCACTGCCTGATAGTTAACAGTGACAGGCAACTTATTACTACAGTTTCAACTGGCTACAGCTAACTTTACTGTCAACTATTAGTTTACTCAGTTAGATTAGTTTCTTTAGTTACCACTGAGTCCTTGACAGCCAGTGACGTGTGTGTGTGTGACAGAGAGAGAGATGGAAGTGTGTATGACACACACAACAGGAAGATGCAGTGGTTTTCAACCTTTTTCATACACCAGGCCCCACTATTTATTCAGCATTTGTGCCACGGACCACCATTTGATTTGATTTTGGCCCCACAGACCCAAACCCCAACCCCCCCCATGTACAATTCCAGGCTGGATTTCACAAGCAATATTTATAGATTTGGGTTGATTCATATGATGAATATTTTAACTCTTGAGAGGGTAAAAAGTGAAACCAAATGGACCCGCAAGGGTCCATTTGGTTTCATTCTTTTACGCTCTCAAGAGTTAAATCTGGTTAACAAACTTTCCATCATTTACCTGGGGACCACCTGGAACCCTCTCAAGGACCACTGGTGGTCCCCGGACCACTGGTTGAAAACCACTGGGTAGATCCGCAATGTCATAGTAGTCCTACTACAACGGGCCATAAAACCTGCATGTCATAAATGTACTGCTTCAGGGAATCGATTGTACACACACACACACACACACACACACACACACACACACACACACACACACACACACACACACACACACACACACACACACACAGCTCATCCAGGAAGGAAGTACCTCTGAAATTGTCTTAGTAGTGGTGATGGTTGTTGGTTGTGTCAAATGTGTGAATCCCACATAACAAAACGGGTCGAGGATCTCTGAACATGTCCACCGCCTTACAGAATCCTTGGTATAAAACCATAACGTGGCTGTTGTGCAGTTAACTACGTTTATCTTTGTGAAAAAGCGCCATCCTTAGGGCCCAAGCGGCCCCCAACCAATGCAACTCCTTGAAAATGCCATTGGGAAGCATATTAGCAAGGAGTTGAACGTAAACCCTCAGGTGTGGTTTTTATAGGGCCTTTTTATATATCTATAGCATAGCCTCTCATAGTGTCTTCATGTTATTGACTCCGATAAGACTGAGATTGAGCCAGTAAGGGTCTCTTTGGTTTTATTTGTGCCCCCTCAAACTTCTGGACTTGGCTGTAAGGTGCCGTAAGGGGTCCATTTGAAAGTGGAAAAAAATCTCTGAAGGCCTGGGTTTGTTTACATGTTAAAGCATGGCCTGTGTTCGAGTCCCGTTCGTGTCAACACCACCTTTGCTCTCCCCTTCTCTCCTTCTCCCTCTTTCCTGTCTCTTCACTGTAACCATCAATAAAAGCACAAAAGGGCAAAACAAATGCACTACTCCCCACACAAGATCACCAGAATAGCAGTGCGATCAAGTCAGCTCTTCGCACAACGTCATGTCAGACACATGGACCTGTTCATGCAGTGTGTGTGTGTGTGTGTATCTATCTCGTTCTGTTTCCAGGTATGTCTGAAGTTAGTCTGGGGGCCGGGGAGTCGGGGAGGACCTCACCCGAGCAGCACCGGCCGCAACAAGTGGATTGTGAGCGGGAGGCTCCCAAAGCAGAGGCATCTCTGAGTGAGGAGGATGATGATGATGTGCAGGATCATGATGAGAGTCAGCGTGTCGTCGGAGACACGGTGCTTTCCGACAGCGATGATGTTGTCGTTGAGGCGGAGAACGTAGGAAAGAGTGAGGACGGGGAGCTTAAAGGAGGGGGGGAGGAAGAGGAGCAGGAGGAGAAGGAGGAGAAGGAGGAAGGGGTTGTCGGGAGGACAGGTGAGGTGGTTGCAGACGGGGTTGAAAACCCTGAGCTCAGTGAAGCGAACGGTCTGGCCCCCGCGCACGTGTCTGACAGTGTAGAAGATGAGGAGGAGGAGGAGCAGCAGCACAGGGAAGAGCCACATACTGAGGCAGATGATGATGGCGGCCGCGATGAGGCGCCTGAGGAAAACGGAGGTTCTGGTGCTCAAACAGAGGTGATGTTCGTTTTTGGGAGATTCAATCAAACTCCCTTTTTCCTGTCCTTCCCTGTCGCTTATCTTAAATGTTGGACTTTTAAGATTTTGCGCTGGTGCTGCTACTGGGTGTTGGTGGAGGCTGCTTTTCTCTTTTGATCAAGTTGATGCTTTTTTTCTGCTTTTGTTTTTAATAGCCGACGGTGTGCTATTAAATGTGATTGTTGTTGGTTTATTTAGCACCTCTCATTCTTTGTAGTTTTGTGGTTGATGGTTCAAAGGTTGTCGCTTTTTGGTTGAGCTTTTGTTTTCCTTTTGAGGAAATGCCTACTGATGCATCAGGTGTAATTTATTCAATGTAGGGGCTATAACTGGGCTATAGCTGTTAAAATCTTCAATGCCTCTTTCTTATTGGCAGATTTGGCATGGTGATTCATTGATAATGATTTGTTTTCAAAGCTTTGGCCACAATAGTTTTGTTAACTGCTGTTCTCACCACTGTTCTAGCCCCTAGAGAGAATTTAGATTTACCCGGATGTGAGAGTACTAATGATATATGTAACAAAACAAATAATGTTTTGTTAAATAATGTTTTTAAAGCACTATTTTAAGGAAAATAAATCATATGCCATCATTTGTTTGTTGTCAAGTAGCATTCAGCAGCAGTCGCAATTCCTGTTGTCAGTAATTGATACTTCCTCCCAAAGCAGCCATTCCTGTTCCCTTCTACTGTGTGTGTGTGTGTGTGTGTGTGTGTGTGTGTGTGTGTGTGGTGTATGTGTGTGTCTGTCTTGCACACGCACTAAAAGAAATTTAAAACTAGTTGTCAAAGATGTATAAATATCACATTCATAAAACTGTCATACAAATATGCTTATGTCATACAAGAATACAGTATGCTTACCTGTCCTCACAACAATATAAAGGTGTGTTACCGATTGCTGTAATAACAATCCCTCACACTGTTCTGCTGTGTGGTGGTTGTATATGTGTGTAAGTGTAGAGGGAGTGTGTGGAGGTCAATTGAGCAGCATTCAGTCACATGGCTGGCAGGCAGAGGGGATTTGGGCTCTTGGCTCCACGTTCCAGGCCCACTGAGATCTGCTGAGGTCTGTTGGAATGTGTCACGACTCAAGCTGTTGAATCACGTCGTTCACGTTGGGAGGATTCCCACGCAAGGGATTGGGAACAATGTGAAAAGTGCATGTCACGATGACAGGGGCGGATGTAACATGTCCCGTTTGGGGGGGCAAGAGAACATGTTGGAGGGGCAAGAGAAAATGGTATGGGGGCGGCTTCATCGCCCGTGTCGCTTCGCGCCACGGGCGATGAAGCCGCCCCCATACCATTTTCGGTTACAGGACTTTTATTAGTCAAGTAAAGCATCAATAATAACATCAGTTGTTGTTGAAGTTGCAACAGACACGCAGCATGCATAAAGCTAAAGGTCTGACTCAGAGAGTTTTCTGTTTTCAATGATGAAATGCTGTTGGTTCACTGGTGACACAGCTGTAGTTAGTTAGTAGCAGTAGTAGTGTTTCACATCATTTTAAATATAAGCACTTTAATTTGAAATATCTTGGGTTGTTTTGCATCATGTTTGGGGGGGCAGACTGGATATTTATGGGGGCATTGCCCCCCATGCCCATGCCTAGATCCGCCCCTGCACGATGATTGTATTAAAAAAAACTAGAATGATGATCAAAACTTATAGCTACGTCATCGTTCAAACGATTTGTTCGTATTGTGTGAGTATTGTGAGTTGTCGTTACTAACGGTTAGCAACGTGGTTGTCTCCTCTCTCCACACACTGTGGACTGTTTTGAGAGGACAAACGGACGGCCTCCTCTTCTGCTGAGGTTGCTGATTGAATGATTACGTGGCTGTTATTTATCCTTTCCTCTCTAGTCCCACACTAGCTAGTTTCTAGGCTACTGAGCTCTAGTGGGAGGAAACCATGCTGACACACCAGAGACTACTCTCTATGCATGTCTGTCGGTCCCCTGGCCTGTACATACGTCTGAGAAGCGACTTTTCAGATGCCACACGAAATAAAGCAGCGGGGTTGGGAAGGAGCGCTTGTTTTATCTGCCGGCTACTACTAGTAGGGCGGGGCGAAGCATAGTTTTACTGAGGTTATGTTTAGGGTTAGTTACCGCATAAAGCACCGTCTAACTCTAACCCTAACCTAACCCTAAACATAACCCCAGTAAAACTAGGCTATGCCTAAACCTAACTCTAACCCTAAACTTAACCTCAGTAAACCTATGCCTAAACCTAACCTAACCATAACCTCAGTAAAACTTCCTTCGCCCCGCCCTACTAGTAGTAGCCGGCAGATAAAACAAGCGCTCCTTCCCAACCCCGCTGCTTTATTTCGGGTGGCATCTGAAAAGTCGCGGCGTGGCGAAGGAAGTTTTACTGAGGTTATGGTTAGGGTTAGGTTAGGTTTAGGCATAGGTTTACTGAGGTTAAGTTTAGGGTTAGAGTTAGGTTTAGGCATAGCCTAGTTTTACTGGGGTTATGTTTAGGGTTAGGTTAGGGTTAGAGTTAGACGGTGCTTTATGCGGTAACTAACCCTAAACATAACCTCAGTAAAACTATGCTTCGCCCCGCCCTACTAGTAGTAGCCGGCAGATAAAACAAGCGCTCCTTCCCAACCCCGCTGCTTTATTTCGGGTGGCATCTGAAAAGTCGCGCCTGAGAATGAAAAGCTGCAGCATGGTTGGTATCTGTCATTTCTCGACCGTTTCATACACGGGAAGGCTCACCGTAACCGGGCTTGATGCACCACCCACCACGTGGTACAGTTGCACCCCTCACTTCACGCATGAGTGATTTTATTGAAGAATATTATGATGCGCATGTGTCAATACCTACCCATGCAAATTCTAACATCCTCGGCCCCAGGGGGGGACATTATATTTGATACCTGGATGTGGGTATGTTTTTTTTTTTTGTAAAATTAGTAAGATTAGTAAGCCGCTCAAAACAGGGGGAAGGTCTGCCATAGTGATGCCCGAGAAGAACCAGCATCTGTCTTTAGTTTATTGAGACAATGTTATGCACGTGTTTGAGGCCTATATTTGCTAGCCTGGGTTCAGCCCACAGACCCCATCTACTCAGTTGGGCCCCGCCCACTCTGCTGGGTTCTGTGCAATCTTGAGCCATGGCTCAGAGTCCGACAATCAGGCCTATATTTGCAGGCCTATATTTAGATATTTGGAAGAATTTGCTCCTGTATTAATTGATTATTTCCATGGGAAAAATCTGTCATAATACCACATGAGTCAATGGGCGAGAGGCAATTTCTAGTCCTGATCAGAGCCATCTAGAAGAATTGTTGCGACATTAAGGTGTCAGAAACTGGGCATTTGAGCACTGTTTATAGGGACAAGCTGGAGTTGGATGTGATTTAGGCCATGTGTGCAACATGCCAAGTATTGTATCAACTAAACATCTCTGTAATGTTTATGTTCAGCCTCGGCAAAACTCCCAACCAGTCTCTGTTTTGTCTGAACTTTTATCTACCCCAAATGTTATTGTTCAAAGAAACTCTATGTACAACAATATACTGTAGCACCAAGACAGCACATGAAGGCCACGGTGTACACAGAACCATGAAAATCAGTCTCTTCGAGTTTAATTTTCAAAGTTTTGTATCGCGATGGCGTGAGTCTGAAGTGACAATGCAGGGGATAATCAGTGTCACAACGGAATAGGTTGAAATAATGCATTTTTGTACACAGTATATGTGGGGAGAGATGTCCCTCCGCCTTGTCGATTGTTTGTCTATTTAAACGTCATTTCCCAGACGACAGGCAGGCAGCCTGGCTTTATCTACCTGACAGTTAGACACGCCCTCCTGTGAATGGCCGCTGTCAGCCTGTCTGCAGCCCCGGGGAGGCACAAACAGCCTTTTTAAGTATTTATGCTGTGTGTTACATGACACCGTATGTACCCACGACCGGTCTTATCTGTAGTAGGTCTGAGAAAGGTTAACGTTTATGGTTAAAACATTTCACAGTGAGAGCTCTGCTTGGGTCATGGATGTCACATGAATGTAGTCCAGTCGGTTCTAAAGGTGGGCGGGTGGGCTCCAGGCAGGAAACCTTATTGGGTTCCCTTGGGGCTGGTCATCCAAATTCCACTTCATAGTCCTGTAACTCTGCGAGTGAATAAATGGACCCAACGTCCATTTGGTTCCATTTTTACAAATCCACTTGTACATTCTCAAGAGTTAAAATGTACACTTTTACACTCTTCAACCTACCTTCAGATAATTGGTCCTCACTAATGTTCATGGTAAAAATGCCACAGTTTCTTTCTACTCAGCAGGGCTGAAACCCACCAGTCCACCAGTGACATCATCAGTGTTGATGAAAAGTTGCACCACTATAATGGAAACCATCATTCTCACGATAATCTGTAGTCTGCCTAACAATTGTCACTGCTCGGGTTTCTGAACCGCCAACAGCCCACCTGTGAGACAACACAGACTTAGGGCTCCATTTTCGTCACCGCTAAACCCCTTATCCCTTAACTTTTTTGCCATTTTAAACTATTAAAAAGGAACATTTTTCAATAGTGTAAATGGCCAGTCTACAATCTCACAATGTGTTAATAGAATGTCACGTTGAACTATTCCAAAAAGTTTTTCCAAATAGTAAAAAAAATTATAAGGGGTTTAGGATAAGGGGTTTAGATGGTAACGAAAATGGAGCCCTTAGTAGACAAAAATGTGTGGTACAAATTTCGACTCTCATTTTCTCTCATCGACTTGTAAAGAGCAGTAGGCTCAGAGCGGCTGTCATATGTAAAAGTTTGAGACCACTAAACGTAGTCATGATTATTTATCACAGAATGTATCACACAACAACATGGGTTGAGGGGGGATGATAACCCAAACACAGTGGTCTTGTCTTGGCTTCTCTTTAGTAAGACCCCGTATCAGATGACGCATAACACAAACAAAGCAAACCTCTGTATGTGTGCTGTTTGCAGGCTGTTGCCGGCGGCCTGCTTATCAATAGATCTTCTGGATGTATGCAGAATTGAACAACAGAGCTGTATTTTTTTAAATTGAGAATTTAGGCTAGCCTAGTCTAGTTACATTTCTCAATACTGAATGTACTTGTTCGTAACTCTTTGCACTGTTCTCTGTCAACATGTATCTATCTTGGCACAACACAGTGGATAGTTTCACACCTCAAAATGGTTTAGACATGTCTCTCAAGATGAAATGGATCATCTAGCAAAAATAATGCATTAATGCAGGGCTGCCCAAAAGGTAGATGGTGATCTACCAGTAGATCACACAGGCCATGCAGGTAGATCACATGACAGTCCCCTCAGCACTTCGACTCTTATAGATCTGTAACTCTCGAGAGCGTTAAAATGAAACCAAATGGACCCTTACGGGTCCATTTGGTTTCATTTTACACTCTCGAGTTATATTTAAACATCTGAATTATGTAACTTCCAGAGTCCACACAATTACAAAATGGAAAATAATTGCTGTTTTGACCAACATTTTGACGGTTGTCCTTCCCAATTGGCGACAAAAACGTGAACGTGCATTTTTCTTAAACACTTACAGTAAGTAACACCATCACCACTATTTCAAAGCTCAAACTTTCTAGGAGCCTTGAAATGGATTTTCAGTAATGGAACAATCACATTAATGATGTGTAGATCTTGTTGAGCCGGTCATTTTGAAATTAGCTCTCAAGTCAAAAAAGTGTGGGCACCGCTGCATTAATGTAACAAACCTAAACATTCTACTTACAGTAAGCAGTATCTGTGCAATCAAATTATTTAGTGTGATTATGTAATATGTACACAGATACGTGGTTAAATTATTTGATTATTATGCACATAGATACAGTAAGTACAATAGCCTTGTTGGGAAGGTAATTAAAAAATGAAAAACATTCTTGTGCAATGTATAACCTGATGTTGACCTGACTGTTGTGGCTGACTGGCTGCAGATGCAATTGTTACTGGTGTTCGAGTTGGCGTGAGAAAAGACCTGAGGAATTTTGAAAGCTGTCATTGAGAGAAAATGCCACGATTCACATGTTTAATTCAAACAGACTGTAGAAGGCGAAGAGTGCACTCACATCCACGAATTTCAACGGGTGCTGGATCCCACAAAGTAACGGGGAGTAGAGAGAACAGATCCGCACACCGTTTTAAAAGCTCCCAATTTTTTTTTATTGACAACAGAGCGGTAAAAATACGTTTCGGCCTGAGGTGACCTTCGTCAGGTATACCTGACGAAGGTCACCTCAGGCCGAAACGTTGTATTTTTTTTACCACTCTGTCGTCAATAAAAACAAAATTTGGAGCTTTTAAACGGTGTGCGGATCTGTCCTCTCTACTCCCTAATTCAAACAGACTCACAGCTGTGCAGTGTGAAGAGGTTTGGGAAAAAAAGTTCTCGCAATCCTGAGAGTGTAGCCAAAAGGGGAGGGGGGATGAAGTTGTTTGCATGATGCAATGCAGCTTGATGCACAATCTTGTCTCTTTAGTGCATTTGATATCCCAATATAATAGGAATAGTTGGCACAGCCTGTTGTTTTAAACACTCTGGCATCTGTATTTTGGACATGTGATTACAGGATGTAAATTGCTCCAAACAGCATTTCAACTATTTAAGCTCATGTTGTTGTGACCTTGTAGATCAGGTATATCCTGATCTACGTTGACCATTTGCCAAGCTTCTTGCATGAATGGAATCTGATTTCACCCCTTTAGAATTAGCCTGAGGCGAATTTGTGCTAGTTTTCTGCATAACACATGTTAAAATTGAACCAACTGATAAGTCTCCTTTCTGTCTCTGTATTTGGTTTAGGATTAGGAATGAACGATAAAAATATGAATTCAAGGGTGTGAATTGTGTAATCAATTTCGGGAAAAAAAACGTCCTTTAAGTCTGCATATGGCATTTAAACAAACCTTCCCCCGTTTAGAGCAGTGTGTAGGCCTATGTATCGTCTTACATGTTGATCTGGTGACACTGCTGTGCATTATTTAGGTTCAGCTCTATAATGTACTGTCTGCAGGAGCAGGACGTTTTGCTTAAAGGTCTCCTGCTAGAATTTCCTACTCACCAATAACCTTTACAATAGCAATATACTGCGCCAAGTTTACTGGTCGCACAGAGCTCAAGGTTGAATGGAGTTGTGCTTGTGCTTATATTAGGCCCGACCGCCCGGTCCTGCTTGTCAAGAGCTTTATACTGATTAGGCCATTGTCCCAGTTCCCCTGGTCTGGTGTAACTAAACCACAGCATTTCTGCTTGCCTGGAGAGCTACAGGAAACAGACCCAGCCAGCAGTGCCCTGTAAACATGTAGACCAGTGGTTTTAAACCTTTTTGACACCAGGGACCACCATTTATTCAGCATTTGAGCCACGGACCACCATTTGAGGACATTAACCGCCACAGAAACACCCAAAACTAAAGATTTCTTTTGTCCACAATTCCTGCAGGCTGGATTTTGGGGGGAAAAACAGTCAAACATACAGATCAACATGATGATGTATATTTTAACTCTGGAGAGTGTAAAAGTTAAACCAAATGGACCCACAAGAGTCTATTTGGTTTCATTTTTACATTCTCAAGAGCTACATCTGGTTAACCAATTTAGCTGGGGACCACCTGGAACCCTCTCAAGGACCACTGGTGGTCCCCGGACCTATTTTTATGTGTGTTGCCACAAACTGTTGTACTGTACATTCACCCAGCATGTGACCTACAGTACTAAAATCCACTGACTGTGTTTCAGACCTGTGTTGCCAAGTCTTCTTATCAGTTTCTCAAACCTTTTCACATCAACAATGTCCCAAAATGAGACAGACCTCCATCTTAAAGGGATATTTGGGCTTGTTTTCATAGAGTAGCCGTTTTGTTTCTTCTCTTACAAAATCGGGCAATGTTGTGCCCTAATGTCAGGCAATGTTGTGCCCTAATGTCAGGCAATGTTGTGCCCTAATGTCAGGCAATGTTGTGCCCTAATGTCAGGCAATGTTGTGCCCTAATGTCAGGCAATGTTGTGCCCTAATGTCAGGCAATGTTGTGCCCTAATGTCAGGCAATGTTGTGCCCTAATGTCAGGCAATGTTGTGCCCTAATGTCAGGCAATGTTGTGCCCTAATGTCAGGCAATGTTGTGCCCTAATGTCAGGCAATGTTGTGCCCTAATGTCAGGCAATGTTGTGCCCTAATGTCAGGCAATTTTGTGTCCTAAAGTCAGGCAATGTTGTGTCCTAATGTCAGGTGATGTTGTGTCCGACTTTTAAAACAATGTGCCACAGTATGTGGCGGTATCAAACACACGCTCTGTGTTTGCGTGTGTGTCTGTGTGTGCATGTGCGTGCGCTGCCGCAAAGGTGAGCTTGTTTTGCATAGGTTTCAAAGAGGAATCTGTCTTTTTGCAGGCTTATTTAGCATTTCCTTATGACATGATACACTATTCACTCTGAGAACTATGACTGCCCAGGATTGTGGGGAAGTTTTAACTCAAGCCTGTAGCTTTAAATAAGGGAGTGTGCTCACTGCTGGTCAGTGATTCTATTCCTCTCTGGTCTGGCATGTGCTACGGCGTCTTGGCAGAGAAAAGAGTAAAATGACACTTCCACTGGCCCTGGTACACTGCACTTCCTTTGTATCCCATGTATCTTCCTTCATCTACTATATATACCATTGTGGCTGAAAGTTTTGGCACCCTTGCACAAGTTGCACATACAATCTGGGTCAACTGGAGCGGTTTGCAAAAGAAGAGTGGGCCAAACTGCCCGTACGTAGAGAGGTATCTCATTGAAACTTACAGGAAGCGTTTGACAGCCATCATTTACTCCAAAGGATGTGCTACGAAATATTGAATTCAAGGTGTCAATGTTTTGCCACAGCAATTTCCGTGTAATATATTATTTCAAAAAATAATATCAATTTATGTTTTTTTTTTTTTTTTTTTTAATTTTGTTATTAGTTTAGTAAAGAATTTGAGACACCAAGTACTTTTGTCAATTTCAACTTATTTTACAGACATTTGGAGATGTTGGTCTTTATGTGCAAGGGTGCCAAAACTTTCAGCCACAAGGCCCACAACGGTAAATAAATGAAAGTTCTAATGATAAACAAACCGTGCATTTATATCAGGCTTTATCCAAAGCTCTTTACATGCATTGTGCATTACATTCACACATTCGTATTTCGGGATCCTGCCCAAGGACACTTTGACACTATTTTTTGGGCTAGAACTGGCTAGAACTGGGAACAGTGCTGCTACCATGTGTGTGTGATGTTGTTTTGTCCGCCTGTGTTTCCAGGGTGGCGTTATGGCTGAGGTGTCCGTGTGTGTGATGTTGTTTTATCCGCCTGTGTTTCCAGGGTGGCGTTATGGCTGAGGTGTCCGTGTGTGTGATGTTGTTTTATCCGCCTGTATTTCCACAGGGTGGCGTTATGGCTGAGGTGTCCGTGTGTGTGATGTTGTTTTATCCGCCTGTATTTCCAGGGTGGCGTTATGGCTGACGTGTCCGTGTGTGTGATGTTGTTTTGTCCGCCTGTGTTTCCAGGGTGGCGTTATGGCTGAGGAGGTCCACAGAAGCTCAGCGGCTGAAATCTCAGTGACCAGCAATGGAGATCTGGAGGAGAACGCAGAGGATGTCTTCAGGAGGGTAACCTAACAGTCCACCTTTTATTATTGTTTTCTAATTCTCACCCTATATTACATTGATCCTCTATAGCAGGGCTGCCCAAAAGGATGGTGATGGTAGATGGTGATCTACCAGTAGATCACACAGACTGTGCAGGTACTAGATCACATGACATTCCCCATACATCTGTAACTCTTGAGTTTTGTTTCACACACTCAAGAGTTACACTCAAGAGTCCATGCACACAATTAGAAAATGGAGAATAATTGTTATTTTGGCCAATGTTTTGCCATTTCTCTTTCCCAATTGCGGACAAAGGCGTGAAAGTTCTTAGTTTTGGGTGCAAGAGACTAAACTCAACATTACAAACTGTCAACTCAAACCCCAAATACTGTTTTCAAACGTCAGTAGTAGCATACACAAGAAAACCTTCCAATTCTCTCCCTCTATTTTTAATTATAAGTGCATTATTCTTAAACACTATAACAGTAAGTAACACCATCCATCACCAACTATTTCAAAGCTCAAACTTTCTAGGGAGCCTTGAAATGGATTTTCAGTAATGGAACAATCACATTTTTGTGATCTTGTTGAGCCGCTCATTTTGAAAGTAGCTCTCAAGCTCTCTAATCTATGATTCTATGAATCAATATAAAAAGTATCACTTGTAAGATGTTGCCCCCTAGGGGGCATTTCACAAAAGCAGCTGCAGTGCAAAAGATTGTTTACAGCCCTGTGGTTTGTGTGCCGCTTTGCAACCACTGATTGCTGTTTCGTGGTTGGAAAAATCCTTACTCTCCTTCCACATTGAAATAATGTTTTCATATTGAGTGCATTGAGTTTATTTCCTATTCTGTAGAATTGCAGCAAGCATGGGTGGCTGTAGCCTGGCATGGACAGAATAATATCACTGCATAGGCTAGAATGGCTGTGACTCAGGAGGTAGGGCAGCTGCCATGGAAACAGAAGGCTCCCGGTTCGATCCTTGGCTCCCCCTGTCTTAGTTTGTTGGTCGATGTGCCCTTGAGCAAGACATTGGTCCCAGTGATCAACCATGCAGTGCCTTGCATCATGATTGCCTCTGCCATCGATCTGTGACTGAGAATTGGTGATTCATTGAAAACGCTTTCGATTCGCTTTCGCATTGCACAGTGGTTTTCAACTTTTTTCACACCAGGGCCCACTATTTATTCAGAATTTGAGCTACGGACAACCATTTGAGGACATTTTAGCCCCACATACCCAAAACTAAAAATGTATTTGCCCACAATACCAGGCTAGATTCTAGCAAACAAAACAGGCAAAGATGTAGAGCAAAATTATCAACATTCTACATTCTCTAGTTGTGGAGACGAAGATGAATATTTTAACACTCAAAGAGTTGCATCTGAACTGCAACTCATAGAATGTGCACTTGTCACGTCTCTATCACAGCTGAATGGCCAAATGCTCTACTCGCACTGGTGCTATGAACTTTTTAGTCACATGCGAGCCTGTCGAATGAAATTGAACGCAAGAAAAGTGACGTTCACTCAGACCAGAAATGAACTAGTTCAGATCGCCGCTCTTCAAGCAGATATAGGGTCCGTTCGATTCAAGTTCGTTAAAAATATGAACGGAACTCGTTCCCGGGCAACATTGCCTATAGGGAATGAATAGCTGTGGCCCTACCATCTCTCCCATCATTTAGCTGGGAACGACTTGGAACCCTCTCAAAGCACCACTTGTGGTCCCCGGACCACTGAAATCCACTGAACTAAAACATGTAATTGATTCATGAAATCTACTATTGTTGACTTTAAATGATAAACATTATGAACATATAGAGATGTATCTACTGTATCTTCTCCATAGTCTCCTGGTGCCATGGACCTCTCAGAAGCATCCGTCTCACCCAGCAGTCTGTCCGCCACAGAAGGCATCATTGAATCGGGACCATACAAAGGTAAAAAAAGCAAAACAAAAAAAAGAGTATTTTGCAAGCTGGTGGTGTGAACGTGTGGATGGACATTAGGAGATGTACAAGCTTGCAGTGCACCAGACCAGATGTTGGTTGGTCTGACTCCAATCTTCTGTTGTTGAGAAATTAGTTTATTTTTGAAGCCCGTTTATGCTGTCGAACAACATTCTGCGCATCTGAACGTTCTGAACTTTGAACATTCATACTGTGAAAGTTGCTGTCAGTGTCGCCATAAAACGTGAATGCAGTGTAGATCAATGGAGGATTGATTCGTGAAATCACTTGAGCAAGGGAAATGTTACAAAAATCCTAAACTAAATCCTTATTACCAAGAAATGTCTTCACCAATGTGTTTCTAATGGTGTCTAATAAAGTGTACTAAAATATTGAAATTCAACTCGCGTATTAATCAAGGCGTATTAATCCATTTCTGGCACTTGATGGATTTTGCATCCACTCTGCAGGCTGCTATCACGCGACAGGGCGAAATTTCAATTTGTAAAGGTGTTGAACCAGACGAGATTTAATGAATTAGCTCTGATCTGCATTTCGCCATGCCCTCTTCCCCTTTTCATTATCATGTCCTCAATTACAAATGTAAATTAAAGCACTCCTCTCGCTGAGCAGTCAGCTGACATTAGCAGTAAACAAAAAAAAAACAGGAGTTCTCGTCCTTGAGGCAGCAAACGGTTTTATAGCTTTTTATTGTTGTGCGTGAAGTACAGACAGCCAGCTGCTGTGGTTGGTTGCCATGTTCACCCAGCAGCTTTAGAGCGGTGTTTTTCAACCTTTTTGATACCAGGGCCCACTATTTATTCTTATTTTAGGCTCAAAGACCCCAAAACTAAAGATCACTTTTGCTTTTGTCCACATATACTGTACCAGGCTGGATTTGGGAAACAACACAGGCAAACACACAGATCAAAAATGACCATTAACAGTTATCGTGCCGTGGAAATAGATCTACGTCTCCCGTTATCATTATGATTTACAGTAACGATTGATGCCGCTGCCGTTGAGCTACGCCTTTGATCGTTACTTACCGGCGCCGGTTTAATACGATCCCCATGCTAACAGCAGCTAGCAGCGACCGCAGCGACCATTGATAGACCATAATAAGGGACGGACCAAACCGGAACCGGAAGTGTGTGTCCGTCAACTAACTTGTCCGTGGGGAAACATGGACCGAAATATGAAATATGACTTTTTGATGAAAATCGCTGGCACTGGCTACCTCAAAAAATATGAAAAAGGGCTGGCACTGGGCAAAAGTGACCATTAATCTTCTACATTTTCTAGTTGTGTAGACTTGGGCTAATTCAGATGATGAATATTTTAACTCTTGAGAGGGTAAAAATGAAACCAAGTGTACCCGCAGGGGTCCATTTGGTTTCATTTTTAGGGATATTTTGGGGAACTACACGGACTGTACACCCAGTAACAGAGCTCACAGTCAGGCCATGTGACTTGTATACAAAAGTGACTGAGCACACACAACCTCAAAACAGAAACAAGGCTTTTAATCATGTATGCTAAATTCACACCGCAAAGTTGAGAAAAGCTTTTACCACTGCCACACACACAAGCTAAAAAAGGCACACAGAAGCACGCTGTGGACTAGGTGCTCAAACATTTAGCGCATAAATGCATATGTCATTGTCATTGTACAATAGTGTGGCACCAAAGCCCTTCTGCAAACTGAGCTCTATGTGATGTATTTTGAGATTACTATTTTAAAAGACTTTTGGGAATAGTTCAATGTTCAATGTGCCAATCTATTGACATGTTGTGAGCATGTAGACTGGCCATTTGAACTATTGAAAATGTTTTCTTTAAATAGTTTAAAAGGGCAAAGAAGTTAACAGATAAGGGGTTTAGCGGGGTTTAGGCGGTAATTGGCTAATGTGTCATCAGGCTCATATCATTGTGACTCAAACGAATAAGGAGTTCCCAATCCTGCTATACCGAACATGGAGTGTGTTGTCTAACCTAATTGTGTCCTTATGGTGTTGGCCGTAAACAAATCTGCCTGCTCCAAATATGGACCCAAAAGGGCGCCGGGGTGATGCGACAAACATGTAACAATCCCAAACCTCTTGTTTTTGTAAAAGAAAAAAGAAAAATAAATGACGAGTAGTACGGCAAGTACCAGGTTGACAAAGTTGTTAAAAAATGGTTGTTACACTAACAAATGTTGGTCGCTCTTGAATTATATCTCACAGGGTCGGTCAGCCAGCCCACGTCGCCGGTGGCCGCGGTGGGCCCCAGCTCGGTGGCGGCCAGCCGCCTGGCGCGCTCTAACAGCGATAGTCAGGCTGGCAAAGGTATCCATGGAGAGGAGGACTTTCTTAAGACAGGGGGAGATGATATTTACCCGCTTCCACTTTGATTTACCGTCGTGCACACACACAAAAACTAACCGCAATCAGCCCTTTTTATTCCGCCTCTTTTTACCATGAGCTTCAGTTCCTTCTCTACTGGCTGCTGCTGCTGCCCATGCTGCTGTCACAATCACACCCCCCTCTCTCTCTCTCTCTCTCTGGGTGCCTCCACATTGCTTTCTGCACAGTCCGTGTTTCGGACCGAGCTGTGACGTCACGCCCTCCTTTTTTGAATGGGTTTCAATGGGCACTTCCTGCTAGTTCCTGTCTGCATTTTGGACAGTGGCCAGGCAGCAGGAAAGACCCGCCCACGGCCGAAATTCAGACCGGAACAAGCCGGAAGTCTCATTGACACCCATTCAAAAATGCAGGAAGTGACGTCACAGCTTGGTCGAAACTTGGACTGTGCACTTTGCAGTCTGTAGGCCCTGTCTCCCTCTATCTGTTAGGGGCTGTGTCCACAGAATGCGTTTTTATGACAAGAGTGCTGCAGCTTTAGTTAACTTTAGCGTTAACAGTCACCCTCTTTAAATCTTAACATTGTTAAGGGAAAACCATAAATCGCTTTGCTATGTCAGTGGTTCTAAATCCTATATTTCAGTGGTTTTCAACCTTTTCCATACCAGGGTTTTTCAGTATTTGAGTCACGACCCACCATTTGATGACGTTTCAGCCCCACAGACCGCAAAACTAAAGATTTATTTTGTCGACAATTCCAGGCTGGATTTGGGAAACAAAAGCGTCAAACATGCAGATCAAAATGACCATTAATCTTCATTCATGAATCTACATTCTCTAAGTTGTGGACTTAATACAGATGCTTAATATTGTAACTCTTGAGAGTGTAAACATGAAACCAAATGGACCCTTGCCGGTCCATTTGGTTTCATTTTTACGCTCTCAAAGAGTTAACCAACTTTCCATTTAGCTCGAGACCACCTGGAATCCTCTCAGGGACCACTGATCGTCCCCAGGCCATCTGTTGAAAACCCCTGCTATAATTCATAACAATGAAACCACAAAATGTTATGTATTTGACCACCATCTCCAAGTAATTTGTTACAGAGGCCCCTAGAATATACGATTGAAGTAAAAAATAAATAAAATAAAAGTCTTTAATATACTGTACCATAGAAGCTAATGCATAACAGAGAGATGCGGCCAGCCCAATAAGAATGCTCTCTGTGGACACATGGCAATAAGGCTGCAACGACGACGTACTCCTTGTGCACATGAAGTTTGTCAAGGGAAGATTTAAAAATTCTATAATTTTATGGCAAACAGGCACCTCATATTTGTTGTTCTCGCTCTTAAATGTTCTCAAACTAGCTGAACATCATCACCAAAAGCAAACTTTGTGCGTTATTGCTCAGGAACTTGATGCGCGCATGATTGATATTTGTTCCATTTCCTCAATCTGCCGGGAAACATGGAAGCTGTGGAGAAAAGCTGACTGGAGGTTGGGAGGTGGAAGTTCATGGAGAGAGCTCATGCGCGCGCGTGCGCGCGCACACACACGTTTATTGTTCAACATTGAGTATAAAACTATTTTGTCCTCAGAGAACTTGTTCGGTTTTGGTGCACTGAAAAAAGTTGGACTTCGGTTGAAGCATGCTGCCAGCTCTACTCCTCATGGTGAAGTAGAACAACAACGTTCTCTCCTGTTAATCTGGCCTGATTTACAGTTAAACAGATCGATCATCATATTCTGTCTTCTAGCCTGATTCACAGTTAAATAGATCGATCATCATATTCTGTCTTCTAGCCTGATTCACATTATAAAGAGATCGATCATCACATTCTGTCTTCTACTAAAGAATTGCATCCTGATTTGGAGAACCAGACTGATTCATTACACATTTGTACATGAAATGGTGATTGTAAACATGCTGAAAGTAACACTTGTTTTTTACTTAAGTTAAAGCTCTATATTCTCATATTAAATATTGGCTATAATTTCTTTTCAGCAACCGGTGTCTCCCCATCCACATCTTGCATAGTCAGAACAATATTAGAGAACCCATATTTATCAACTTTAATTGTTTACTATTCCAGTTTGTTGTTATTTTTTTGTTTCAGCACTTACAATTTCAGTTATTTGTAATATGTATTTTCTGTTTACACAGGGCTAGATATACATGGAGAGCGCCTGTTGCTGAACAAACTCTAATATACGCGAATATATAGCTATTTCAACCTTCCTTTTTTTTTTTTTTTTTTTTTTAATTCTGGGAGTATTTCTGATGAGAGTAAACTCCAGTATTCTACAGAAACCATACACTTGACACACAGCTAATGGTTGAGATGATTGTCTGCTTTGTAAGGGCAGAGTGGTCCAGCATTAACCTGCTCCTAGTTCCTGTTGGAACTACGTTTGTACTCTCAATCACTCTGGGGAATGAACAACAACCTGCTTTTTGCTCAAATCCTCCTCCAAGTATTCTTACGATTCCTCCTGCTTGCTGCTACACTGCAAACCACAGCTTGACAACCTGTTAACCTGTAGTTTCAGTGGTTTTTCCTTCTCTTGCTGAAACTCTAGCTAAAGGTGCTTCCACATTCACAGGGCTGTCCTCGATTAATTGGTCAATTTAATGTCAGTGCTTATTTTGTAATCATGAAGACGAGGAACGGTTTGGTCATTGTGCGTTCCAGAGACCCTTGGAATGTGGGTCTAATCGTGGCCTAATCGTACCAGACCACGCCCCTTCCTGTTCAGCACAGTGTTGCCAACTAGAGCTAGACCGAGATATCGGTCGTACCAACATTGACACATATCGGTAACATCAGCCGATATATCGTCCGATATATGCCTGGAACAGAAAAAGAAAGAGAGAAAATGGAATTATTTCACAAAAGTAAATGAGGTTAATGTCGTATTCTATTGTTTACTTGAAGGAGAAAATAAATTTGGAGTTTAGTAGTTTTTCATATGTATATTTTATTATTTGAATTGATTATTAAACATCGGTCCAAAACATCGGTAACATCAGTGTAGTTTTTTCCAAAAATCTGTATCGGCCCCAAAAATATGGCATCGGTCGGGCTCTATTGCCAACTGCCAAAATCCAAAATGCACTAGTGGCGCTTCTAAAATGCACCAGAAGGCGCTAGAGCAGTGGTTTTCAACCATTTTCATTCTAGCACCGCACTATTTATTCTGCATTTTAGCCACAGACCACCATTTGGTGCTGAGTTTAGTCTCTGACTATTTTAGGAGAAATAACTGGCAAAATGTTGGTCAAAATAGCAATTCTTCAACATTTTCTAAATGTGTAGATTCTTGAAAATTAGGTAATTCAGATGTTTAAATATAATATAACTCTTGAGATCGTAAAATGAAACCAAATAGACCCTTACGGGTCCATTATGGTTTCATTTTAGGATCTCAAGAGTTACAGATCTACAGTATAAGGGTCCATGTGGTTACCAATGGTCCTTTCTAGGAAGGAAGGAAGGAAGGAGGACTATCATAGGTGGAAAAATGGTGAAAAACGGGGATTTTATCCCTGGCGCCTGTCAACCAATTTCGTCCCAACTCACCAGCAAAAAAGCACTAGATTTTCCGCCTAGAGTTTTTCACTAATTTTGGCGCTAGGGGGGTCTGGAAAAAAGCTAAATATAGCAACAAATGCGCCAAGTTGGCAACACTGGTTCAGCACGCTACATCAATGTATAAACTGTAATGCACATTGTTTATACATGGATACCCTTATTGATTCTATGATCAACCAAAGAGGAAAGTATCGTCTATACTTTGTCACACAAAAAATTAGTGCAAAAAAAGATTGGTTGATCAGCACATTGAATGCGATGTACTGTACAAAGTATCCCAGTACAAACTGCCGTCTCTTGGCTCATAAATGTGTGTTTTATTATTGTTCAGGCGCGACGCGCGGCCAGCCGTCTAGCGGAGCAGTGGTCCTGTCTGATGACCTGAGGAACCCCGCCATGGAGAAACTGGAGCTAGTGAGGAGATGGAGCATCAACACTTACAAAGTAATGCTCTGATTCTTTTCCCTCTGTGTGTGTCTCTCTCACTGGGGATATACTGATTAATGGAACTAAAATTGTTTAATAACATTTTCTAAAATGTTTCAAATGTGTGACAGCGATGCAAAATCGCAAAACAAATCTAGAGGTCCAAGTATATACTATACACATTTGGGGATTGTTGGCATAAAAACGTACTAGTCTCGATTGCTATTAGTATTAATATGATGACCGTTAAATCCTAGAAAGCCTAGTTATATTTCTACTTGAAAAAATAAATGTTTTCAACCTTACTAATAGTTTGTACTACCATGATCTATTAAAAATAGCAAAAAATAAAACATGAAAAAATATTTTATTCATGCAAATTGGTGAATAATTATAATATATTTTTGGGGATATCTTTTAATATTATGAATGGACATGTTCTAGACATTCTATTGATCACAAAAATATATTTTTTGCAGTCATTGCTAAAGGTCAGAGGTTAAAAATCATCAAAAATTGCACTAAGTCCAGAGATTATTTGAAGAGGTTAATTGCAGTCTCTGTGGGGGGTATGTTTATGCAAATATGACCAATATGACCACCAGTATGCAATGAAATACTAAACAATGAACATTAACCATGATAATCATGTGAACAAACACCAAAAAAATAATGGGTTAATGTTGCCAAAAAGCAACACTGGGCCTTAATGACGTAACAACGTTCCCCCGCAGTGCACAAGGCAGATCCTGAACGAGAAGATGGGCCGCGGCTCCCGGACGGTGGACCTGGAACTGGAGGCTCAGATCGAGGTTCTGCGAGACAACAAGAGGAAGTACGAGCATGTGATCCGGCTGGCCCAGACGCTGGCCAACCAGCTGACGCAGATCATGCAGACGCAGAGACAGCTGGGAGACGCCTTCGCCGACCTCAGCCTCAAATCACCAGAACTCCATGTAAGTCCTGATCGCAGGTTCCACCAACGCCTCTGCTTTTGTCAGGGTGGAGCAGAACCATCTGCAAACGGATATATTTCTAAACTAGAAAAGTGCCCTTCTGGGCACAGGTCTCCACCAGGCCAGTTCAGGTTGTGGCCTCCTGGTGGCGCTAGAATAGGCCAAAGTTAAGGGGGTGCCATTTTCGGACTGAATCTGGATGAGTAATATGAAAAAAAAGTGTATTTTAAAAAATCAGCCTCCTGGTGGCGCTATAAAAAGCTGAAATGAAAAGTACAAGTCAAAGGTTAATTTATGTCCTCTAAGGAGTGTACATGCAACATTTCATGCAGATAGATGCAGTTACAGTATATGTAATATTGTGTGGTGCCTAAGGGTAACAGGCCGTTCTGGAAAAATTTGTGGCAGAGGTTTATGGTTAGCATCCAGGGAGAGTTAACGGATGGACACACACAGACGGACGGAGTGCAAAACATAAACTCTTCCACCATGCCTTCGGCCTGTTGGAGACAATAATTTCCTGATGACACACAGGCGTGGATCTAGGCATGGGCATGGGGGGGAATGCCCCCCACCAAGCACAATGGCACGCAAAACAACCCAAGATATTTTAAGATGATTTGAAACACTACTACTGCTACTTACTTAGTACAGCTGTGTCACCACTAAACCAACAGCATTTCATCATTGAAAACAGAAAACTCTCTTGAGTCAGCACCCGCTTCGACCTCTATCCATCGATTGAATAGACACTTATCAACAGAAATGTTACGATCCAATCGTGCCGGTATAGCAGATATTCAGATACCCGCCGGGCAAGTAGATATTTTGTATTCATTGCATCGGTGGATCACGGATACTACTAGTAGGGCGGGGCGAAGGAAGTTTTACTGAAGTTATGGTTAGGGTTAGGTTAGGTTTAGGCATAAGTTTACTGAGGTTAAGTTTAGGGTTGGGGTTAGGTGTAGGCATAGCCTAGTTTTACTGAGGTTATGTTTAGGGTTTAGGATTAGGCTAGGGTTAGGGTTAGACGGTGCTTTATGCGGTTACTAACCCTAAACATAACTTCAGTAAAACTATGCTTCGCCCCGCCCTACTCGTAGTATCCGTGATCCACCGATGCAATGAATACAAAATATCTACTTGCCCGGCGGGTATCTGAATATCTGCTATACCGGCACGATTGGATCGTAACATTTCTGTTGATAAGTGTCTATTCAATCGATGGATAGAGGTCGAAGCGGCTCGAGTCAGACCTTTAGTTTTATGCATGCTTTGTGTCTGTTGCAACTTCAACAGCAACTGATGTTATTATTGATGCTTTACTTGACTAATAAAAGTCCTATAACTGAAAATGGTATGGGTGCGACTTCGTGCCCATGGCGCAAAGCCGCCCCCATACCATTTTCTCGTGCCTCCCCCAATTGGGAAATGATACATCTGTCCCTGATGACACAAATAAAAAACATCTTCTTCCAGGAGGAGTTTGGCTACAACGCAGAGACCCAAAGGCTGTTGTCCAAAAACGGAGAGACGCTGCTGAGCGCCATCACCTTCTTCATCTCCAGTGTGACCACGCTGGTGGACAAGACCATCGAGGACACCATGCTGAACATCAAGCAGTATGAGTCGGCCAGGTAGGAAAACATTGTTCACATCAGGGGGATTTAGGATTTTAACTCCTAGCGTGTGATCGTCGTGTTCTGGTGTCTTGACTAACCTGTCCTCTCACGATCCGAGCAAAAAGTTCAGTGTCAAAAGTCAGGAAGTGACGTTTAGCCCTAGTTGATTTACCCGTGTGCCCACGACTTCTCAGGAAGGGCCTTTGAATGTATTGGATTGAATGGGTGCGAATGTCCCAAATGAAAGTCAACAACAGGATCTTCATCAAACGATGCGCTCGGTCACTAATAGATGGATTAAAGAATGAAATCTACTATTCGTCGTGTTCTGCGTCAACCGCGTGATCGGGGTGCGTTGCCCCACGGTAAGCCTGCGGCTGGCGGTCAAGTATTAACAATGCCGGTTTCTTAAACCATTCTGTACTGTACTTGTGGTGTTGAACTTTCATTGAAAAATAGCAGCCATTGCACGACAGAGTGGCGCGCTATGAGCCGTGAACACCTGCAACGGAAAGCCTGGACTAATTTGTTACCCACAGTGGCCTAGAGGGTGGAGTCAACCTTTCAGGGTTGGCGTCGCTCCAAATGATGTGACGTACGGCTGCAGTGGAGGGCTTGATTTGAATGAATTTGAATGAAAATCTAAATTCATCCAAAACGATTGCTTTGATTAGAATTTTACATCATTTCCTTTAGATAAAGTTCATTTGCCTAGACTTGGCCAAAACCACTTTGGATGACATAAACACGGCACCAATTCTTCCCCTGAGTGTCTTCTATCGGATTGTTTTCTCCTTTGATGGTGTCATTTTGTTAGGAAGTGTTTATAGTACTATGGCAAAGGTGTAATCGTTGTGAAAAGAATGTATTTGTCTTGGAAAGCTAGACTGCTCGGGTCCTACCAATGTTTTCCTGTCTTCGGACAGAGCTAAAGGTGTGCCAGATGAAGGAGACTTAGAACGTTGTCATATTCTTTCAGAGAGAATGTTTTGTAGAATCTAGAATGTCAGGATGAAATGGGAAAAAGAAAAAAATAACACTTGACATCTTTCTCTCTTTCTCTTTGCAGAGTGGAGTACGATGCCTACCGTACGGACCTGGAGGAGTTGAACTTGGGTCCGCGCGACGCGGCCACCATGCCCAAGATCGAACTGTCCCAGCAGCAGTTCCAGATCCACCGCGACAAGTACGAGAGGATGCGCAACGACGTCTCCATTAAGCTCAAGTTTCTGGAAGAAAACAAGGTAACAAGAGATGTCCGATATTAACTTTTTTTTACCAATATCCAATCTCCCGATATTGTACAACTCATAGGCTGTGTCCGAATTAATTCCCCATTCCCCATATAGGGCACTACTTTTGCCATTTTGTTTGAATATGTAATATGCGTTTTTGTACCCTAATATAGTGAACTGAAATGTCCCACAATGCATCTGGAATTGTAGGGACCATCGGATGGTCACTGCATTTATTCGGAGAAGCAAATCTACCCCACAATGCATTGCGGGCTCCCCTCCCGCGCGTTTCCATGCCATAGCCATGGAAAGATTTAAAAAAAAGTCTCTGTCTGTCTGTTATCCAATCAGGTGAAGGTGCTGCACAACCAGCTGATCTTGTTCCACAACGCCATCGCTGCGTACTACGCCGGGAACCAGCAGCAGCTGGAACAGACGCTCAAGCAGTTCCACATCAAGTTGAAAGTGCCGGGTGCTGACACTCCGTCTTGGCTTGAAGAGCACTAAGGCTCCAAGATCCATGCCGCATTCTCCTGCTAGTGTCTCACACACCCAAAACAACAGATCTACGAGCCTGTGTCTCGGCTGTTTCTGTTGAGCGCCCTGTCTCACAACAATGTCTAATTCAGACATTAAGCATTCCTCTTTCCTACCCGATAGTTACCCACTCACAAACGCATACATATACAGTACATGCAGAAGGACACACGCGCACACACACACACACACACACACACACACACACACACACACACACACACACACACACACACACACACACACACACACACACACACACACACACATTTTAATCATTTATTTATGTCCACATAGGACACACACACACACACACACACACACACACACACACACACACACACACACACACAACCCTCGGCCTGCTTCCCAGATGAAACAACCTCCACAAAGATATTACAGCAAAAACCAGCGCTTCTTTTTTCGTCCCGCCTCTCTCGCTGTCTCTCATCTATCTTTCTCTCCTCATTTAAATCTTTTGGGATTGTTAAAAAAGGCAAAATGACATTGACTTCTCTGATCATATTCACTCATTCTTCTTGCTCTCTGTATAAAGATTGTATGGCGTTATTGGCAAATCACAAGATCTGTCTTATCTTTGCGATGACTTCAATTCATGGGAAATGCACTTTTGTACAAGTTGACAAATCGGTCTTAGCAGAAGGCTCTATATATATTATATATAAGGATATTGAGAGAAAACTTTAAACAGCCTTTTTTCTCCAGCATATGAATGTTGTATCCCGGTGGCTGTTTCTTTTTTCTTTCTTTTTTTTGTGTGCGTCCCGTGGGATAAAACGGCTGCCGTGTTCCTAACGTGGCACTTTGAGCTTTCACTACTTTTCTCAACTTTTTGTGAGATGGAGGTCTACGTGCTTTAGTAAAGTCTTTGCCAGTCGACATTCAAAAACAAAAAACACTTTCTGATTCCTGTCTGAAACGCAGGACAAAACGGAGTCCACACAAACGCCTCCAGGTCCCCAGGAAGCGCTTGTCCACGCTTCTTCGTCTTCGCACAATGTTTAGTTGTGAACTCGCGTCCAATCGTTTGAATGCGAGTCGTGGTGTATCATACTAGATGGTGGCAGACTGCCTTAACGCCACAAACGTAAACTGTTATGTACTCTGTTTATGGCGAGGATCCTTCTTCATAAAGATCTGATGGACAACAACTTTTACCCTACTGTCATCTCAGCCACTAGTAGTAATCATATGTATGTATTTTAAGATTAGGCCAGTTGATGGTAACATTCCCAATTTGCATATTAGTCTTTATGGCTTAAAAAAAGTGCAATTAAACTTCTCTTGACTGACAATTAGACAGATACATAACTAGTGTTGAAGATACACCAACAAGCAGGTGCTGGATTTCAGGTCTTTACACAATTCAATGTTTTATTTGGTGGAAAATTAACCCTGTTCCAGAAAAAAGAATGTTGGATGTTTTGTTGATGCGTAAATCTATACTTTCTACTAATGATGACACAATCAACAGATGTAAAAGAAAAAATTCCACTGCCTCTCTGTTAGGAACTTCATGACAGCTTTGTGTGGTGTCACGTCCAAGGGTTTGGAACAGCCAAGGACCCCCTCTAGCTGAGGAGCCATGAAGCGACGCTGTATAAAGTTGTTGCAGATGGCTTTTCAGATATTTAACTACTCTACCTGATCTGCTCTTTTTTTTAAATGGTCCTATCACAAAGATTTAGTGGGCCCCTGTAGTAACTCAGAGGACCCGCTGTTGATGACCCTTGGTTTATGATTAGATCAAAACCGACTGTACCGACTATCCACAGAAGAACACTAAAAAATAAACAAACACCCACACATATTGAATTTGTAATTCCACAAAAATTGAAGGACCAGCCGTATTTATTATGTGACTTCACTGTACTGTATGTGCCTTGATGATTTCTAACTGTGTCTCTCTCCTCTCTCCCAGTTGGGCCCTGCTTTTATTTAAATACACACTCACAACCAGCTTCCAGGACCCCCAACTGTTTATTAGAATGAGAGAACTGCACACACACACACACACACACACACACACACACACACACACACACACACACACACACACACACACACACACACACACACACACACACACACACACACGCGCGCGCAAACACACGCAAACACACAAACACAAAGTGAGTAAACAAAGTGAGTACAAACCCTGTGCACTATTCTTCGGTGGAGCACTCCACACATACACGTGCAAAACCACTTACCAACTTCTGAAGTTGAAACCAATTTGAAGACATTGTGTAGTATTTTGTAGTCCTCTCAAAGATATATTTTGCATATTGCACATATGCACGTGTGTATGCTTTTTGAGACTAAATACAGGAAGAAAAGTGTAAGAACTGTATAATAATAATAATATCATATATAAGATGTATACCAAAACGTGGTCGAATTTAGAGAAACCTGGGGTTTGTAAGTTTGTAAATAAGAGAGAAGAGACCAGCATGCCCTGCCTGAGCTGCTAACCTTTATGTTTTACTTTTTGGGCTGAAATGTTGTTTTTTTTTTTGAGGAAGAACCCATGCTGGTATTTCTAACCATAGATATTTATACTGTATACATACATAAATACTGCATTAGCTACTGCTACTTGGACCTAAGCATCAATGGAGTCGTCATATTGGTGAGAGCAAGCCTAATTCATGTATGTCTTTATAGAAGCAGGAGATCGCTTCACTATTTACACCATAACTATCATTTTTTCAAGCAGATTGGTTTCTCACTATTTAAACCATAACTACAATTTTTCAAGCAGATTGGTTTGTTGCAAATTTTAGGCACAGCTAATGTTATCACAGGTTGCAGGATACTTGATGTGTTTTTTATTTTCATACCAAAACAAACCATATCTTACGTGGATAACATTAAAGATTATAAAACTAAAAATGGTTTTAGTCTCAGGTATACTTGGACAACTCAAGCAATTTTTCTTGCAGTCGGGTTTTTGGCAAACTGATAACTCTTAATATGGCAGCAAAATTGATCTAAGACCCTAGTAGCCAATGGCCTACATATTTTTGTTTTCTGTTTCTAACCGGGTGTGTCTTCATTTTGTTCATAGCCCAGTATAGCAGTGTGAGAGTGTGTGTGTGTGAGTGTGTGCGTGTATATTATGTACATCAAAAATATTGTTCTCCATAATTACGCATAGATGATATATTTGTAATTCTATTTTACCTTGGGGCTATGCAGCATTAGATGAATGCTGTGATTCGGCATCTACTTGGTGTGTTTGTTTTTTTGTGTGTGTTTTTTTTCTTTCTTTTTTCTGAAGACTTGCTACAGTATGTATGTGCTGGCAGAAACTGTATCTACACCTTTTGTAATAATGAAATGTTAATAGATGGATGTTGAGTTTTAAAAAAGGTCCCTCTGAATATTGTAAAACATCTTTTGGACAAAAATAAACCTCTTCTCATTGGCTGAAGTCTTGGGTGGTCTGCTACTGTTTAATCGGCAAACTATATCCTACCCGGATTCCCAATTTAACCAATTAACAGATCAATGTATGCCTTATATTCATGAAGAAAAAATGTTTTATGATTTTCACTCCATTACTCCTTTTTTCACATGGGTGTGCGTTGCGTTGAGCTCAGACAATAGTAAATATCGCCAGTAGAGGCCAGCATTGAGGGAACCGTGTGTGTGTGTGTGTGTGTGTGTGTGTGTGTGTGTGTGTGTGTGTGTGTGTGTGTGTGTGTGTGTGTGTGTGTGTGTGTGTGTGTGTGTGTGTGTGTGTGTGTGTGTAGATGCATGAACATTGTTATCATGAAGGAAAAAATACCCACTTTAATTCTATATGTTTAATTCATGTGCTTTTAAGTAACAAGTAACTGATTAACAACAACTGTACTTTCAGGTCCAACTTCCAGGTAGCTTACTTAGAATACATGAGTACTGTATATAAATCTGTTTATCTGTTCTGTATAGTATGTATTCAACATATAGTATGTATTAGTTACTTTGCATATAGGCCTAAAACTCCCTATTCAACACTTCAAAACGTGTGAGCTTGTAAATATGCTATTTCCCCCAAATACAAGTGCTTCTACTTTTGTTCCTTTTTTTTTTTTACTGCCAATAGCCTACTTTTTGTTTTGTTTTTTGTTTTTTTTTACTCAAGTTCAATATTGAGTACAGGCCCTTAACAGCCCTCTATTGTGGACTTGATGCTTAAGTCAACAATCACAAGTACTAAACTTCCAAGTTCCCACCAGTGGTTTTAAAACATGATGGTGCACGTTAAGTTTCCCCCACTTCCCCTCTCTTCAGGTAGCCTTATAACCCCCTGTCTGCTGCTCTTTGTAAACAGAGCAGTGGGTCATTGTATTGAGTTGTATGTGATGTTGACTCAAGGACTCGGATGGCTGTAATCCCTTCAGTTCAACAGGATGAACCAACTGCACTAAAAGCTTGATCCTTTCTGTCCACCTCCACTGATGGAGTGAGTCTTGTCTGAGTTGATTCTGGTCCAGGTGCAGGTGGGTCCTGTTTATAATAATCCTATACCTCCACCACACCCACCACACCGCCACACACACGCGCGCACACACACACACACACACACACACACACACACACACACACACACACACACACACACACACACACACACACACACACACACACACACACACACACACACATCAACAGGTTATTCATAAAGAAGAGATGAATATAAAAATGAAATAAAACCTCTGATGTTTTATTTCTTGACACAACCACTGACGTATCCTTGTACAGTATGTGTTTCTTTCCAACAATGAAAGGGAAACGATAGACATCACAGGATGACTGTTACGATTAGGGATTCAAAAAGCTTTTTAAGTTTGAGGGCCAAAAGTATAAATGTGATCTCACCAGGAGAACCACCCACACTTATATCTTTTTTTCTTGCAGAAACCTGTGTTATTCTCATAAATGAATGCCTTACATGATGATACTACAGGGTCACACGAACGGTATAAATGATCTACAAGCTTGAAAAGATCTGAGCTACTTTGGCTATGTTTTGAATTCGTTTTGGGTCATACAGTAGGCCTAATCAGCTGGTTTCTGAGAGAATCATCTCAGAAATGATATAGCAGATCAGTGTGTGTGTGTGTGTGTGTGTGTGTGTGTGTGTGTGTGTGTGTGTGTGTGTGTGTGTGTGTGTGTGTGTGTGTGTGTGTGTGTGTGTGTGTGTGTGTGTGTGTGCCCATGTGTACACACATGTAACAATACAAGGTGTTATCAATACTTCTCAAACTGTTAAAGGACGTTTTCCTGGTTAGATTCAGTTTGAGGTCATGGGTAGGTTCTGTGTGTGTGTGTGTGCGTGTGTGTGTGCGTGTGTGTGTGTGTGTGTGTGTGTGTGTGTGTGTGTGTGTGTGTGTGTGTGTGTGTGTGTGTGTGCGTGCGTGCGTGCGTGCGTGCGTGCGTGTGTGTGTACTGCGTGCATGCATGTGCATGTGTTTCACCATTTTAAGGAGTCAGCGACTCTGCGTATTCCCATTGACAGGTATAGTGCAGATCATTACTACACATGGAACATGTAATGATGTGTAGCTGAGCTGAGCCCATTTGACAAAGTGCTCACAGGGCAATTAAAGCTCACCGCAGAGCTCTACTCCACTGCTAAGGACACAGGAAGTCATTACGACTCACACCTAATTAGTCCTGTGTGCTGTTATGTTACGCAAGTCACTGGCTCTCATTCTCAACCTTATCTGGGTCTCAATTCACCACATGATTTGGGCACCATGGTGTCCCCAGATGGCAGTGAGGATGTGAAAGTTAAGGGCCTGTTAAGGACCTTTAAGGACCTTTTTAATTTCACCCATTTCAACATTTTACCACGTCATTAATATAGCTTAGAGATGATGTGTGGAAATGATAAAAAGAATGATAGAAGGCTAATAGGCTATAGGCCTACAGTAGGGGTTTTCAACAGGTGGTCCGGGGACCACCAGTGGTCCCTGAGAGGGTTCCAGGTGGTCCCCAGCTAAGTTGGTTAACCAGTAGTAACTCTTGAGAACGTAAAAACGAAACCAAATGGACCCTTGCGGGTCCATTTGGTTTCATTTTTACACTCTCAAGAGTTAAAATATTCATCATCTGAATTAGCCCAGGTCTATACACAACTAGAAGACGGACAAAAGCAAAATAAATCTTTAGTTTTAGCTAAAATGTCCTCAAGTGGTGGTCCGTGGCTCAAATTCTGAATAAGTGGGCCCTGGCATCAAAAAGGTTGAAAACCACTGGCCTACAGGACTACAGTATAGGGGGGATGAGAGCACTTAGAGCTGAGTGAACATAGACATGGGTAGGAAAAACAACAATAACATTGATAATGCATTTGCAATGCTGTATAAAATAGTGTACGCCCATTGTAGGCCCCATGTCAATCAGACAAACTAAAACACGCCTATTAATAGGAAAGCCAAGGTTGATAAACATCTGGAACCAATTAAGACACATCCATCCTACTTTTCAGCTTTTGTACCAATGGTTCGATAACAGATCGAACCATTGGTACAAAAGCAGAAAAGTAGGATGGATGTGTCTTAATTGGTATAGTCAAGTGCATTGCTCTGTTCCTGTAGTTTTCAACCGGTGGTCCAGGGATCACCAGCGGTCTTTGAGAGGGTTCCAGGTGGTCCCCAGCTAGATGATAGAAAGTTCCCCAGCTAGATGATGGAAAAAATGAAACCAAATGGACCCTTGCGGGTCCATTTGGTTTCATGTTTACGCTCTCAAGAGTTAAAATATTCATCATGTGAATTAGCCCAAGTCTACACAACTAGAGAATGTAGAAGATTAATGGTCATTTTGATTGACTTCAAATGGCTCAATTGCCAAATAAATAGTGGGCCCTGGTATTATATACATCAAAAAGGTTGAAAACCACTGCTGTACAACAGTATAGGTACAGAGACACAGAGACACAGTGCAGCAGCAGCAGCATCACTGCATCATCTAGCGGTCACAGTCACAAGCCGGACACGTGCGTGCGTGCGCGTGGCGGTGCATGAGCCGCGCGTCCACGCCTCGGTGTCACGCGCAGCCAGCCATAGGCGTGGACGCGACTCATCCCACCTGGGCCAATCAGCGCGGCCGAGGAGGAGTGCGCGTGTGTGCTGCTGCTGCTGGCTCCTGCCAGTGTTGCCAACCTGGTAAATTTGTCGCTATATTTCAGACCCCACTAGCGCCAAAATTGGTGAAAAACTCCTGGCGGAAAATCTAGTGCTTATTTTGGCTGGTGAGTTGGGGGGAAATTGATTTACAGGCGCTATGACAGTGGTTTTCAACCAGTGGTCCCCAGGCTAAATGATGGATAGCCTAGTTGGTTAACCAGATGTAACTCTTTGAGAGCGTAAAAATGAAACCAAATGGACCCTTGCGGGTCCATTTGGTTTCATTTCTACGCTCTCAAGAGTTAACATATTCACCATGTGAACTAGCCCAAGTCTACACAACTAGAGAATGTAGAAGATTAATGGTCATTTAAAGGTAGGGGAAGTGATTTGAAATTCATGGTGTAGTACCAGCCTGGTGCACTAGGGGCCCCCAAAAGTAGCTACACTATGTGAACCTGCTGCTCTCTCCTGATTGGAGGAGAATTGTGGTGACCTGGGGAACTTTTATTAGCTCCTCTGCTAACGTGGGGGAGGGGGAAACTCCATATGTGGTTTCCACACCTTATAATAGAGCATTTTAACAGAAAAAAATTTTTTTTTGGTGATATCTGACAAAAGTGAAATCACTTCCCCTACCTTTAATGGTCATAAAATTCCCTTCCAGGCAAGCATCTAGCGCATACATTCTAGTGCATTTTGGAAGTGCCACTACTAGTGCATTTTGGATTTTTGGCAGTTGGCAACACTGCTCATCCCACCTGGACCAATGAGCGCGGCCGAGGAGGAGTGCACGTCTGTGCTGCTGCTGCAGAGCCACAACACACACACATACAGCAGACCAGAACACTGTCTGTCTGCCAGCCAGCCAGCCTGGCCACCGGCTAACTCTACTAACTAAAACCATCCCTCATAACAACTAACCTCAACTAGGAGCTCTCCTCTGACAACACCGCAGATTGCAGCCCCGGAGCCCGGGGGACTTGATCATCCTTCCCCGGTAAGTCACTGACACATGCAGCACCCTGCCTCATGCACCACTATCATTTTAATAGAGCCTCAGCTGATCTGCTGTTATGAATGATAGGCTTTAATGAGCTGTGTAGTGTGTGTACTGTAGACTAGAGTACGAGACACTTGTTCGCTGCTGCTGCTGCTGCTGCGTCTATGCATGTGTAATGGAATGATGATCGACCTGGCGGGTGCATGGGGTTCATGTTGTTGAAGATGGTTTCTCTAGTAGGGTGACCGTTTTAACCTTCTAATCCCTTTTTCTAATACCAAAACATCATGACGATCCCTGTCCTGTGACAACACAGCCCTAACGTCTTGTCCTGCAATGCAGTTATAACAATCACCCCGGACGGACGGCAGAGGTTTTCAGACCTTTTTCATAACCAGTCCAGGGTCCACTATTTATTCTGCATTTTAACCACGGAGGACCACCATTTGATGTTGAGTTTAGTCTGTCGGACCTAAAAACTAAGGATTTTCAAGTTTTTGTCACACTGTTTAGGAGATAACTGGCAATATGTTGCTCAAAATAACAATGCTTCTACATTTTCTAAATGTGTAGATTCTTTAAAATTGTACGTAATTCAGATGTTTAAATATAATTTAACTCTTGAGATTACAGATCTATAAGGGGTCCATAGTTACCAACTGTCCATATAGCAAGGGACCACCTGGAATCCTCTCAGGGACCACTGGTTGAAAACCACTGCTATAGGGGGATGAAGGCTATATTATATTCAATATTTTGTTTTTTATTTTGTAGCCCATTTACCGGTTAATGTAATGGCAACCACAAGGTTCCAGCTGCGGGATGTATTGGTTTCCACTGATAAGAGCCAGTCTGTGGCACTAGATTGTTGTTGGTCATTCATTGGTCTGAAGTGACTGCTTCTCCAGCCCTGTTGCATAATCCTCTGTCATTTTGACAAGTATGTGTATTTGTATAGCTTTTGTATTTATGTATTGTATATTTTAATATTAATAATACTTATTTTTGTCCACTGCATTGCAACCTCTTTTAACTTGCCCATACAGTATGTTGTGTATGGCATTATTTAAGTGAACATTATCAAAGGTTTTTCAGACATTCCAGAAATTGATATGGGTCTGTAGGACTAGGAGTGTACAAATGGAACCAAATGGTCTGGAAATCAGATAAGGTACAAACAAATAGAAGAAGATGGACCCATACGTTATTAGATTTATGGAAATTTAAAAAGTTTGGCAATCCTTCAAGATTGTAGTTTGTCTATTTTTCACTATTAGTGGTCAGATACAGTGTACACCATACCTGGGCATTATGCGGCCCGGGGGCCAAATGCGGCCCTTTGGCTGACTCTGACCGGCCCGGGGACCACCAGTGGTCCTTGAGAGAGTTCCAGTTAAATACTGGAACGTTGTTTAACCAGATGTAACTCTTTGACAGTGTAAACATGAACCAAATGGACCCTTGCGGGTCCATTTGGTTTCATGTTTACACTCTCAATAGTTAAAATATTCATCACCTGAATTAGCCCAAAGTCAACACAACTAGAGAATGTAAAAGAATAGTCATTTTTGATTTACGTTATCCTGTTTTGTTTGTAAAATCCAGCCTGGTATTGTGGACAAAAACAGAAGAAATCTTTTGTTTTGGTGTCTGTGAGGCTAAAATGTAGTGGGCCCTGGTGTCAAAATGGTTGGTCTTACTCTTGAAATTAAATTAATACTACGCAGACTTTAGTTCAGTCTTTAGTCTTGGTCCTCCACAATATTTTACGCATCTCATTTGGCCCCTTGGGAAAAATAATTGCCCACCTCTGGTGTACACTGTACAGTTTCTTGAGTCAGTGGCTTTATCTCATAGTATAGTGCTGCTGTTGTGTCGTGTTGAGTTTCTCTACAAGTGAACTTTCAACCTGCTGGTGTTGGTTTGGGTATAGCAGGACCCTGGAGACAGCTTCCTTTAGCTTGGCTTTGTGCCGTGCACACACACACACACACACACACACACACACACACACACACACACACACACACACACACACACACACACACACACACACACACACACACACACACACACACACACACACACACACACCAGGGGCGGATGTAACATTTCCCAATTGGAGGGGGTGGGTGGGGGGTAGGAGAAAAGGGCATACCATTTTCAGTTACAGGACTTATATTAGTCAATTAACACAGGAAAGACGGCATGGTTATCTTGATCGTTTTTGAGATTTTGAAGTGGATTTTCTCTGTCTGTGATGGTCTGAAAAAGTTCCCCTTCCATGACTTTTCCTAAATATGCAATTCAAGTCATCTCTGTTTTTCTTTTCGTCTGTAATAATTTCTAAATATGAATTTAGAAGTGAGTATACCCGTGTCGCTTCACTCGCTTTGCGCCGTTTTCAGTTACAGGACTTTTATTAGGCAAGTATAAGCATCAATAATAACATCAGTTGTTGTTGAAGTTGCAACAGACACGCAGCATGCATAAAGCTAAAGGTCTGACTCAGAGAGTTTTTTGTTTTCAATGATGAAATGCTATTGGTTTAGTGGTGACACAGCTGTAGTTAGTTAGTAGCAGTAGTAGTGTTTCACATCGTTTTAAATATAAGCACATTTATTTTGAAATATCTTGGGTTGTTTTGCCTTGCCATTGTGTTTGGTGGGGCAGTCGGGGCATTTAGGGGGGCATTGCCCCCCCATGCCCATGCCTAGATCCGCCCCTGACACACACACACACACACACACATACATACAAACTGAGATGAATTAGGGTGCAATCCATCCATTCAAGGGTTGGGAACAATACTCTTCTATGGGAGGAGAAAGAAAACGTTCCTTGGAGAGGTCGGGTCAAGGGGGGCGGGGGGGGGGCAGTGTCACCCCTTGGTTGCTGGGGAGTCACAGACTTTAACAGTGAACACTCAATCCTCTGACGTCATTTCAAGGGGGACGAGGTGAGGAGGGGGCCTTAATTTATCTTTGTGGGAGCAGGCAGGGGTTGAGGATAGTAGACGCCGTCACGTTTGGCTCATAAACGCACGGATCAACTGGCAACGGCTATGCATGTGAATGGATTTCAATTTACAATTTAGGCATTCATTATCTAGAGCAGGGGTTTTCAACAGGTGGTCTGGGGACCACCAGTGGTCCCTGAGAGGATTCCAGGTGGTCCCCAGCTAAATGGAAAGTTGGTTAACAACCAGATTTCATGTTTACGCTCTCAAGAGTTAAAATATTCATCATCTGAAGTCTACACAACTAGAGAATGTAAAAGATTAATGGTGATTTTTATCTGTATGTTTGACTGTTTTGTTTCCCAAATCCAGCCTGGAATTGTGGACAAAAGCACAAGAAATCTTTAGTTTTGGGGGTCTGTGTGGGGCTAAAATGTCATCAAATTCTGAATAAATAGTGGGTCCTGGTATCAAAAAGGTTAAAAACCCATGATCTAGAGCAACTTTACAAGCGCACAAAACTCTTATCAATGCTAGAGAATTCAAATGTTCTGTGTTGAGAAACCTGTTATCCTAAACAGTTTATAAATGTTTAATTTTTGACTACTTTTATTCAAAAAGGATTGTCATTCTAGTAGCTTTAAAGTGCAACGTGTTTGACGTGATTTTTTGCGACAAATTCAAACAAGGAATGGCTGGAAGTGACTGTACTGTACTGTAGCAACAAGTGACGGCCAGGACCAACACGCCTTTGCCAAACGATATTGTGTTTATCTTTTGCAAATTAGCTTTCGGTGCTTAATGTAATGACATGATATTCTTCCAATGCCCCCAGGGGTGTTATCTTAGATAAACACTGCTTTGGGGGGGATTTATGGACCGTGCTTGTTATGCTCTCCTCTTGTTTTGTGTTTGTTTGGAATTCTGTGGTGTAATCTGTGTGCATGGGAAGAGCACAGCCTGTTTTTCTCAGGTGCACAACTACCCTATCACTCTGGGGATCACTGAGGGGATTAAAATAGACCCTTGCATCTGTAACACTTGTCTAAAGAGTGTTACTGATGCACCCAGGACCTGTGGAGGGTGACTAGTCTAAGGATGCAGGATGCCACCTGTTTTGTATAACTGCATTCACAGATTTCACACTTATTGAGAATTATAGACGGCTTATATAGATCAGTGGTTTTCAGCCTTTTTGATACCAGGGCCCACTCCTTATTCAGCATTTGAGCCACGGACCACCATTTGAGGATATCTTCACGCTACAGATCCCAAAACTAAAGATTTCTTTTGCTTTTGACCACAATACCAAGGCTGGATTTCGGAAACAAAACAGTCAAACATACAGATCCCACACATACAGGTATTATTGGAATACAGCTCAGTAGCACAAGGTAGGGCAGGCTAGGTTCACCTCACAGTCTTTTGCCATTAATGCTTCCAAGGAGTGAATCCTATTGCTCTTTGGTCTTTTGTATTATATTGACCCTTACGGGTCCATTTGGCCCTCTGGTGGTCCCCGGGCTAGAAGTTGAGACATAGTATATCCCACAGAATCTCGTTGTGTGCATTTCTTCTCCTTAGGGCATCCCCCCACCCCCCTCCCCTCCTCCAGTCTTGTAAACATGTTTGCATTTGCTCTCTCTCTGTCTCTCTCCAGGGGCGGATGTAACATGTCCCATTTGGGCGGGGGGGGGGGGCAAGAGAACATTTGGAGGGGAACATTTGGGGCGGCTTCATCGCCCGGCGGCAATGCCTATGGTTGGGTAACCATAGGCACCATAAGCACTTTAATTTGAAATATCTTGGGTTGTTTTGCATGGCATCGTGTTTGGGGGGGGGGGGGGGGGGGGGGGGGGGGGGGCAGACTGGGTATTTAGGGGGGCATTGCCCCACATGCCCATGCCTAGATCCGCCCCTGCTCTCTCTGTCTCTCTCTGTGTCTCTTTCTCTTTCTCTCTCTCTGTGTGTGTGTGTTGTGTGTGTGTGTGTGTGTGTGTGTGTGGGTGTGTGTGTGTGTGTGTGTGTGTCTCCATCTGTTATTTCTATGGTTACCCAACACACCTGCCTTTAGCGTGGCCGGTCCCATCTTTGCACAGCACAATACCAGTCCCCATGTTGTTTGTATTGATAAGGCCATGGCGTCCTTTCACATTTTATGTATTGTGACAAGGATGACGTAGAATATAAACAGACTTTATTTAGAACAGAGGTACTACTCAGTCATGCGCATGGAGCATGGAACTCACCTAAAAGCACAAGGCATGAGCTCCGTTTCTCAATACTACAGGTCTTAACAGGGGCAGATCTAGGCATGGGCATGGGGGGGGGGGGCAATGCCCACTAAATGCACAGTCTGCCCCACCAAACACAATGACAAGCAAGGGTCCATTTGGTTTCATGTTTACGCTCTCAAAGAGTTACATCTGGTTAACCAACTTTCCATCATTTTGCCTGCATGGGGACCACCTGGAATCCTCTCAGGGACCACTGGTGATCCCTGGACCACCTGTTGAAAACCCCTGCTATATTATTACAAGTATCTACAGTATATTACAATACATAGAGCTATTGGACACTTATTACTTTAACATATCACTTAGCAGTAGCGCCCCATTTGACTTGATCCTCTCTGAGAGTGCACCCTAACAAACGCACACAAAGGGACCTGTTAGTGTTACGGATGGTATTAAATGGACCCCTGGGGGTGTTCCTGTGTAGGGCTGCTGCTGGTGTGACAGAGGGACAGACAGAAGACGTGATCTGCGTGGGCGGATCACTGATCACCTGTTCACAAAAGAACAAACGGCTGCGAAGATTCAAAGCTGTGTTTTGATGTTAGGCTCAGTGAATGAACCTCCATTCATGCTGGGGCAGCATCGCTGGCCCTTTGTTTCGCATGGTTGGCACTCTCTTTCCCACCCCTTCTCTCTCTCTCTCTGTCTCTCTCTCTCTCTCTCTCTCTCTCTCTCTCTCTCTCTTCCTCTCTCTCTCTCTCTCTCTCTCTCTCTCTCTCTCTCTCTTTTTTGGTTAATTTACAGATTTTTAGTGTGTCTTTTTGTATTGTGCTTTGAATGGTGTCTCTCAGGGCCGGATCTAGGCATAGGCATGGACATGGGGGGCAATGCCTCCCTAAATGCCCTGACTGCCCACCAAACATGATGGCATACAAAACAACCAACTTTTCAAAGATATCTCAAATTAAAGTGAAATATCAAATGGACCCTTGCGAGTCCATTTGGTTTCATTTTACACTCTCAAGAGTACTTAGAATTTTCACCATGTGAATTAGCCCAAGTCTACACAACTAGAGAATGTAGAAGATTAATGGTCATTTTGATCTGTATGTTTGACTGTTTTGTTTCTGAAATCCAGCCTGGATGGAATTGTGGACATAGGCAAAAGACACCTTTAGTTTTGGGGTCTGTGGGGCCAAAATTGTCATCAAATGGTGGTCCGTGGCTCAAATTCTGGATAAATAATGGGCCCTGGTATCAAAAAGGTTGAAAACCACTGCAATAGTCATGCGAGAACCATGACTATTGGAAAAGGGAAAAAAGCATCCAAGCATCAGTCCTAGGAGCAACTTTAACAAACTACCTTTTAAACTTTTTTTTAATCTCCTTTGATCACCTGGTTGATCACTCTTTCTCTCCGTAAACATGTAGAGTTGCGGGTTAGATTGCCAGGAACCTGCACAGCATGTAACCCGCGTGTTAGCGCATTAAGCGCACACATGTCAGCTAGTCATTCAGATAAGTCTGCGCTGAACCTGTCTGCAGCCCCTTTGAACACTCAATGACAGAGCAGCGAGGGGTTCAGCCTTCCCTGCCATCCCTGCCAGCTTTAATCTGACCATTCTGAGCACCTCTGGGTTCGCACGCAGGCTGCTATTAGCAGATTGACGCTAAGCCAGGGGGATATGTTATGTTGAGGTGTCACCCTGCCCCGCACATAGAATTTACTCAAGGTCTGGACTAGGTGTTTGTTTGTGTTGCTGCAGTAGTAGATATAGGAGATGGACACTAGGGGAGGATGTAACATTTCCCATGGGGGGGGGGGAATGGTATGGGGCGGCTTTGATGAATCCGCACCCATACCATTTTCGGTTACAGGACTTTTATTGGGCAAGTAAACATCAATAATATACCATCAGTTATTGTTGAAGTTGCAACAATGCATGAACCTAAAGGTCTGTTTTCAATGATGAAATGCTGTTGGTTTAGAATCAGTGGTGAGACGATTGTAGTTTGTTAGTAGCAGTAGTAGTGTTTCAAATACTTTTAAATATAAGCACTGAAATATCTTGGGTTGTTTTGCATGCCGTCATGTTTGGTGGGGCAGTCAGGGCATTTAGGGGGGCATTTCCCCCCCCATGCCCATGCCTAGATCCGCCCCTGATGCACACATGCATGCAGGCTGGGAAGGCTTGACAGTTGTAGGATGACATTTTGGGGAGGTCAAGCTGAGTGACCGCAAAGTATTTGTGTACAACTCACTAGCTCTGCCTAAATATTGTGTGTGTTACACAGAGTACATCCTACAGCAGGGTTGGGCAATTATTTTTCCCAAGGGGCCAAATGAGATTCATAAAGCACACACACACACACACACACACACACACACACACACACCACACACACACACACACACACACACACACACACACACACACACACACACACACACACACACACACACACACACACACACACACAGGATTTGAATGCTGTTTTTGAAGTGCTGAAATTTGTACCGTTGAGCTGATAGAGTCTGCCTATTTGCTTGGGGATAAATTGAATCTTGACTTATGCCAGAACTCGTCAATTTTACAAAAAGAAGTTACATAGTGCTGCTTTAATGACACAAATTCCTTTTATGGAATTGTTTTAGATATGGTTTTCAGAAGCTGACGGTGCGTTTTGATGCTGTTATTGTTTTTTTCAACCACTTAAACTCTATAGATTGAAACTGGAACTGTGTTGACACTCTCTACTGTCTCTCAGGGCCGGTTGCCTCCCTAAATGCCCTGACTGCCACCACCAAACATGACGGCATACAAAACAACCAAAATTTCAAAGATATTTCAAATTAAAGTGCTTGTAACTACAACCCCAGTTCCGTTGAAGTTGGGACGTTGTGTAAAATGTAAATAAAAACAGAATGCATTGATTTGCAAATCGTTTTCAACATATATTCAGTTGAATACACCACACAGACAATATATTTAATGTTCAAACTTCAACAGAACTGGGGTTGTAAAACACTACTACTGCTACTAACTAAGTACAATTGTGGCACCACTAAACCAATCATCATTCATGGTTCGCTGTTATTGTTTTTTTTTTCAACCACTTAAACTCTATAGATTGAAACTGGAACTGTGTTGACACTCCCTACTTTGAACGCCTTTTCCTGCCCACGACAAATCTCTTTACCAACGTGCACACACACACACACACGCACACGCACACGCACACACACACACACACACAAACACACACACACACACACACACACACACACACACACACACACACACACACACACAGGGAGAACATACAGTACACGCACTACACCGCACTAGTGCTGCATGTGTGAAAGAGCTGAGGTCAGCTATAATGTGATTTGTGACAGGGTGTTATGCAATCATCTCCACGGCAGGCGACACGACGCTCTCTGCAGTTTGCTTTTCCTGATCCGATATATTAATGTTCTGCATCATTAATAATGGCCGCCGCTCTCTGACAGTATAGTGTGGACGACAGAGGCGGATGTAACATTTCCTAATTGGGAGGGCAGGAGAAAATAGTATGGGGGTGGCTTCATCGCCCGAGTTACAGGAGTTTTAATAGTCAAGTAAAGCATCAATAATAACATCAGTTGTTGTTGAAGTTGCAACAGACACGCAGCATGCATAAAGCTAAAGGTCTGACAGAGTTTTCTGTTTTCAATGATGAAATGCTGTTGGTTTAGTGGTGACACAGTTGTAGTTAGTAGCAGGTAGTAGGGTTAGTAGGTAATGTTTCAATCATTTTAAACATAAACACTTTTAATTTTAAATATTTTGGGTTGTTTTGCATGCAAAATGGTGCATGGTGGGGCAGAGTGGACTGGGCATTTAGGCCCCCCTTGCCCATGCCTATAGATCCGCCCCTGGTGGACGACGTTACGTTACATAAGGAGTTAAGGACACACAGAGTCCTGAGCGCAGCACAAATCGTGGAGAGAAGCTGCTGTAGATGATTGACGTTCATCAATACAGCGCCATGGGCGAGCGCCATGTCCTCTCTGAGCTACAAAGTCACAGCCAGCAGTGGCACATTCTGTTACTGAGGTTCAATTTAGTAATTTACTTCGCTTGATGTAGCAGTCTATGTATTTGCCAGCACTGCCGCAGAATAGATACCTCCCCCAAATTCATTTTTTGTGCCAGAAAGCAGGGCCTGACCCACAGGGGCGATGAAGCCGCCCCCATACTATTCTTGGAGGGCCGGCCCGACACAGTCGATAAAGCCCCCATACCATTTTCGCGGCTTTCTAGCTATGTCTCCTATCTCTCTCCCAGGTCCATTTGGTTATAAATCATTTTGCTGGCGTCACAAACCCCTGAGTCTGTGACCACATGTAGGAACCACTGATTTACACTGATTTACAAGTTATGTAGCTGATTGTGACTTAAATAATTTAAATAAAACATAGTCTTCGACTGCGAAAGGAAATGTTTAAAGCACCCAAGTAGAATGTAAACTTAAATGCAAAATTTACGATATATTTTGGGGGCAAGTGACCATGACCTGAGGGCAAGTAGAACCTGACTTGCCCTTGACCGATGGGCAAGTGTCTCGAAGACCTAAGTGTCAACCCCTGTGTTGTTTAGAAATGTATATATATCAAAAAATCGAATCTCAATCCATCCATCCATCCATCTTTGTCCATCTGTCATTAATGGTGATTATCATAAAGTTAACATGCATTATTAAGACACACATGAGCCACTGTGTGATCCTGTCTCAACTCATTTGCATTGCGTCGTGTGATCATAGAGTCCAGAACAAGGCGGAGGAGGCGCAGAGGGAAGGAGCAGGGGCGGATGTAACATGTCCCATTTGGGGGGGGGGGGGGGCAAGAGAACATGTTGGAGGGCAATACCATTTTCGGTTACAGGACTTTTATTAGTCAATAGAGCATCAATAATAACATCAGTTGTTGTTGAAGTTGCAACAGACACACAGCATGCATAAAGCTAAAGGTCTGACTCAGAGAGTTTTCTGTTTTCAATGATGAAATGCTGTTGTTTTAGTGGTGACACAGCTGAAGTTAGTAGCAGTAGTAGTGTTTCAAATCATTTTAAATATAAGCACTTTAATTTGAAATATCTCGGGTTGTTTTGCATGGCATTGTGTTTGGTGGGGGGGGGGGGCAGACTGGGTATTTAGGGGGGCATTGCCCCCCCCCCCCCCATGCCCATGCCTAGATCCGCCCCTGGGAAGGAGGCGTCGTTCACATGAACTGAAGAGTCCTCTCACTGTCGCCTGCAGCCGACGAGACGAGAGCCAAGCCGCCGTCCATTCACACTCAATGGGACAATGACACATACATGTCTATTTATAGGAGCGTCGGTACAGGCCGGCATCATCATGGTACACGGACACTAGAGCAGGGGTTTTCAACCAGTGGTCCGGGGACCACCAGTGGTCCTTGAGAGGGTTCCAGGTGGTCTTCAGCATAAGTTGGTTAACCAGATGTAACTCTTGAGAACGTAAAAATGAAACCAAATGGACCCTTGCGGGTCCATTTGGTTTCATTTTTACGCTCTCAAGAGCTGAAATATTCATCATTTGAATTAGCCATTTTGGGATGTATGTTTTGCTTGTTTTCTTTCCAAAAATCCAGCCTGGAATTGTGAACAAAAGCAAAATATATCTTTAGATTTGGGGTCTATGGGGCTAAAATGTCCTCAAATGGTGGTCCGTGGCTCAAATCCTGAATAAATGGTGGTCCCTGAGATGAAAAAGGTTGAAAACCCCTGGACTCTAGTCCAGGGGTTTTCACAGAGAGAGACCGCCAACAGACAGACAAACAGGCAGGCAGACAGACATTATGTTTGCTTTATTGACAATGTGACATACTGTATTACATTTTCTCATGCAGCAATCTACATTGAGTTGTGTGTGTGTGTGTGTGTGTGTGTGCAGGTGTTTGTGCGCTGTTGCACACTGTACTATGGCGGCAGGTCATTCCTTGACAAATAATACTGTACTCTGTGATGATAATCAGCTCAAAGCTGATTTTCAGGGTTTTTAGTGAGTGAAGAAACCGTTGCGTTTTTCTTTACAACAAACCGCCATAATCCACACTGTTCTTCCACTTCAAACGCCGTTGTTAATCCCACGCGGGGCAATTAGCTTCAGACTGTTGGTTATTCCCTGAGCGGTGCTGCTGCTGTGAACGTACAAGTGCTTTGTTTTGCAAGTCGCTTGATTGTAAATGCAGCAAATCTGTTACCCAACTGATGTACCCTATGACTGTAGCTTATGTTATGACATAACTCCATGTTTTTAGCTCCATCAGTGACTTTATGCCTCTCTCTAACATTTCACAATTTTGCTGACGCTTGAATGTTTTTCTTTGTATAGTTTGTTCCATACCAAAGGGCCAAATGCGGCCCTTTGGCTGACTCTGACCGGCCCGGGGACCACCAGTGGTCCTTGAGAGAGTTGGTTAATCAGATGTAACTCTTTGAGAGCGTATAAATGAAACCAAATGGACCCTTGCGGGTCCATTTGGTTTCATTTTTACGCTCTCAAGAGTTAAAATATTCATCATCTGGTCAAAAATAACATTTGGTCAAAAATAACATTTTTTCTACATTTTCTAATTGTGTGTAGGTTCTTGAAAATGACATAATTCAGATGTTTTAAACATAATGTAACTCTTGAGAGTGTAAAATGTTTCAGTTACAGGTCTAAAGTGCCCCGCCCCCCTGCTGGGAGAACCTAAAATCACCTATGATTATTTGTTTGGGTTCCAATAATGACAGAGTGTGAAGGGCGGCCATCAGGGGCGGATTGACCACTGGGTGTACAGGGAGGTCTCCTGGTGGGCCACGACCCGTAGGGGGCTGGTGGTATCCCACGGCATGATTAAAAGCACTGGTTTTCAACCTTTTTGATCCCAGGGCCCACTATTCATTCAGAATTTTGAGCCATGGAGGACCACCATTTGATACCATTTTAGCCCCACAGACCCCAAAACTAAAGATTTATTTTGCTTTTTGGTCCACAATTCCAGGCTGGATTTTTGGGAAACCAAACCAGTCAAACATACAGATCAAAATGAGCATTAATCTTCTACATTTTCTAAGTAGACTTGGGCCAATTTAGATGAATATTTTAACTCTTGAGAGCGTTAACATGAAACCAAATGGACCCGAAAGGGTCCATTTGGTTTCATGTTTACGCTCTCAAAGAGTTACACCTGGCTAAGAACTATACCAGGTAGAATAGGTCCATGCTAAAAATGTCCGGGACGATTTTTCAGGGTGAAAATGGTGCTGATAAGCAGCCTACTGGGAATTATTGCTTGATAACGGTAGAAGCGGGTGGATTTTTTCGCCCAGTCCACCACTGGCGGCCATGAGAAGATGCGTTAGGCTGTGCAGGCGTGAGGTGGAGAGTGGGAGGAAGCCAGGGACCGCCACTTGAGAGGGACCCACTGTATTATATTATTCCACAGGCCATGCAGAACACAAGGGAGAAATATTGGACCGAACCCAAACCTGAAACAATACCGACACGCTCCAGCGAAATGACCACAACCTGACCTCTGATTCCACTTAAATCTTGCATGTCTAAACCATACATCCCAACATGTACGCATTTTTCGTAGCAGCTACGTGTTTTTACCTCATACTACGCTGCTACGATTAATCACTTAAAAATACGCAAAGAGTGCAACCAAACTCAAACTCCGTTCACTTCATGGGGCCAGTCCAATGGTGACTCTGCTACGTCGTAAACAATGTATTTCAACTCCAGTTTGTCCCTATCCAGGCTGCATGAACAGCAGCTCCAGCGCTCAGTGTCTGACCCCCAATGTCGCACCTCTGACACTACATGGCTCTGCCCCGACTGGCCAATCACACCGTGTCTTGTGGATACATTAGCCGTTGTAGCCATAGACATATTATACAATAGACAGGACACCCTGAGGAAACCTTGAGGCGAAATGGACATAGTGTAACCTCCGGTGTTCTCTCTATTTTTATATATACTCTAAGGTTGTAGCCAAACAGAGCGCATAGGCTCTGAGTGCGTCCTCTTCCAGGCAGTTCACTTACTGACACGTTAATCTTCTAACTTAGCCAGACTCTCGTCAAAATGTCCAAGAAGAAAGCGCCATTAAGGAATTATTTTTGTGAACTAAACGGGGACGGGGCGCCGAGTCTCTCCGATCCAGAGGTCTCTTTGGTCGGGGAGGCATTGGCATGTACTCCCCTTGGCGAACGCAGCGAGTGCGAGATGTGCTAAATGGGCTATGCCGCTAGCATCCAAATCTAGTCGATAAAACTGCATTTTCATACAGGGATAAAGGATTTCGTTCAGCCAGCTTTTGATAAGCACGAGAAAAGCAAAAGAACTTCAAGATAGTTGAAACAATAAATAACGATCGTGTGTGTGTGCGCGCGTGTGGGAGAGAGAGAACCCACGTTGACTTGTCTATAGCTGAAAGCCAGGGGAATTCCACCAAAAAAAGGGAATTCCACCCATTTCCAACATATTACTATGTCGTTAAATACACCTGATTGATGTTGTGTTGTGTGGTTCCCCCATTCTGTCTCCTAGAAATGGAGAAATTAACATGGTGAAACCTATTTTACCATGTTAATATTTTTTCTTTTAGGGCCTTTTTCCTGAGTGTGTACAAATGGAATAGGTACATTTGGACACAAAGGTGTGTGTGTGTGTGTGTGTGTGTGTGTGTGTGTGTGTGTGTGTGTGTGTGTGTGTGTGTGTGTGTGTGTGTGTGTGTGTGTGTGTGTGTGTGTGTGTGTGTGTGTGTGTGTGTGTGTGTGTGTGTGTGTGTGTGTGTGTGTGTGTGTGTGTGTGGATAGAGATATAGTTTGGAAAGGCTCAGGATTTTTTTTGCTTTAATCCCTGTTATTAGCACGTTGGTCCAAAACCCTTAACAATACTTTAAGAAATTCTCCTTATTTAACAGCATTTGATAACTTTACTGCTGCAGGTGGATATGCTGTTTGGCTAAAACACCATTCATTAGGGTTTTAGTCAGTATCATTTTCTCATGCTATTACAGCTGATTTAATAGTATTGAATCAGTGTCATGGATTTCAATGTTTGGGGGCACCCAACTTCTATTGGGCTAAAATCTACTGAAACATACCTCCATGATAAGTGAGAATGTGAAGTTAATATAGGCATACAAATGTGCCTTGCAATGTGCGCTGCACTGCCGTGCTGCCGCGCTGTCGGGCCGCTGCGCTGCCGCGCCGCTGTGCCGCCGCGCCGCCGCCGCGCCGCGGTAATTTGCTACTCAAAAACATTTTCAAATCTTGCATGTCTAAACTCATTTATAAGGCCCTGTCACAAGCTATTATATAAGCACATTGGCCGCTATTATACTTGAGATAATCGCAATCATCTTTGAGTGATCGTCATAATCATTTTCCACGTTAAAAGTAACGGCACCAACACATCTCAAGCTCGTATTCTCCTATTTTTTTATTGATTTTTAATTCATTAAATGGACATTTCTTTGCATATTTAAGTTATACTTAACATCATACAGTATCTAGCCTAGTTTGTTTTCAAAGTCTAAATGCCAAATTAATGTAGTTTTTATGTTCCAGTTTTCAATGTCAAATCACAATTATAAAACCGGGTACAAAAATAAATTAAATCTAAAAATGTCATGATCTTGACACAACGCTTTTACCTGTCCAGATTAATTTCCTGCGCCAAAGAAAATCATTTAAATTAGCATCAAATATAAATTACTGGCAGAACGGCATACTTTCTTCGAGGTGAAACTGACTTTTCAGCAAAAAACAATCCATATTTTATCTTTGGCTGGCCAGTGAGTGAAGTGTCCTGCGTTGAGCTGTGAATATTTCAGGGGCGGATGTAACATGTCCCATTTGGGGGGGCAAGAGAACATGTTGGAGGGGCAAGAAAAAATGGTATGGGGGCGGCTTCATCGGTGCGATGAAGTCGCACCCATACCATTTTCGGTTACAGGACTTTTATTAGTCAAGTAAAGCATTAATAATAACATCAGTTGTTGTTGAAGTTGCAGCAGACACGCAGTATGCATAAAGCTAAAGGTCTGATTCAGAGAGTTTTCTGTTTTCAATGATGAAATGCTGTTGGTTTAACTCTTTGACAGATCAGCAGAAAAGCTAGGCTCGCTCCCATTAGGCTCAATATTAACACAATAATTTATAGAAAATCCTCTGTTGTGAATTTGTACAAATGAATGATATCCAAAGACAGTTTAAGGTGTCTACTTTAAGGGAAAAAATTAAAATGAGTTGATCAAGTGTTTCGGCTTTTTTAAATACATTTGGCAAAACAAGCTGTATTTTCACATTTCACTGTTTCCAGGGCTCATTCAGAGATAAATGCATTTAAAGTTATATAATTTATCATTTATCAATGATAGTTGTAAAGTGTGTGAGGTGTTTTCTGGGTTTTGTAGTGTAATCACCACTCAAAGGACTTCATGAGGTGGTGTGCAGTGAGTTAATGAGCTTATTAATAAAACAAAACCCAAAACGACTTTTGGAGTGATAAACAGACAACAGAATAACCAATCACTCCAAAAGTCGTGGTAAAACAGTTAAGGAGTTAAGTGGTGACACAGCTGTAGTTAGTTAGTAGCAGTAGTAGTGTTTCAAATCATTTTAAATATAAGCATTTTAATTTGAAATATCTTGTTTGGGGGGGCAGACTGGGTATTTAGGGGGGCATTGCTCCCCCATGCCCATGCCTAGATCCACCCCTGAGCTGGCCAGTGAGTGAAGTGTCCTGCGTTGTGCTGTGAATATTTCATGGTGGGCAGTGGGCTGCCTGTCGCACCTCGGGGTCAGTGCCTTGCAGAAATGTTCAGGACAGCATGAACTCATCTGGAACAGGGAGGATTACTTCATAACTTTATTCATGGCATCACACACAGACGCTCTCATCCAGCACTGGAAGAAGTATAGACCTACTTGTGTTTGTATTTTGTTGTTATTTTAAATAGCTGTTTATTCTGATAACGTATTCAGAATTTGAGCCATTTGATGACATTTTACCCCCACAGACCCCAAAACTAAAGTTTTCTTTTCATTTTGTCCACAAGACCAGGCTGGATTTGGAAAACAAAACAGGCCAACACACAGATCAAAATGACCATTAATATTCTACATTCTCTAGTTGTGTAGACTTGCGCTAATTCATATGATGAATATTTTAACTCTTGAGAGTTCGCAGGTCCATTTGGTTTCATTTTTACGCTCTCAAAGAGTTATATCTGGTTGTTAACCAACTTTCCATCATTTAGCCTGGGGACCACCTGTTGAAAACCCCTGCTTTACATCATGGCTTTATTCATGGGATCACGGTGGCTTTCAAACTTTACTTCACTCCATCTGAATCTGAGAGATTATTTCAATCTTTCAAAAATATTCCACAAATCTAGGATTTCCTGGATGAATTTCCTTGTTCCACAGTTCTCAGTCCCTCTTGCCTCATAACAGAAATGAATGAAGAATACAACATCAGTTTAAATGTATTACGCCATTGTTGGGAGCTATAGTGTACTATAGTTGCCAGTCCAAAAGCCACACATCTGTGCTCTGAATAAAACAAATGTAATTCAGCCTTCAGACACAAAGGAATCTCCAATTTCTACCAATATAGATATGCTACGTTGTGGAAAATCAGTCAGATCGTAAAAGGAGTCCACAAAGCAAACACTTTTTCTTCTTATTGTGAAAGATCCAACCAGTGATACGATCAGTTTCCTCAGGGGCGTTTCTAAGCAATTTGGAGCCCCAGGTAAGATTTCCCTGGAGGAATAAAAAATATGAACTATTCTTAAGCTAAAGAACATATTATGTGTTATAAATGTTCAATTCTAGTTATCAAGGATAAGTATAATGTATTTATACATATGAGGCTTATTCGCTCCCCTCATGCAGGTTCCCCAGGCAACTGCCTAGTCTGCCTAATGGCAAAAACACGCCTGAGTTTCCTGTGAATTGAGGGATGCTGATTGGCTCTTCCACATCTCGGTTTAAAAAAAAAAAACGTCCATTACCATTACCACGGTCGGGGGGGGGGGGGGGGGGGGTCAACAGAAGACACATGATAATGTGAATTGATGTGGACAGGATGGTTTACCATGCTACTATAGAGTAGAGTAGATTACAGGAAAGACCCGTGCGAAGTGAGCAGAGAGGGTCATTGTTGTCATCCGTCCGTCGCCTTCGGCCACAGAATCTGCTGAGTCGTTGCCAGGCCTGCTGCGTTAATGGTGCTAATGTTTGTTCTGTTTGACACAGATGCAACTGAAAGATGTCATTTCATACGCGTCTCTGTGTTTGCACGTGTGTGTGTGTGTGTGTGTGGCGGGGGGGGGGGGGGGGGGGGGTGTGTGCATGTCTGGGCTATGAGCTGCTTTTGTCTGGTCTCTGGGCAGTCGTTAGGGGGAGGGGGGGGGGTTGTTCGTCAGTGTTGCCAGGTATGCTTAGTATAAGCGGAAATATTATATATTTCAAATGTGTACTAGCATAGTTGGGCTTGCTCCCTGAACAAGCAGTTCTCAAACATTCTTCAGGTTCGCTTTACCACTAGACTACAGTAATATTTAATACTTTATATAGTCTATCTTCTTATTTCCTTTGCCATGTCCATTGTCTGTATAATGTTTTTGTATAGTGTATATCGTTAGCCTGTTATTGAGGGGTTGCCAGTTGTCAAAGGCATCCTTTACATGTTCTATGGTAGGTCTGTTTCTGTCAAATTCACCTAGTTTATGAAGCAGTTTATGTGTCCTGAAAAAGTTCTCTGAGGTCAGTCAGTTAATAATATCAATTACCACATTATATGACCCATAGATTTGCTCCTCTTCGAATAATGTTGATATTATACATGAAGAATTTGCATGTCATGAAACATAAGTAGTCAGTCTATAACATGACAACTCCTGTCATACCCTAGCTGTGTTTAAGCCATTCTGTACTGTACTTGCAGTGCAGTGCAGTGTTTTAACTTTCAGCGAAAAATAGCAGGCGTTTATGGCTCATAGCAGGCGTTCACGGGTGTTCAAAGTTCATAGCATGCCACTCTGTGGCGTGCTATGAGACGTGAACACCTGCTATTTTTGGGGAGAATGTAGCACAAATCTTTCAGTATGTTGTTTCAGAGCGAATGTTTTGCAGAATCTACAATGTCAGGACGGAAGTTAAGTGACATGGGAATGAAAAAGCCTGCTCCTCCACTCGCCCCACATGCGACCTCCCACAGCAGTTGGTTTTGGTTGGTGGTCATCATGGGTCGAATACGGGATAAAAAACAAACCCCCCCCCCCCCCCCCCCACCCCCCCGCCCCCCCCGCCCCCAGTGGAGTAGTGATTACTCCCACTGAGCGCGCACAAAGCTGCTGCTCGCTAACGAGCGTTTCCGTGACGATGGTGACGGCACAGGATCGGGTCAAATTCCCCTGTCAGCCACACACACCTTCTGAGGGTTTTGTGTGTGTGTGTGAGTGTGTGTGTCTGTGTGTGTCTGTGTGTGTGTGCGTGTGGTTAGGGGGGGGTCACTCAAGAATCTTGCGACAGGAGGTCATTTCCGGCTTGGGTATCATCCTCAATTATTGCATAACGTTGCATTTGCCAGACAGTACCCTTCTTATTTTCATGGTTCGTACCAGGGGCGGATCTACGCATGAGCATGGGGGGGCAATGCCCCCCTAAATGCCCAGACTGCCCCACCAAACATGATGGCATGCAAAACAACCCAAGATATTTCAAATTAAAGTGCTTGTATTTAAAATGATTTAAAACACTACTACTGCTACCAACTAACTAACTAACTACAGCGGTGTCACCACTAAACCAACAGTATTTAATCATTGAAAACAGAAAACTCTGAGTCAGACCTTTAGCTTTATGCATGCTCGTGTCTGTTGCAACTTCAACAACAACTGATTATTATTGATGCTTATACTTGCCTAATAAAAGTCCTGTAACTGAAAATGGTATCTGCCCATACGTAAACGTGATGGAATTTCATTTCAGATGTTTTAGAGGTGCCCTATCCCTTACGATAAACAGCTATTAGTGTGGGAAATTGGCTATTTTTGAAATACACAAAGGTTAAATTATTCTCCTCCCCTTTGCATCCAGACTATTACTGCTGCCCTGTTCTCTCGGGTGGGGATACCCCATGGTCCCTGCCGGGTAGGGCAGGGCAGGGCAGGGCAGGTCCCTGGGGGGCTACACCCCTCCCCCCTGATCACCTTGGCCTGACACTGAATCGTCCGATTTTTCTCTCTGACACCTCAATTTGTTTCTGCTGCAGTTTGCCCCAGGAGCAACCCAAGGGCCTGAAATTAGAGCCAGGGAAAATTATGTTTAACTTTTGTTTTGTGTGACACAAAAGAGTGGCACAACGCAAGTGAGCGACATACACTATAGGGCTCCGTTTTTGTCACCGCTAAACCCCTTATCCCTTAACTTCTTTGCCTTTTTAAACTATTAAAAAAACATTTTTTCAAAAGTTTAAATGGCCAGTCAACAAGCTCACAATGTGTCAACACAACAGCTGTGGTATGACACACGCTATACCCCTTTATACCTAAACATCTTTGCCTTTTTTACAATTTTGATTAACATTCTAATAGCTAAAATTACCAGTACACAATCTCACAAGGTGCCAATGTAAACTGGCTAGTTGAACTACTCAAAAATGTTTAGCAAAATCCTTAGAAATGCTGATTTTATGTTATCAATGTCATACATCAATATATCTTTATAGTTCAGGGATTAAAGTTCTCAGTACTGGGTACTGATTTCAGTCCTGAGGATTTCACAGGGGTCATTTAATTAGCTCAGTGCTTATTTGCAAAAGATCATTTTCAGTCCTAAGATTTTTTTTTTACTTTAATCCCTGCTATTAGTTACTTTCCAGGATTCAAATTTCGAAAAAATGGCAATAATATCGGATCTACAATTAAGTTTGCATATCTATCTGCTATACCTTTGCAACGACTGCACTTGTGGACAGGATAAATAAGCTGTCATGACTGCAAGAACTGGCAGTGACTGGAGCGGTCAGTACCACTGACTGGTCTGATAATGTGTTAATGTGTTTTCACTCACTAGAGGTCAGCTCCACTGGTTGGAGATGTCGTTTATGTGTTTCCACTGACTGGTTTGAGATGTGTTTGGTGTTCTGTCACCTTCACTGCAGGTAGGTTAGGAGGAGATTTAAAGCTGGCTGCAGTGGAACAGCAACACATTTATGCACACGCACGCACGCACAGTGCATGCAGACACTCGCATGTTGCACACACATTTGTAGGTGGGGAGGGTACGGGAGGAGGTAGAACAGGTTGTCCAATGGTGGTTTGAATACCGGCTCCATCCTGTCAACACTGCTTTGAACGAAGTGTCCTTGGGCAAGACACTGAACCACCAAATTGGCCCCGATGTGCTGGTTGTGCATTTTGTGGGTTCTGCCGCAATGGGGTGTATGGATGTGTGTGTGTGTGAATGGGTGTATGTAATGCACTGTAAAGCGCCTTGGATAAAGGACTAATTACTATGGTTCTCACTGCACCATCATTGTGATCTCTGGTCTCAAACTGTTGAGAGACCGTCGGCCTAAAGGCGTGTACCTGCATTCAAGAGAGTCTCTCTCTCTCTCTCTCTCTCTCTCTCTCTCTCTCTCTCTCTCTCTCTCTCTCTCTCTCTCTCTCTCTCTCTCTCTCTCTCTCTCTCTCTCTCTCACTCACTCACTCACTCACTCACTCACTCACTCACTCACTCACTCACTCACTCACTCACTCACTCACTCACTCACTCACTCACTCACTCACTCACTCACTCACTCACTCACTCACTCACTCACACACACACACACACACCCTTGTGCAGGTTGGTTTCCAGTGGTCAGGGGAGCATTCCACAGGTCGTGGGTGTGTCGGCTGTGTGTCAGTGGTAATGGAGACAGATTGGAGCCAGAGGGCCCAACATCATGCAGGTGCATGCTGGGTGACAGCTGGCAGGTGGCAGCAGGCAGGTGGATGATGGCTGTCATTCAATCACACACTCTGACTGTCTGCTTTGTCCACCTCACACTTCTGTTCTGTCTGGAGGACACATTAGCACCTGTCAGTCCAGTCAGTTAGTAGTAGTAGTATACCCGCATTACCTCCAATCCAAGTCCGCTAAAACAGTGGTTTTCAAACTTTTTCATACCAGGGCCCACTATTGTATTCAGAATTTGAGCCACGGACCACCATTTGAGGACGCTTTAGTCCCACAGACCCCAAGACTAAATATTTCTTTTGCTTTTGTACACAATTCCTGGGAAACAAAACAGTCAAACAGCTAGACCTAAACAGCTACAGCTCAAAGTGACCATTAATCTTCTACATTCTCTAGTTGTGTAGACTTGGGCTAATTTGATGAATGTTTTAACTCTTGAGAGTGTAAACATGAAACCAAATGGACCCCACAACGTTCCATTTGGTGTCATTGTTACGCTCTCAAAGAGTTACAACTGGTCTGGTTAACCAACTTTCCATCATTTACTCTGGGGACCACCTGGAACCCTCTCAGGGACCGCTGTTGGTCCCTGGATCGCCTGTTGAAAACCCTTGCTCTAAAGTGGCCAGTGCATGGTTCTTCTCACACTGTTTCCACATCACAGACACCCCCAATCTAAAAGAAAGATTTTGTGGCATTTGGCTGTTGTTTAAAAACAGCTAATCTACAAGCTCTAGTCTCTCCACTACTTCACACAACAGCATTGTCCTGTGAAGTATAGCTTAAAGAGAGCTGGAAGATACAAGGTTTCTGTCCGACAGCGATGACTTGCAATCGACCGTGAAAGATAATCAGCAGCGCGCACTCTTTGTTTTGTTTATGTTTATGTTACCGATTACACTGCAGCGCACGTGTGTATGAATGTGTACGTGTTTGTGTATGTGTCTTTTTGGCACTAAAACAGCTGACAGGGTGTGTGTGTGTGTGTGTGTGTGTGTGTGTGTGTGTGTGTGTGTGCGCGCGCACATGCGTGGCTCTGTTGGCTCAAAACCAGCTGACGCTGCATTGAAGTCAACTGCAGATGAAAGAGAGAACAGTGAAGACAGGAGCAGAAATGTCAACATTCTAAGGCTGTTGAAAATAGTTAATTAATAGGATTACATTAATTTTGTTGATTAATCTGATTAAACATTTTAACACAATTAATTCATGTGTACACTGACTCAACCCACTGAGCATTTTCTCATTGAAAGAAATGGGTAGAGCACGGTTTTACCGAGACATATAGCTGTGTGTCTCCCTGTAACCAGAGCCAAGGATCTACAAGGCAAGCATTGAGGGCTTGTAGATCACCTATTTTGATAAATGTTTTAAAGATAAATGTTTTTTTTTTTTTTTTTTTTTTCCCACAGATTCTGTTTCTGTTTAATTGTTGAAATCCTGTACAGGAAAACATGCATATTTTGGACATAGTTCGAATGGTGATTAATCATGATTCAATTAATTTTGAAGCTGTGATTATTATATCAATTAAAAATTGTAATCATTCAACAACGGTAGCTCCTTTTTATACAAGGCGCTTTACATACAGTAGTGCATTACACTCACATACACATCCATACACAGATGGCAGCGGAAACCATGCAAGGCACAACCGGCACATCGGTAGCAATTTGCGGTTTGGTGTCTTGCCCAGGGACACTTCGACTTCGCTGGGATTCGAACCGCTGACCTGATTCGACCCTGACTGAGAATTCAATCTGCACTCACTTGTTGGTTGACTGTTTGACTGTTGATACCATATGTTTGAAAATGTTGTCTTTTGCCAAAAATGTCATGCAGGTCAAAAGTTTTTATTTAAAAAAACAATGACACATTTGTCTACATAATTTGAAATTTTCAAGGCTCTTAAAGAATGAGGGTCAAATAATAACAACAATAACAATAATAACGGACCAAACTGAGATATTGCCTGGTCTCTAGAATTACACCAAGTGTAAATCACCTCTGTCGGGTGGAAACCTTATGTCTTATACCAGGGGTGTCAAACCCAAGTGGGCCAAAATAGAAAAATTGGTACAAGTGTTTCGACACCGGTTGACGATGACGTCCCTGTCAAACAGCAAAAAAGTAATTTTCCATCAAAAATCTATGGGCGCGATTTTCATTCCCCCCCTTGTCCCTAACGTTACCCGATACCCGCAGCGAATTCCCTTATTGCTATTTTGGTCACCTTTTCTCTTCCCTTAGCCACTATTCTTTATGCCGACACCGTTATTTGTGGCTGGAGGTGTGGTCATGGGCGTGTTTGTTGTGCAGTCCCTTAAGTTGCTAATTTCGTCAAATAGATTTGGGAACTAGATAACGCCACATCAGACCACCCCTTAACCGATCCACGAAGGCAGAGCCACGTGCGCACGATGCCCGTCTGTGCGCCTTTGGAGATGTCCACAACTCCACGTGGAAAGGCGCCAGTTCAATTCATCTCCTTATTTATGCTGGATTGTCCTATAAACAGCTGTAGATTGCCTGCTGTCGGGCACTTCCTTGTGTTTAGGTAATGTACAGTATATAATATAATTAAATACATTAATTAACTTGTGACGCAATGCTGTAAATTGCAAAAAACTCTGGAATTCGCGGCAAAAAAACGTTTTTTTTTGATCATTGATTTCTCGGTCAATTCTGGACCATTTTTTACATTTCAAAGTGCAGCGTGACGGGAAAGACCTCTTCTCTCAGATGCTGTATAGTATATGTGGGTAGGTCTTCTCTACGATCCCGCATCGAGCAAAATGTAAGTGTCGGGGATTTGGTGGGCCGTTTCCACCAAAATCCCGACACTAGTGTGGGAACGCCTCTTCCCCAATGCTAAGTGCGTTAATTGCGCATAAGGGCTAATGTAACCAAAATCGGGCCCAATGTCTCTTAATGGCAAGATAACTGTAGAGATGAAACTGCCTGCATTATAAAAACTGTTTTAAGTTTTAATGAAAAATAGCGGGTGTTCACGTCTCATAGCACCCCACAGAGTGGCGCGCTATGAGACGTGAATACTTGCTATTTTTCAGGGAAAATCTTTTTCTTCTATGATCCTCACCAAGTGCTGAGTTAATTGAGAAAGTAAATGAGACTGAGTTGAGGAAGTAAGTTAGAATGCAACAATTAGTTGCATTCATTTCTTATCACGGTGTGTGCAATATACCAGAGGGCCAGTTCTAATACTAATTCCAGTTCTAATACTAATTCAATATCATCCTGCGGGCCGAAGATAATCCATTCACAGGCCTGATTTGGCCCCCGGGCCTTGAGTTTGACATATGTGTCTTAAACTATTAGTATTCAAAAATTAAAAAAAAAAAATAGCATAAAAGTAAAATGCGTTTCTTTGTGTGCAGTTGTAGTAGGGAGAAATAAAGAAATAAAAAAATAAAATGATACAGCAGCCAAATGAAGGTTGGAAAACACACCGTGTTCAACTTCACATCCTTCCAAAGGCGTTATTTGTGTGTGTGGGTGTGTGTGAGAGTGAACCAATATGATTTTGGGTTCATATTATTTCGTTTTTCTTTTGTTTTTTGGATGGCACTGAGCGTCCTTCCTGACCGGCGGTGACAAGGCTGCTGTGTCACTGTCACCTTCCTCTGCTCACAGCAGGAGAGAGAGGTCAGGTTGAACCTCAGCTCACGGCCAATGAATTACACATGAGTTGAGGACGTGTGTGCGTGTTTGTGTGCTTGTGTCAGGGGCGGATCTAGGCATAGGCATGGCCTAAATGCCCATGCAGTCTTTCCCACACAACACGATGGCATGCAAAACAATCCAAGATAATTCAGTGCTTATATTTAAAAGTATTTGAAAAACTACTGAAAATGGTATGGGGGCGGCTTCATCGCCCATGGCGCGAAGTGACACGGGCGATGAACCTGCCCCCTTACCATTTTCTTCTGCCTCCCCCCAATTAGGAAATGATACATCCGCCCCTGGTGTGTGTGTGTGTGTGAGTGTTTGTGCGTGTGCATGCGTTAATTAATTTGTAATGAAGGCTGGATATCAGGTAGACCAGCTCCTTAGCACCATGTAACTAGTAGAGTAGAGTAGACTATAAGTAATAGTAATATTACCAGTGTTACTTAATAACAAGGTCACTGCTGGTTTGGACGATTTTCTTTTCTCACAGATGTTGCTGTTATCTGTATCCAGGGGTGAATTATCCAACAGGTACGTTGGGACCGGGCCCAGGGGCGCCTGAACATGGGGGGTCCACATGATCGCTAAGAAGCTTAAGCCACACAAGTTTTTTTTTTCTTCGAAGGTTGACAAAAAAAACTTTTTTGTTTTGCTTTACATTGTATTGATTGTATAGGGTTAGTGTTGTATATGGTATTTCAACCAGTGGTTCGGGGACCCCCAGTGGTCCTTGAGAGAGTTCCAGGTGGTCCCCAAGCTAAATATTCATAATGTGAATTAGCCCAAGTCTACACAACTGAAATCCAGCCTGCAATTGTTGGACAAAAGGGCAAAATAAATCTTTCGTTTTGGGGTCTGTGTGTGGGGCTAAAATGTCATCATGGTCCGTGGCTCAAATTCTGAATAAATAGTGGTATCCAAAAGGTTGAAAACCACTGGTATAGGGGGGTCAGGCGGGTCCTGGAGAAAGAAAGAAAACCAGGCAGACAGACGGTTTCCTCTTTACGGTGGAGCAGTAGCTTTGATCCGCTGCTACCTGAGAGCTGCAGGTCTCTCTGCTCTCCTCTCCTCTTGTCCTCCATGTCAGGCTGGATCTGGGTGTCTCCTCTTCAATCACACTGCTTTGCCCTCAAGCCCCAAATCTGACTCTCGGGTTGCTGAAAGGGAAGATGCCGGAGTGGAGCGGAGCCCGCCGGGCCTCATCGCACGGCTCATCCTATCCACTGTCTAACCAGGGGCGGATGTAGGCATGGGCATAGGATGGGGGGGGGGGGGGGGGGGGGGCAATGCCCCCTAAATGCCCTGGCTGCCCACCAAACACAATGGCATGTAAACAACCCAAGATATTTCAAATTAAAGTGCTTATATTAAAAAAATGATTTGAAACACTACTATTGCTACTAACTACAGCTGTGGCACCACTAAACCAACAGCATTTCATCATTGAAAACAGAAAACTCTCTGAGTCAGACCTTTAGCTTTATGTATGCTGCATGTCTCTTGCAACTTCAACAACTGATGTTATTATTGAGGCTTATACTTGCCTAATAAAACTCCTATAAACGAAAATGGTATGGGTGCGGCGTCATCGCCCGTGGCACGAAGCGCCACGGGCGATGAAGCTGCCCCCATACCATTTTCTCCTCCCCCCCCCCCCCCCCCCAATTGGGAAATTTTTACATCCGCCCCTGTGTCTAACTGTCTTGTTTGTTTTGTGTGCTTGTTGAGACAGAGTGGAGGATCATTATCGTCGCTAAGGGGAGGGAGGGAAGCAGGGGTGTTTGTCTGGAAATGGAGACGGTTTGATTTGACCACAGAACAAGGATTTAGGGGGTAGACGAGCCTTTAGGGAAAGTCCGGGTTAGCTGGAGAGGTCTTTTCACAAAACGGGCGACATGTAACTTCATCTACACAGTAAAAAAATCATCCGTGTTACTTTGAAGGGGTGGATGTAAGCAATATATGGTTTTGGTTAAGTATAGCTACAGTATATTTTCCCATAGCAATAATTCGTTGTGAAGAACCGTTTACTTTTCAAGCTTTCTTAGCATCTTGACTGTGACAGTATACAAATCAAACCAAATTGGTTCCATCTGTATAGTATTTGTATTGTATTAACAGTTATGCTGTTAGACAAACATATTTGAGAAGTACGCATTTGAGACTATCAGTGATACAGTCGTTGCGGAAGTTGCTGAGTTCTCAGCGAAACAACCCTGTTCAGTCCTCACTAGCGTCTTGACTTGTTCACTCTTATAACTGCTTTGTGCATTGAAATCATGTTTTTTTTTATAAGTGTGCAAAGTGCGCACAATTTCATCTTTTAAACCTTTACAACAGCTTTGCGAGCACAAGGGAAGAAATAAAATGCTTCCGTGGGGTATACATTTTTTGGAGCACCGTGCGGCGATTGGCTGAAAAATGGCAACTTCTGGAACCGGAAGTCCCGCTTTTTGATGGTGCCATGTCATTATTCCGACCTCTCATAATTCCGACCTCCCATAATTCCGAAAAAAGCAAAAAAAATAAGAACTCCCATAGGTTCGACCTCCCGTTTTCCCGACCATCGGAAGAACGGGATTTCGGGATTATGGGTTGGGTTTTATGGTGAATAAATTAAGGCTATTCAATAAGTGATTGACTTTGTTCTACTGTAGTTTAATAAATGCTGTCCCTAGACATGTGTTTGACTTCATTATGCTGCATTTTCTTTTACATTTCTGTCATATGCGTTCATAGACTACATGGGAGTATTGATCCTATATAGCCTAGTATAGCCTACAATGTGATCGCCAGTAGGAATTGACTTTAAATAACAAGTCGTTCCTTGTTGTTATATTATTACCCTTATTATTATTATTTGGTGTAGGCTATGTATTTCTTTCTACTGTCGATCAAGATCCCTGCAGCAATGAGGCGCACGGGGATTCCCCGTGCGTTGCTGGTTGAGCTCTGCGTAGCGAGGTGAATCAAAACTGCGCGACAAAATCTTTGGTTTTCAAACTAATCAGCGGTCCTGAGAGGGTTGTCAAGGTAACCAAATGTAACTCTGTAAAATGAATCCAAATGAACCCGTAGGGTACGGGCTCATTTGGTTTCATTTTACGCGCTCGGTTTGTACTCAAAGGCTGGGTCTGAGAGGCTAAATGGTGGTCCGTGGGACACTAGTGTCAAAATGATCGAAAACCACAAGTCTTAAATGTATTCCTGTTTGTAGGCTAGATTTCTGCACTAAATAGCCTATATAAAATATTATGCGATCATCGGGCACCAACGCACATGGCATTGATTATGGCATTAAACAGGTCGCTATCGACAGCAAATGGTCTATAACTCAATTCTGTATGCTTTCTACTTAAAATAATAATGACAATAATAATGTCCACTGACGGATTTTGAAAATAAGTAGTCTTCATTTCACAATATTGCTTTTATTCACTCAAATAAACAAGACATATAGGGCAAAAAACAACAAAAACAGCAACATTTCAGGCATGAGGTCAGAACATCATTGTGGGCTACTCATCTAGCCAACATTGACACCTTTATAAGGGTGATGATCACTGGTCCTCTGGCACAATTAAGTGTGTTAAAAGAGCATCACTTTTACAAACCTTTTTATTAAAAAAAAAAGAAAAGAAAAACAGTCAAATTGCATTTGTATGAAAATAAATAATAACTGCAGGTGCAGTAATGCTCAAACTGAACTCTGACGGAGAGACTCGGATTGGCGCATATGAGAAACATAAACATACAACCACGCACAGTGTTGATAAACTTTGTATTGAACATGAGTGGGCTGAAACATATGGTTACTTTCGATATTTATTATTTATAGTTATTATTTTCACATAAATGCAAGGGAATTTAATTGTTTTTCTTTAAACAAAGTTTGTAAAAGCCATCCTCTTTTCCACACCAGTGGGCCAGTGATCATCACCCTTATAAGGTGCCAATGTTGGCGCACAGAGGCCTGTAGCCTGTGAATACAATGATTTTCTGACATCAAGCCTGAAATGTTGCTGTTTTTGTTGTTTTTTGCCCTATGGCTTGTTTATTTGGGTGAATAAAAGCAATATTGTGAAATGAAGACTACTTATTTTCAAAGTGCATGAGTGGACATTATTATTATTACCCTTATTAATAACCCATTATTTACCCATTATTTTAAATAGAAAGCGTACAGAATTGAGTTATAGGCCATTTGCTGTCGACAGCCTTTATCCACGGGTGGGCAATTATTTTTCCCAGGGGGCCAAATGAGATGCATAAAATGTTGTGGAGGGCCAAGACTAAAGGCTGAACTAAAGTCTGCTTAATAATAATTTAATTTCAATATAAAAGTGAGAGTAATACTAACAATTTCTATTTATTTAGTATATGAGCCACGGACCACCATTTGATGACATTTAGCCCCACAGACCCCAAAACTAAAGATTTATTTTGCTTTCGTCCACAATTCCAGGCTGGAATTGTGGACAAACAAAACACACAAACAAAAAGGCAAAGATTGATCAAAAATGACCAATCTTTTACATTCTCTGGCTAATTCAGATGAGTAGGCTAGGCTATTTTAACTCTTGACAGTGTAAACATGAAACCAAATGGACCCGCAAGGGTCCATTTGGTTTTATTTTTACTCTCTCAAAGAGTTACATCTGGTTAACCAACTTTCCATATTTAACTGGAACTCTCTCAAGAACGATTGGTGGTCCCTGGACCACTGGTTGAAAACCACACTACCCTTTCACGGGCCGGTCAGAGTCAGCGAAAGTGCCGCAATAGGCACCGGCCGCATAATGCCCAGGTAGTGTATGTCTTAATCAATGCCTTGTGTGTTGGTGCACGATGATCGCATAATATTTTATGTATTTATTGTAGAAAGGTACAAATAGGAATACATTTAAGACCTGTGGTTTTCAATCATTTTGACACCAGTGTCGAGTGGCACTATGGCACGGACCACCATTTAGCCTTTGAGTACAAACCGAACGCATAAAATGAAACCAAATGAGCCCGTACCGGACGCGTTCATTTGGATTCATTTTACAGAGTTACATTTGGTTACCTTGACAACCCTCTCAGGACCACTGGATAGTTTGAAAACCAAAGATTTTGTCGCGCAGTTTTGATTCACCTCGCTACGCAGAGCTCAACCAGCAACGCACGGGGAATCCCCGTGCGCCTCATTGCTGCAGGGATCTTGATCGACAGTTGAAAGAAATACATAGCCTACACCAAATAATAATAATAAGGGTAATAATATAACAACAAGGAACGACTTGTTATTTAAAGTCAATTCCTACTGGCGATCACATTGTAGGCTATACTAGGCTATATAGGATCAATACTCCCATGTAGTCTATGAACGCATATGACAGAAATGTGAAGAAAAATGCAGCATAATGAAGTCAAACACATGTCTAGGGACAGCATTTATTAAACTACAGTAGAACAAAGTCAATCACTTATTGAATAGCCTTAATTTATTCACCATAAAACCCAACCCATAATCCCGAAATCCCGTTCTTCCGATGGTCGGGAAAACGGGAGGTCGAACCTATGGGAGTTCTTATTTTTTTGCTTTTTTCGGAATTATGGGAGGTCGGAATTATGGGAGGTCGGAATACTGGGTGGACACCTTTTTGATAGCCTCTCTCTGTCTCCAGGCTTTCATTTCACAGCGCAGACGTAAGCCTGGAGATGGAGGCTACTCTCCAGGCTTCCATCTGCGCTGCGAGATGATAGCCTGGAATCACGGTACCCCAAAACGACTGAAAAAGATGGGACTTTCGGTTAGTTAACTTCTGCAGGATGTTGTCCTTTTTCAACCAATAACGGCGCGGTGCTTCTGAAAATGTATATCCCACGGAAACATTTTATTTTTCGCTTTGTGCTGCTAGCAAAGCTGCTGTAAATGTTTAAAATATGAAATTGTGTGCACTTTGCACACTTCTATAACTGCTTTGTTCGTCGGAATCATTTTTTTCTGAAAATAAGAGCGAACAAGTCAAGTCGCTAGTGAGGACTGAGCAGGGTTGTTTCTCTGGGGACAGAAAATACAGTAATTTACGCAACTAATGTTCACAGTCTCAAAAGTGCACTGTTTGCCCAGGGTGCTGGTCTAGTGGGTTTTATCAGTAAAGCACAATATCTCTCCATACCAGCACATTTTTTTTCTGAATGGGATACACATTTCACCCAACAGGAGCAATAACTCATATAGGCAACATGATAGACATTGACAATAGAAAGTGATCGAAAAACAAATGAACTGGAACTGGAATAACGTGATAAATTCTCTGTGGAATTCTCTACCCTGATTGGATTACATTTGTAACAATGTACCTTGCCTTTAACCTTTTTTAACAACAGCACCATTAAGCTGTTTGTTTTAACCCAAAGATATCACTTACAGCCTCATCATTTGGTTCCGTTTTACACACTCTCAGAAATGAGAAGACGTTACACTGTATGTATACAGATTGCACCGTACCGCTGTGCCACTGGTCATTTTACACGCCACGGATTGACTTCAAAGACCAACAAAAAAAGAGAGAGAGCGAGAGAAGGAAATCACAATAGGATTATTTGCCATTTCCCTGATCGTGAGCTGTTGTGACTGGCCTGATGTGTTGCAAGCGTTTCCTTTGACCCGGCTTTGACCTCGCGGGTCACCACATCGCGCATGACTGCCTCCTCATAATCCCGTCCCGCTCTGTTTTTGGTTTCTTTCCCGTACAGATCCATGGCCCTTACACCGCCGCCACTACCCACAACCCCCTGCGTCTTCTCCGTGTCCCGGGAGGCGCCCCTTCAAAGGCCCGGCGGTGGCGGAGAAGCGGCTTGAGTGATGGAGACGGACACCATCAAAGAACACGCCGCCTCCCCTGGTTGTCTGCCCTCTCCGCTTTGACCCCTGCGACCGGCGGCCATTTTTTGGCCTGCGATGTGTGCAGCGATGTTTTTATCGTTGTGAAATCTTCAGGAGTTGACCTGATGTGACTGAAGGCTAGTACATTTAAAACGTTTTTTTTTGTTTTGTTTTGTTTTGTTTTTGAGAATTATAAGTGGATGAAACCATCCACCTTTTCTACCGTAACCCACAACAACGGACATTTTGACGTCTGGCATGCGAGATAGAGTGACGTTTCCTCATGGTGAAGAAGAAGAAGACCTCAAAGTCGAACTTGATACGACCAAAAGAAAGCTAGCTAGTTCATTTTAACTTTGTTTTTATTTATTTATTTAGTTAATCATTTTTGCGAGAACTTTTTCGACGCTGTGTGACGAGGCTCGTATGCTGACCTCTCAACCTCGGGACTGACGAGGCGCCCCGCCCTGGCCCCGCCCCCTGGCCCCGCCCACCCCACTGTGATGCTCGTTATGAGTGGTCAGTCTCCGGCCAATGACACAGAGGCCTGCAGCAGCGAGGGAAGCAGCTACTCCAGCGTCTCCACGTAGGATTGGCTAAGTTACACTTATCGCATCATCGCCCTGATCACAATTGATTTCCAATTGAGACACGCAGCGGCTTACTTGTACGTTGTATGTACAAACTCGCAATGCATCACATTATATTTGGACTGTGTGGGCCATAGTACAATACACATTATATTTTCATTATAATTGCTAATTATCATTTTCAGTCTTCTTTGAATTCTTTAATTCATTTTTTCCCGTTAGCATTACTTTAGCATTATTATTAGTCTTGCTTACTTATAGCATTAGCAATACTTAGCATTACCAGCATTACTTACTTTATTATTAGCATCAACTAGCATCATTAGCATTACTTAGCATTACATATCATCATTGGCATTAGCTTAGTTTTTGAAAAATATCAGACCTACCAGCTCATATGAGTTGGTAGGTCTGACATTTTTGAAAATGGTGAAAATGTGGCGCAAATCTTTGAATTATTTTTCAGCTCAGAATGGGTTAAAGGGATATTCCACTTTCAAAAAACTTTTATGGTTTGTTTGTTTGGGTTGTTTTTCGAATAATCTGTCATGGTTAAAATAGAGTTTTGGGTAGGAAGGAGGCGGATGCGCTAAAATGAACATCAAATATCTAAATACTGAAAGGAGTAACCTATAAACTGTCTGGTGTGTTCACATGAGACTGAGTAGACCATGAAATGACCAAAGGTTTTTTTTTTTTTTTTTGAAAGTGGAACATCCCTTTAAGTTACAATGTATTTGTCTGCCGTTAATACAAACTTTTTGTTTACAAAGCCTAATCATCGCGATCATGACGTTCTCTTTTTTTCCCCAGCCCCAGCTCCTGTGGTCCGACCAGCACCTCAGACCCCTCCCCCATGTCCTCCATGCACGCCTTTGACGAGCCGCGAGGCTCCTCCTCCTCCTCCTCGCAGCATGAGCCAGCAGACCCCGCCCACCGCCGCCTCCCCCCTCCCCCTCCCCCCCTGCCCCCTCCCCCTCCCCCACTGCCCCCCTCCACCACTCCCCCCGACGGTCACAGCAACGGCGGGCGGAAGAAACGTCGTGTGCGGAGTTTCTACTGGAAGCCCATCCCCGAGGAGAAGGTTTTATTTTAATTATTACTTTTCGTTGCATGGCAGACAGAAACCTCTTATCTCCATCTTTTTGTGGTTTTTTTTGTAAAATAACGCTGTACTTCAGTGGTTTTCAACTTTTTTGACACCAGGGCCCACTATTTATTCAGAATTTGAGCCACAGACCGCAATTTGATGACATTTTATCCCCACATACCCCAAAACTAAAGATGTATTTTGTTAGGCTGCCGGCGTTAACGCGTTAATCTCGCGTTAACTCAGCCGTGCGTTAACGGCGTCAAAAAAATTAACGCGAGATTAACGCACGGACAGAGAGAGGGATGGGGAGAGGGAGAGAGAGAGGGACAGAGAGGGACAGAGAGAGAGAGAGAGAGAGAGAGAGAGAGAGAGAGAGAGAGAGAGAGAGAGAGAGAGAGAGAGAGAGAGAGAGAGAGAGAGAGAGAGAAAGGGAGAGAGAGGGAGACGGAGACTGTTCCTCCTTTCGATAGAATACACTTGCATTGCAGTCAGAGCAGGGAAAGAGAGAGAGAGGTGGCCTGATGACTTACCCTTTCTCAAAGTGATCATCAAAAAGTATAATCCTTCAGTTTTGCTTGTAAATCCAATGCATAATCCCAGCAAAAACGTTGCAAGAATAGCCAGGCAGGAGCGATCCGTAAAACGTACATCTATAATCACGACGGCATGGACAGAAGTAGGGTTGCCAACTTGGCGCATTTGTAACTAGTTTTTTTCCAGACTCCCCTAGTGCCAAAATTATTGAGAAACCCCTGGTGGAAAATCTAGTGCTTTTCAGCTGGTTGAAAACCACTGCTCTAGCTACTTCTAGTGCATTTTGGAAGTGCCACTAGTGCATTTTGGATTTTGGCAGTTGGCAACACAATTAAGCTTGTTAAACAGCTGTGCTGCCTCCTCCCCTCCAAACACAGCTCTCCTCTCCCACAGCCATAGCGTAGTGTGTGCTGGACATAGGGTATTTTTTATTACCTGGAGTATTGTTGGCACAAATATATAAGGTGTTTTTTCCCTTTGAAAATAATGAAAAGGCTGATATACTGTAATGTAGCAAGGGGAAAACTATTTTTATTTTATTGCTAATTAACTAAAAATCACACCTGTGTGAAGTGATCATCTTACATCTTACATCGACCAACATAGTTCTTCTTTTTTTAAGCAGTGTTTAAGGCAGGTGTTCTCAACCTGTTCGTTGTGACCCCTCAGTGGTCCTGAAATTATTTTGGGGGGTCCCCAGTTTAAAAAAAAAAAAAAAAAAAAAAAAAAAAACAAACAAAAAAAACGTAATAAATTGTATATATTTTTGCTGATATCGGATATCGGGAGTATATCGGGAAATTTGAAAATATGAAAATATGCGATTAATTTGCGATTAATCGAAGATTAACTATGGGCCATCATGCGATTAATCGCGATTAAATATTTTAATCGACTGGCAGCTCTAGTATTTTGCTTTTGTCCACAATTCCAGGCTGGATTTCAGAAACAAAAACAGGCAAAAATACAGATCAAAGTGACAATTCTACATTCTCTAGTTGTGTAGACTTGGGCTAATTCAGATGATGAATAATATTTGAACTCTTGAGCGTATTTGAGCTCTCTAAGAGTTACATCTGGTTAACCAACTTTCCACCATTTAGCTTTAGCCTATTGGCACCACCTGGAACCTTCTCAAGGCCATCTTGTGGTCCCCGGACCACCTGTTGAAAACCAATGATTTAGTTCATGTTCCTGTATGTGTTCACGTTCACTCTGCTACATGGGCGGATCTAGGCATGGGCATGATTGCCCCCCCCCCCCCCACCAAACATGATGCCATGCAAAACAACCTAAGATATTTCAAATTAAAGTGCTTATATTTAAAATGATGTGAAACACTACTACTGCTACTAACTAACTACAGCTGTGCCACCAATACAGTTAACCAACAGCATTTCATCATTGAAAACAGAAAACTCTCTGAGTCAGACCTTTAGCCTTATGCATGCTGTGTGTCTGTTGCAACTGATGTTAGCCTACTTGGCTAATACTGTATAAGTCCTGTAACTGAAAATGGTATGGGGGTGGCTTTACACAATTGGGAAATGTTAAAAAAGCATCCAGGCCTGCTTATAACCACCTTCAACCTAGCATCCCTGTTTTTGGACATGATGATGCTTAATTGCGTAATAAAAGTCCGGTAACAGAAAATGGTATGGGTGCGACTTCATCGCCCGTGGCGCGAAGCGACACGGCGATGAAGCCGTACCCATACCATTTTCTCTTGCCCCTCCAGCATGTTCTCTTGCCCCCCCAAATGGGACATGTTATATCCGCCCCTGGTCTGCTACATGAATTGTTTTTTATTCCTCAGGTGCGGGGGAAGCCCAACATCTGGACCATGTCTGTGCGTCAGCAGCAGCAGTACCAGATCGACGTGCGCTCCGTGGAGGAGCTGTTCGGACAGCAGGAGGAGGCACCGGCCACACCCACGGGGGCGGGCCAGGGAGAGGCCCCGCCCACCACCGGACGCCCCGCCCTCATCGCACGCTCACGCTCCTTCAGGGAGAGCAGCAAGGATGAGGTGAGCCCTTAGAGTATATATTAAATAGAGAGACACCGGAAGTTCCCCTCTCATCCACTTGCAATAAGTTGCTCACCCAGCGCATGAGGCGATTTCACTCCTCTTCGAGGGGAAAACAACAGAGTGCATTCTGGGAAAATGGGCCGAGAACATGAACGCGAGGCACGCACGCACGGCGCACGTGCGTAGAGCGCTGCAGATTTCTGGAGGGGGCGGAGCCTATTGCTCGTTCATGTTTCTGGCCCACTGCTCCTCAAATTGCATTCTCAACTTTGGCCACTATGTCCATTTCACCTCAAGGTTTCCTCAGGGTGTCCTGTCTATTGTATAATATGTCTATGGGTTAGCCAGAGACCAGGACATCATGTACTGTGCCATGACCGTACCGTGTCCACTGTATGTCCTTTATATCAGTTCACCTTTTTCATACCAGGGCCCACTATTTATTTTGAATTTGAGCCACGGACCACCATTTGAGGACATTTTAGCCCCAGAAATTAGAGTTTTCAAACTCTGCCCGAACCCGAATAGAGTGTTTCGCACTGACCCGACATTTAGGGCCGGGTAGGGCCGAAAATCTATCCTAATCAATAGGGCCGGGTAGGGCCTCGGAGTCGGGGCCCCATGAAAAAATAATATATATTGAATTATTTTACTATAGTAAGAATAATAGTTATTTTCTGTGTTTACCTATTATGAAGATGGTGCTGATTGCCATTTCATTTTTAATCTGTGGCAAATTCTCAAATTTTGCCCAAACCCGACCGGGCCGGGCCTAGGGCCTGAACTGTTAGGGCCGGTTAGGCCCGGGCCTTAATTTTCAGGTCCCCGGACCACCAGTTGAAAACCCCTGCTTTACATAACAGTCTCTGTCGAGTCCAATTTTAAGGATTTTTGACTTTTGATGCGTGATGTTGTGGTATGAACAAGTGGGACATTAATTTGCAAATAAACCACAATAAAGGTAGCTGCCAGACAACAGCTATACCTTATGAACGTTCGATGGACTCATAGCAGGGAGTATAATAATAAACAATAATAAAGAAAGTTTGAGAAAGAATGCTCTAGTAGTCAAACAATCAATTTGGCTCAGGGGTTTTGTGGGAAAAAAAAACGCTTGTACAGTAGTGAACAATACATCTATTGCACTCCTGGGACTACGGTTGTTTAATCCATAGAAGTGTCAATTGTGTGGGCACAGATTAGTGAATGCACACACACTCTAAGAAACAAAGGTTACACCAGTGATTTTTCGCTGAGGTCAGAATATTTTGTCCTTGGGTTCCCTGGTGGCTCAGCCAGTTATAGCACAGCTCTCCGCGGGGGTGCATGAGAACACACGTTCAAATCCTACTCTCGTGCCTGTCGTTTCTGCCAAGAATGCCCAAAAATAAATATTTCCCAAAACAAAAATCAGCTGTTTTTGTTGGCTTTTCCTGCCCACAATTATTAAGCCATACAAACTAAGTCTAGCCACCCACGTCTATCCCAGATGGACATGAACCCACTCCTGCCAAGCTCCTCTGCTACGTCTCCCATGCTGCCAATTGGTTACGTCTTTGTGCCCGAATGGTCAAAATGGATTCATGCTGCAACAAGCTGTAGTGGACTGCCCACACTCTAAAATCCTCACATGCAACAGGGCCGGATCTAGAGGGGGGGCAGGGGGGGCAGGGCCCACCCAAATGTGCATCCTGCCCACCCAATGAAAGGTTTGTGAGAGAGTTGTGGAAAGTTGGTTAACCAGATGTAACTCTTTGAGAGTGTGAAAATTAAACCAAATGGACCCTTGCGGGTCCATTTGGTTCCATTTTTACACTCCCAAGAGTTAAAATATTCATCGTGTGAATTAGAAGTGTACACAACTAGAGAATGTAGATTAATGGTCATTTTGATCTGTACGTTTGACTGTTTTGTTTCTCAAATCCAGTCTGGTATTGTGGACAAAAACAGAAAAAAATCTTTAGTTTTGGGGTGTGTGGGGCTGAAAATGTCCTCAAATGGTTGTCCGTGGCTCAAATGCTTAATAAATAGTGTGCCCTATCATATCGGAAAGGTATAAAACCACTGCCTTAAGGGGCTAAATTCGAACTCTCGTCCTTCAGAGAAGTGTAGAAGAGGAAATACATTTTGGCTGCCTGTACTTAGCCAACAACAATAGCGTTCGCCCGTCCATGTGCGCCGCTGGAGAGTAATGTGTGAGAGCTAGTGTAATCCATGTGAGACTTAAGGGGCACTTATGTCACAACAGAAACACCCTTTCTGTGTTCCCACAATAGCGGGTAACGCAGCAGGTTTGTCATATAAAAAACACCTACAAAAGTCTCTTGGAAATCTCTGCATAATTACTACACCGTAAAATCCTCGGCCTAAATTAGACTCTGTGGACATACATACTGTACATTTGGTCCCACTTGTGTACTTGGGTGCGTGTTAGAAATAGATCAAATTAACACTGTGGGTTCTACTGGGCCTATACTTGGTCCACTGGGGGTTTCAAATATAGCCTCCTCCTGTGCTGTGCTCACAGACACCAGGGTTGTCTCCTGTCTGACGCAAGCAGCCCATAATCTCTGCCACTACAGTGGAAAGTAACTCGACGTATTTGTGATTTTACTTGAGCATTTCCAATTTCCATTGCTTTTACTTCCACTCCAATACGTCTCGGATCCAAATATTTTACACAGAGATAAACCTAAAGCCTAACCTGGACGGTTACAGGGCGGCTTGGCCCAAATTAAACTAAATAATGGTCCCAATCATCACAAGGCACACTAAAATACAAAAAAATGCTTCTTTTACAAGACAAACCAGGAAAAAAATCCACTTTGTTATCAACATGCCTTTATCCCAGCGACAAACTCTGTGAGGTTTGACTCAGGAACTGTCAGTCTTTCTGTCCATCTGCAATTTGACCTCTGACACATAGGAGGCCTGAGAGGAGAAAACTATGTCCAAATATAGAAGTCAAATTTGTTGAATCTTATAGAGCATAAACCTACAAGACCGAGAGTGACCGCTGTGATGTGTGCTCTCAACTGAGAGCTCACTGTCCAAACTTTGCCTGCTGTTTGTGCCTCCGAACGAATATGAGTGATGACGCACACTAGACACATACCATTATACCAGTATAATACCATTGTACTCTAGGGTGCTGTTTACCACTAGCGTGCGGTTTAATTCACATTGAGCAAACGGGTTTAGTGCGAGCAATGTTACGTTGGACAGCACATCTCAGCGCACCAGAAACAGAGAGTACAACTGCTGTGACAGTCGGACACTGCGTGTACTCCTTCGGATTCGAAGGTGGCAAGGATCACATTGTCGTGCACGTCTTCAACACAGTGTCTTTCACCTGGAGGAAGTTGACCCCCGTGTCCCCCGGAGTAGGGCGACAACAGCGCCACCACGAGGTTCCTTCCAGGCGCTATGGCCACACCACCGTGCTGGTGGGAGGTACCGTCTACCTCTGGGGAGGTTCTTCTGCCAGAAACGGCAAAATGGTGTTCTGCAACCACCTTTACGCGTTTGATGTCGACGCCCACACCTGGTCCAAACCAGATGTTTCTGGGACCGTTCCAGAGGGGAGGGGCGAACACTCAGCCTGCGCCTTAGGGAAGGCCATGTTCATCCACGGAGGTCGGTTTCTTGATGACGAAACCAGATGGAACCTTTATCCTGACGACACCTACAAGTTGGAGACCAGCACAATGGTCTGGTCTTTAATTCAGGACAGAAACAATTCTCACAAAGATTTTCGTCATTCAGCAAATCACTCTGCCACGATCATCGGGACAATGATGTTTCTATTTGGTGGTGTGGATATGCAGTGTTGTTATGAGGATACCATCAACCAAACAGCCATAGACACCCTCAGAGCTTTTGATACAGATACAAACCACTGGATGGACATGCCTTCTGCACAGGTTTTTCCAAGAGAACGCTGGACTCATTCGGCCTTCACCTACAATGGAGAGCTATACATATTTGGCGGCTGGCGCAAATTCAAAAATCCATTCCTAACTGGTTTTTCAAGATTTTTTCTAGAGGATTATTTGTGGAAATTTAGTCCAGAGACCTTCTCCTGGAAGAAGGTCGTGCCCAAGGGGAAAGGCCCGTCGTGTCCAAAGTTGTTTTCAGAGATGATCTTTAAGTCCTGTTGCATGGTGGGAGACCGTGTCTTCCTCTCTGGGAGAAGCAGAGAAGGCATGTATGTCTTAGACTTCAGTCCGAGCCTCAGGACATTATGTAAGCTTGCAGTTGTCCAATACGGTCTGGAGCAGACCGTGCTGGACAACTGGACCTTCCAACATCAGACGGGAACTGGCGGACCAAAAATAACAAAACTCTCCCAAAAAATCAAAATGAGAGGCAGAAAATGTTTCTGCCTGTTTCTGTCCCTTATTTGGCATTATTGGGTCATATTGGTATTGGCAAGTATGGCAGTCAAACACAGATTTGACACAGGGGTAAGGGATTGACACCATGTCAGATAAATGAAATGTTTGGCATGCATGTGGAATTTGTTTTGGAGTCGCCCAAGTGCACATTTGAGTGAGAATTTTGCTATTCCTGTTTGGTGGACATAAATTGTGGTATTGGATCGGAAATGAAAAAGGTGGCATGTAGACATCACTACAGAAAACAAAACAAACAAATACATGAATTACAGTGATACATTATGTAATGTATTTTGCTTAATATATTTTGCTTAAATGCTTGTTTGTGCGACAGCAATGCAATTTAGCCAAGGTAGGCCTGCGTTTTTTTTTTTTTTTTTTTTTTTTTTTTTTAATATCAATAATGGGTGCAATTCTCAATCGCTGTGGTGTAGCAGGTATAATGGTGTAAGTCTTCTCATTGGCTGCATGGCTGCAAATCAGGTCTGGGGCCTTGGGGTAGGCCGAAAGCCTATACCACCAGCCCTGGGCCTGAGCTTACCAAATAATTACCCAGAATAATTAAAACCTGCAAGTCAAAAGGTCCAGAAATCACCTGACCCCGCCAATTAAAAATTTACTGTACTCCCTGGCTTTGTTCATCATGAGTTGAAGCTCTTGATGACTGGCTTTAATTATGATGGATAATTATTTGGTAGGCCCAGGCCCAGGCCTGTTGGTATAGGCTTTCGGGCCTACCTCAAGGCCCCAGACCTGATTTGCTGCCATGCAGCCAATGAGCACGGCCCCAAACCTGATTTGCTGCCATGCAGCCAATGAGAGGACTTACACCATACCTGGCTACACCACAGCGATCGGGAATTGCACCCATTGTCCTGTTCTAAGACAAAAACTAAATAAATAATATTTTCACTAGCTTGGGCATCCAGCGAAATCCAGCTTTTGGTCATGGGCAGAAACGTTTGGGAAACAGTGACTGGGCTTTGTATGATGATACATGAATGATTGACCGGTTGCTTCTTAACTGGTCCAGTAGACCGTGGCCGTCTAATTTAGATTAGATGCAGGGTTTGACCCATTTGTGTGTACAGTGCAGTATGTAGTACACCAGCCTGTGGCTAATCTCAGTGCCAGGTTTCCTTTCATTTTTATTGTTTTTAATGGGGAATTCCACCCATTTTCAACATTTTTAATATGTCATTAGTATACCCTAGAGGTGCTGGATGGGTGGACATGATGAAAAAAAAAGTTCCCCCATTCTGTGTTTCCAAGAAATGGAGGTCTGAAGAAAACCACTAACGTGGTGAAACATCTTGATGACATCATCAAGATGTATTTTCATCATGTTAGTGGATTTCTTTAGACGCTTTAACGGGTTCATTTCGTTCCATTTGTACGCTCTCAGAAAAAAAAAGAAAATATGTGGAATTGCCCTTTTAAACTGTGTATTCTTGAGGTCCCTCCTCTCCTCTCCTCTCCTCTCCTCTCCTCTCCTCTCCTCTCCTCTCCTCTCCTCTCCTCTCCTCTCCTCTCCTCTCCTCTCCTCTCCTCTCCTCTCCTCTCCTCTCCTCTCCTCTCTCCTCCTCTCTCCTCCTCTCCCCTCTCTCTCTCTCTCTCTCTTTCTCTCTCTCTCTCTCTCTCTCTCTCTCTCTCTCTCTCTCTCTCTCTCTCGCGCATTCCAATTTCTTTCATTGACCCACAGCTGTGGCTAAAGTCTATAATTAGTCTGGGAGACGGTTCCTTTAGCCAGCACTCGCAGTACCGCCTCGCCATTCACTCGATGGCAACACAAGACGGTACTTCCCAGGGTGTGTGTGTGTGTGTGTGTGTGTGTGTGTGTGTGTGTGTGTGTGTGCGTGTGTGTGTGTGTGTGTGTGTGTGTGTGTGTGCGTGTGTGCGTGTGCGTGTGGGCCAGGTGGAATATCAGCTGTCCCACATGCAGGGTGACATGGTTACAGCCTCAGCTGTGCTGTATACAGGTGTCCCACGAGTGACATGGAACATGTGGCAGCAAGAAAACACTTACAGTAGAAAAAGTATGTAAATATAATCTGCGTGAAGTGAGTGGCGCTCTTATCATTGTGTCATCATATGGTACCTGACGATAAGTTGTTTAAATTGATTGAACTGACTGAATTGATTGTGGACACTGCCCCTGCTGCCACCCTTAGATCTCCTTAATGGAGCAGACCTGTTCAACATCCCATTACAGTATGTTAATCTGACCTCATCAAACCCTGTACACTTAAGACACACCATATGTGTGTAGCAGGCTACATCCTCTGTCGTGATGGCCTCCAATGTCTAGTATCTACCCCCAAACCAAAGGGATGTCCCTTTGGTCTAGGGCAGGGGTCAGCAACCTGCGGCTCAGGAGCCGCATGCAGCTTTTTTCAGTTTACTATATCATTAAAGATGGAGTGCCATGATTTTTTCTTCCCTAAAACATGATCATCAGGTATTAATGTTATATGAAAAGTAATATTTTTTCCCAAAAAGTGTACAGTGTTTGTTAAACTGTCATTTTTATGATTCCACCCTACCAGCTCATTAAGTATGCCTGGTTTGCCTGGTGGGTGGTGATGGGTGGAGATCCACCTGAACTGAAGCCACACCCACAGCTTTAGTTGCATGACAAAGGGGGAGGAGTTAGGGGAGGGGCTGAGCATGTGATGTCACTGTATTGAAGTTTTTTTCATTGGCACGTTTGGCTGGAAAGGTTCAGTCCCCAGGAAGAAACCCTAAATACAAAGGGAAGACATCATTGCACATAAAAAACACACAAATGGGTCTATTTACGTACTGTCACCTCTTAAACATGTACAAAATTGGAAAAAATACAAAAATCACAGCACCTCTCTTTAATGGTAGAATATTTTTATCATGTGGACATGATGTGTTTCTTAGAAGATGAGGTCTGAAAAAAAGAAAAAAACATTAACATGGTGAAACACAGCTTGATGACATCATCAAGTTGTGTTTCACCATGTTAATGATTTTTCTTTTAGGACCTTTTTTTCTGACAGTGGACAAATGGAACCAAATGGACCCGCCAGGGTCCATTTGGTTCACATTTGTCCACTCTCGGGAAAAAAAAAACATTGAAAATGGGTGGAATTCCCCGTTAACGGCTTATTAGTGTTTTTTTTTTTTGCGGCTCCAGACAGATTTTGAATTTAATTTTTGGTTGAAAACGGCTCTTTCTACATCTTGGGTTGCCGACCCCTGGTCTAGGGGTTAAGATGTTGGACTTTCACATGGGAGACCCGAGTTCGAACCCCTGGCGTTACCGTTACATAAGGCCATTATGGCCATACGGAAGTGCCAGTGCTCGCCCAGCAGTCTGCCGGGCGAGTCTGTCGTGACCTTTTGGAAGTGGGATGGAAAGGAGAGGAAAGATGTGACATGAAAAGTGAATCTGATTCATACTACAGACCAAACTACCGACTGTCTGTCCGTCTCTGGAAACTCAAACTGTTTTTTGTCCCTGTGCTGCTTTGCTTTCAGATCAGCATCCTGGACTCCAAGAGGGGCATGAACGTTGGCATCTTCCTCAAGCAGTTCAAGAAGTAAGTACCAAACCAGAATTACTTACATCACATTTGTAAACATTACCGGAAATGGGAGTAACTGGTGCATGGCCTATATCACCTCGAACTGCTATACAATTACAGTAAACGTTGGTTCTCAAAAAGGGGAACCCATTCAAATTAACCCAGAGCATGAGTGTGTGCACCTCACTTGAAGAACCAGTTGAGAGCTTTACAATCTTTGTGTCACACAAACCTAGAAAGCGGGGCATAGGAGGGGCTAGCGCCCCTCAAAAATATTTTGTTTACATTTTGAAAGTTGTGTCTAGTAATGGAGGCTCAAGCACTTATTTGTCCACAACTTCTGACGGACCCAAGGGGAGGGGTTGTTTGGGTGGGTGGGTGTAGGGGTGTCGGGGTGTAGAGGTCATGCTGTCATCCGCAGAGCCCAGTGGAGCGTGTGCATATTGCTACAACTCCATTGATCGCTGCAGGAGAGTAGAGTGAGTGAGGGTCCCCCTGGACTCCCCTGCTGCAACACAACACGGTTGTGTAACAGGTTCAAATGTCAGGCGGCTTGGTGACATGGACAAGAACACACACACACACACACACGAACACACACACAGTGAGGGGGGAAAAGATACTTAATGAGGGGTGACGTATCGCACCTCCTCCCGAGTAACGGAGGAGGAGGGTAGAGAGGGGAGCTGGGAGAGTGTTAGGAAGTGCCTCGTCATGGTGCTTTATGTTCTATAGCGTGAGAAGAACAGTGGCTTGGATGACAGAGAGGGAGTGGCAGAGAGAGGGATGGAGGGCTAGGGAGGTGGAGAGAGAGAGAGAGAGAGAGAGAGAGAGAGAGAGAGAGAGAGAGAGAGAGAGAGCAGGGGCGTTTTTGCCATTAGGCAGAGTAGACAGTTGGGGGGCTCTTATGGATAAATACATTATACCTGCCCTCTATAACGGAGGGTTACATACATCAATATGTATGGGAACTTACACTGCCCCGTGGTGTCAGTTCCCATACATATTGAATAATATGTAGTGGAGAGTCAGTCTCGAACACGATAGAGAACTAGAATTGAACATTTAAAGCACAAATAATATGTTCTTTAGTTTAAAAATAGTTCATATTTTTATCCCTTAAGTAAGTACGTTTACCCCGTTCGTTTTATAGTCCTCTATTTAACCATTTTCATTACGAACAGAACAGTGTATATACGTCGATGTTTTACGTTGCAATGCTGGGTATCTTGGAACCAGTGAAATTCATTTCATTGAGTCCCCTTTCTGGACCCGTAAGGGTCCATTTGGTTTCAATGAATTTCATTGGTGAGGGGGGCTCCAGGGAAGAGAAAGGGAGAGAGAGAGAGAGAGAGAGAGAGAGAGAGAGAGAGAGAGAGAGAGGGGGCGAGAGAGTATGTAAAACAGTTACAGGGGGAGATAGAGAGACAGATAAGGAGATAAGGTCAGGAAATTATTTCCTGGACATGTCTCAGGCACTGCACCATGTTGTCCTCCTGCGTGGAGGAGACCAAATGTTAATTGGTCCAAAGGTGACTTCTTGCTGCTCAGACGGAATAGATTTATTAGTTTGATCACGAAAGGCGTTTCATACATTATACTGTAAGTCACATCCCTGCTTCGAGTCTTAACGTTCCTTGGATGATGCAATCTCAGCAGGATCAGGGGCGGATCTAGGCATGGGCATGGGGGGGCAATGCCCTCCTAAATACCCAGTCTGCCCCCCCCCCCAAACATGATGCCATGCAGTACAACCCAAGATATTTCAAATTAAAGTGCTTATATTTAAAATGATGTGAAACACTAGTACTGCTACTAACTCCAGCAAGTGTCACCACTAAACCAACAGCATTTCATCATTGAAAACAGAAAACTGATGAAGCCGCCCCCATACCATTTTCTCTTGCCCCTCCAACATGTTCTCTTGCCCCCCCCCCCCCCCCCCAAAATGGGACATTTTACATCCGCCCCTGAGCAGGATGGTGGTGGTGTGTCATTTCGAGTTCCGGGAAGCCAATTAAACGAGTCGTAACAGAATCGATTGTTGGCACAGCGTAATATCACTGTCACTGTCTGGTGGAAACGCTGTTATAATAACCTTTTGTTCCGATCAATGCAACCAAATGTCCTTCAGGGACGGATCTAGGCATGGGCATGGGGGGCAAAAGGCATGGGCATGGGGGGGGGGGGGGGGGGGCCTCAACAAACATGGTGGCATGCAAAAAACCCAAGATATTTCAAATTAAAGTTCTTATATTTATAATTCTTGGAAACACTACTACTGCTACTAACTAACTACTAACAGTTGTCTACACAACTAAACCATCACCATTTCATCATTGAAAACAGAAAACTCTCTGAGTCAGACCTTTAGCTTTATGCATGCTGCGTGCCTGTTGCAACTTCAACAACAACTGATGTTATTATTGATGCTTAATAAACAAATAACTTGCCTAATAAAAGTCCTGTAACTGAAAATGGTATGGGGCGGCTTCATCGCCCATGTTGCTTCGCGCCACGGGCGATGAAGCCTCCCCCATACCATTTTCAGTTACAGCCGCCCCCATTTTGTCCTGCCCCCCCAATTGGGAAATGTTTCCGCCCCTGATGTCCTTATTATTCAATCACAACACATTTATATAAACCCCACAGAATGAAGCTGTTTTGCCCTGGCATCCCCTATGTAGGAATGCAAAACGACCTCATTGTTTTAGGAGTAGATGCATGACTCAATATTTTTTCAGATGGGGTTAGCAGCCAATTATATAGCATTTGTGATCTTTGACATGAGTACCCACTACTGATATAGCAATATGTCAAAGTTTATAAAGTTTTTCAGAAAACTGCTAAGATTCGTTAATCCAACTGGTAAGATCTTTTTAGAATCAGCCTCAGGTGTTAAATGACCATGAATGAATCTGGTGCAGGGGTGGGCAATTGTTTTTCCCAAGAGGCCAAATGAGATACATAAAATATTGTGGAGGGCCAAGACTAAAGGCTGAACTAAAGTCTGCGTAATCTTCATTTAATTTCAAGATAAAAGTAAGAGTAAGACCAACCATTTTTGACACAAGGGCCCTCTATTTATTCATAATTTCAGCCATGGACCACCATTTGATGTCATTTTAGCCCCACAGACACAAAACTAAAGATTTCTTTTGCTTTTGTCCACAATTCTAGGCTGGATTTCACAGACAAAACAAAACAAAACAAACAAAAATGACAATTTTTTTTTACATTCTCTGGCTAATTCAGATGAATATTTTAACTCTTGAGAATGTAAACATGAAACCAAATGGTCCATTTGGTTTCATTTTTACGCTCTCAAAGAGTTACATCTGGTTAACCAACTTTCCATATTTAACTGGAACTCTCTCAAGAACCACTGGTGGTCCCCGGACCACTGGTTGAAAACCACAGTACCCGTTCACGGGCCGGTCATAGTCAGCCGAAGGGCCGCATTTGGCCCCCGGGCCACATAATGCCCAGGTATTCTGGTGGGTGTGTGTGTGTTCCGCTAAACTCCATTACGTAACGTATGTATTGTACCATGTACTGTAGTTGTTGTACTGCATTGACAAAGAGCAGCAGTTCTTCGGACTCCGATTTGCCTGGCAGCTCATTTGCACACAGGGGCTCATTTACATCACATTTGACTGTCATGATGCAGACTTACACCACTGATCTCAGTATGATGATCTCTGAGGTCATCACACTATGTGTGTATATATGTAAACATCGTCTCTAGTTTCTTGGTAACTAAACTGAATCACTGTTTGCCCCCGATTGAAGCAGTGCTGATTCCGTCTACTAAAACTACAATGAAAAACATTTACCTTTTTTCACTGACGAAAACTTGAACTTGAAAATCAATATGAAGTTATATAATGACTCAAGCTGAGCTAAATCTATTCACAATTTTATCAACCAATAAAAAACTATATAAAAAAATGTGGTAAATATGTGGTAAAATATATGGTATACCCACTAGGCCCTCGTGGGTTTCCTATCATTCCAAACTGTAGAACTCTATGAAGGCTGAAAAGCCCTCAAAATATCTAAAAAACCACACCAACGTGTGAACTGAGTGGTGCATTGGTAAATATATGGGTGTACATAGGTCAAAGCTTGGCATTGGATTGGTGGCACCACTCAAAATGAAACCATGTGTAACCATGAGCAAACAGTGTCACCCTGGCGTTTAAATTATGTCACTTTGTGAATGAACTGGAAACTAGTTCTACGGGGTATTTCCTGGGCTATACTGGGAGAGTGCACATGACATTTTGCATTGAGACAGACCCACACAGACAGACTGACAGGCCCTTTCCCAGCAGGCAGCTTGGCTCCCTGCTGTAATTAGGTATTGGGTATATCTGATAAACAAATGATCACCCAGGCAACCTTTTGGGCAGCGACGAATGCCGTGGCCAGGTGATAATGTTTATTTCACTGGAGTGAAAAGAATAGAACTTTATTGTCTTCTTGGCCAGTAAAACGTCCTTGGGCTTCAACCCAGCACGGTAAAAAGTACAGTAACTTTCAGTGGTGGGAAAAGTACTCCCATTATTTTTATTTTACGGCGACCACATTGCGGTTCCACTAGCTCTAGAAAGCCCATCTTTCCTATAGAGCAGTGGTTTTCAACCTTTTTCATGCCCCAGGGTCAACTATTTATTCAGCATTTGAGCCGCGGACCACCATTTGATGACATTTTAGCCCCACAGACCCAAAATCCAAAGATTTGTTCTGTTTCTATCTACAGTACAACGTACAATTCCAGGCTGGATTACGGAAACATAACAGGCAAAGATCACTAGTTGTGTAGATTTGGGCTAATTCAGATGATGAATTTTGATGAACTTTCCATTATTTACGTTGTACCTGGGGACCACCTGGAACCCTCTCAAGGACCATAGGACCAGAGATTTCTGAAAACACATGAGCTATTATCAGTCTGAAACAAATACAATCATGGCATCATGATTCATGACCATGAAACATTTGATCCTGTGTCCAAACATATTGGAATATTGAATGATATAATCCGCTAGTTTTTGGAGTCGCATGCACGCGACGTGTCCCGCGCCACGTGTACGTGCGTGTGCCGGCGAGAGTGCGTTCAATTTGCGCTAGAGAAGTAACAACGAGCAAAACAACCATTCACACACACCGTCTTAGTGTCAAGAGCACAAATTAACATAGGAATAGGGCCCTTGGAGCTTGTGGATCTCCTACCTTAACCTTCATTCTTTTGTGTGATGCTGTAGTGTGCTCAAGTAGGATGTTCATTTACAGCAAAACAAAAAGTTAGAACATGGAGATGAGACGTTTCCCGGTATTGAAGAGGTTATTTCATTCAGTGGCGCACGTGTGTTGCGTCCCCCAGCCCACAGATAAGAACTCCATGGCCATGTCTCTGTGTTTGTTTGCTTGTTAATCAAACCATGTCGGTTCTGTTCTCACGTCTCATGCATCCATGTGCCTGAGCAACGAGGGAACTGGATGTGCATGCAAGACAGTACATCCCAGTTTCTTCTCACGCAGGGACATAAAACACGCATGCACAGTAGGGGTGGGACGAATCACTTACCTAACGATACAATTATGTTCTTAATTATTCCTAATTATGCTGTGATTCGATTCAATGTATCGCATTTTTTGTCACAAATGACTGTGCTTTTATTATACTAGAACATTTTAAAGCATTTTTAAACAATATAAATAACAAAAAGTTCAATCATACATCTTTCTGACATGAACAAATTAATGAATAGGCCTACATAAATATATATAAAAAAATGATTTTGTTAGATGAGACAATCCTGTTATGGTAAAGTAATGTTATGTACAAAATAGTGCCTTGTATGCTATTGCACTGGAGAGAGATAGAGAGGGGGAGGGAGAGGGAGAGGGAGAGAGAGGGAGAGAGATGGAGAGGGAGAGGGAGAGGGAGGGAGAACAGAGGCAGCGATTGGGTCAGGAAACATGTCTGTACCCTGTGTTTAACCAGGTTGTCATGGTAATCATGGTTACCTCTCTCTCCTGGCAGGTCCAACATCTCCATCGTAGAGGACATCAGACAAGGACACGGGAAGATCTATGGAGCCGAGCTGCTCAAAGACCTGCTCAAACTGCTGCCTGACACCCAGGAGGTGTGTAGGTTTACAGTAGTTTATTGAGAAGAAACCATGGGCAGAGCTTTAACACTAACATTTTAAGCCTCATTTTGTCATTTTTGTTATTTTGTCATATGCATCTTCTCTCTATGGACCCTGAGTCTGAAATAAAGGCATTCATTCATTCATGGTTGATGGGGATGGCTGAAAAGTCATGATGTATAAATGGTTATTGATGTACTCATCAAAAGCGATCCAGTATAGAACCAAAATATGTTCTCTTATTCTGTTAATTCTATTCTGATAGTAGAACATTTTTCTACCAACAAAGACACCCAGATGTGTTGTGTCTTTTCTGTGTTCTTTTTCGATATTTAGGGTTCTGAATCAATTTATATTGCGATTCTTAATTATGCTGTGATTCGATTCGATATATCACATTTCTTGTCACAAATGCCATGACTTACTATAATGCTTTTAATATAGAACGTTTTAAAGGGGAATTCCACCCATTTTATTATTTTTTTTTCGGAGTGAGTATACAAATGGAACCAAATGGACCCTAACGGCTCCATTTGGTTCCATTTGTACACCCTCAGAAAAAAATGAAGAACCACAGCTTCCATACAGTATTTGAAGAGTTGTGTTTTTGCTTCCTGTGACTTTGTGTCTCTGCTCTACGTACAGGTCAAGAAGCTCCAGTCTTTTAAAGGAGACCCCAGCAAGCTGACTCTGGTGGATAACTTCATGTACCAACTCATCCAAATCCCACGGTAAAGGCCTATTCAGAGATGGATTTTCGGTGCCCACCGCGACCACCGCGACCACCGTTGCCTACAATATGACGTCATACCACCGCAACCACCGCACCTCCCAGCCCTCCTCTCGGATTTTACTAACCACCGCACCGCGCGGTGGTTCCAGTACTCTAGGAGCACCGGTTGCTTGTTTTTAACGGCTGCCAGCTGGTAAAAAAGAAAGAAAGAAAAGAAAACACACCACCACAGCACGACGGCCAGGATGAGAACGAAGGGATTCAATGATAGACACAATGACATAGACAGAATACGAAATAAACATAAAAGCAGCAGAATTTATTATAATTGAGGGAGGTAGGAAGTAGACAGAAAAGCAGAGGGGAAAATAAACAACAATGGACGCGAGGAGAACAGAGGAGGGAGGGCGAGGTGCTGCTAGTGGTCCATGAAATAGCGGTGGTCGCGGTGCTCTGAGCGGTGCTCGCGGTGGCCACCGAAATTCCAGACTCTGAAAGAGCCTTAACAATACTTACATCTAGCTCTACTGTACCTTCAACTCATCTCATTGTTTTCTCCTGAGATTTGGCGTGTCTCAGATGGAGCTGTACATGAGATCTCAAACTTGGATTCTGTTTTCCTCTGGGTTTTTAGCACCTTCCTGCAGCACTTAATCATACACTTTCTCTGTCAATCTGGACAAGAATGTTTGATAACTGCCTGACTTGTTATGTAACCTCTCTCTATTTAACCAGCATTATCAAACCTAGCATCCCTCTAAGCTGAATGCTATCTACGTATGTAAATACAATTCTTAACATTTGTAGACAAGCAAACAGTACGCTGGTGACATTAGCCGTTCTAAGCCAGGTAAGCAGTGGGCTGATATACTGTAGGTACATAGTTAAATAGTCAACAGTTAAAAGTCTTTTAGTGCATCATCATCTATATGTGCCAAGTTACCCAGCAACCATTGTTTGTTGCACAAACCTTTAATCTCTGTTTGGATCGGTCGGCATTGTGTTAAGGTGATCTGTGACGACTTCTACTAGCATCCATGTTCATTCCTTAAAAGGGAGGATAACCTGGCTTTTTCAAAAATAGGTGTGCCTATTTTGGGCATTCCATTACAGGCAAAATGGCACAACATTTCTGGTATAACAGTTACATTTTTGCTATTTGTTTTTGCTGTTTGGTTTGGTTCCCTTGCATTGGTCAGTGATTTAAAAGGTGATACTGTAGCCAGCATTTAAACCAGGGTAAAGGATCACACAAATAGCATGCTGTGGGATACCATAAATATCAAAAGGCTGATGTTTTGCACTGTGTCCATCCATCTGTCCGTTCGTCATTGATTCTGTCTGTGGACAGTTAATCTCTGTTGGCGCGATGCTGTAAATGGTAAATGGTGCATTTATATAGCGCCTTTATCCAAGGCACTTTACATAGATTGTGCATCCCATTCACACACACATTCATGCACTGATGACAGTGGAAACCATTCAAGGCACCTACTAGCACATCAGGAGGATCAGTGCCTTGCTCAAGGACACTTTGACACTAAATCTGCGGGAGCCCGGGATCGAACCGGCAACCTTGTGGTTACCATCCGGTGACTCTGACCCTGAGCCACTGCTGCTGTGCGCCACACACACACACTCCCTGAATGCCAGAGCACAAACTCTGGTACTGCCATAGTTTTTTGCAAAACACATACTCTAGTACTGCTATAGATTTAGTACAGAAATCACAGATTCTCTTTAATCATTAAACAGAATGGGCCTTTCCAGTTTCTCTTTTATCTCTGATCATCAATTTCCACACAAATCGGTAGTCAAAGACGGATGAGACGTTCATATCTATGTATCTAACAATGTAATAACATATATGAACAGTTGGCCAACATACTGTACGTCTGCATTAGTCTGAATGGCTGCCACAAAAGAGCCGACAAAAATGTATGCAAGCGATGAATGAGGAGATGGAGTCTGAAGAGGTGAGAGTATTCATTTCAGACTGCAGTGGAAAATGGAGAGTGAGTCTGCAGTTATGACCAAGAGAAAGGGGGAGGGGGTAGGGGGGGGCAGGGGAGGGTGGGCATTGTACAGCTTGGGAGCCAGGGCCGGATCTAGAGGGGGGCAGGGGTGGGCAGAGCCCACCCAAACGTGCATCCTGCCCACCCAATGAAAGGTTATTATCAGTGGTTTTCAACCAGTGTTCTGGGGACACACCGGTGGTCCTTGAGAGAGTTCCAGGCGGTCCCCAGCTAAATGGTGGAAAGTTGGTTAACCAGATGTACCTCTTTGAGAGCGTAAACATGAAACCAAATGGACCCGCAAGGGTCCATTTCGTTCCATGTTTACACTCTCAAGAGTTAAAATATTCATCATGTGAATTAGCCTAGACTTAACTAGAGAATGTAGTCATGTCATTTTGATCTGTATGTTTGACTGTTTCCTAAATCCAGCCTGGAATTGTGAACAAAACCAAAATAAAACTTACATTTTGAGGTCTGTGGGGCTAAAATGTCTTCAAATGGTGCTCCGTGGCTCAAATGCCGAATAAATAGTGGGCCCTGGTGTCAAAAAGGTTGAAGACCACTGCTTCATATGAAAAACTTTGGAGGTGCCCACCCTGCCATTCTTCCAGCCCGCCCTAGTAGGGCTGGCTTAATCCGGCTCTGTTGGGAGCCATGAGGAGCGTTGGGCCAGAGTGTCGTATAAGTAGAGAAGGGAAGGGACGGGCTGCGCTTCAGCCAAGTTGGCGTTCAGCCAGAATTGTCCGTCCAGGCTTGAAGAACTTGAACGGCATCCAAGACTCCGCGTATGTACACCACCGTCCACTGAAACCAGAAACCCTGGAGAAATCAGAGGACATTTGATATCCTGAACGACTCGGTGCTTTCGCAGTATTGAAAGGTTTATTGAAACGTTTAACGTCTGCGCAGACGGTTTTCAAGCACCTGTCAGTAAGGTTTAATCTGCTACACGAGGGGTTTTCAACCCTGTTCATATCAGGGCCCACCATTTATTCAGAATTTGAGCCACGGACGACCATTTGAGGACGTTTATTTTGCTTTTCTCCACTGTACCAGGCTGGATTTGGGAAACAAAACAGTCAAATATACAGATCAAAATGACCATTAATCTTCTACATTCTCTTGTTGTGTAGACTAATTCAGATGATGAAAATTTTAATTCTTGAGAGTGTAACCAAATGGACCTGCAAGGGTCCATTTGGTTGACCCCCCCACCCCTCATGGCGCCCCAGGCAACTGCCTAGTCTGCCTAAAGGCAAAAACGCCCCTGTTTGGCCCTCCTCGGTCCGTATCCACCCTGTAATACAGCAACTAACCGATCGCTGCTCACTCAGAGCTTAGCGTATCACCCACTCGGCCCTCGTATCGATCCTCTTACCCCCAGTACAGGGTGACATCAGGCCAGTGGTATATGATAGTATATATGAAGGTGACACCTCTGTGCTTGTGTTTCCCGTATAGTTTTGAGGTGCGCATCGAGGCCATGGTGCTGCGAGAGGAGTTCTTTCCGTCCTGCGCGGTGATGAGCCGCGATATCGATGTCATCCATGCTGCCACTAAAGGTAATGGCTGGCACACTCGCACGTATACACACACACACACACACACGCGCATGGACAGGTGTGCGCACACACACAGACTCACACAAAACCTCAAACCCTCACGCAATCTGTGTAAACCTGCATGCACTAAAAAACAACGGCTATGTGAACAAACTCACACATTTAAAAGCACATGCAGTACTGTGTGTAAGCGTTGTCCTCCCACAGACACACCATTCTTGGATATACGCTCTCAGACACACACACACACACACACACACACACACACACACACACACACACACACCATTCTTGGACACACACACACACACACACACACACACACACGCACACGCGCGCGCGGACAGGTGACCCAGTTATCTGAGCTAGCAGTGAACTATGTGAAGTGGTTGGAATGTGTCACCCGAGATGACACAGTGTAGGTACACACAGGTACAGTTACACACGCCGAGGGCAACAAACAAGTGATGATGTTGCATTTTCACCAATATTTGACCATGTTATATCGCACGTTTAAATAGGCCTTGTCCTGGTAGTTGAAGCAGTGAGCATAACTGTATCCCTTGCTCTACGAGGAAAAGGAAACAAACTAGTCAGACTACTATGAGTCCTCACACCCACAGTGTAGGACTCACCTGACCCCTGCTCATCATGCTGGGGTGTGATTGCTCGAGGTAGAGTAGCGCTTCACAAAACCGTTCCCCCACACTGTGTCACAAGCCATTTGTGCATTAATTGTGGGCACATTTTTATGCATTCCCTATATTTAGTTTTTAATTATTCTTGTTTTAAAAACATTTTCAAAAAAAACATTTCCCCCCCAACTATGATATTTTTCCATGAATAAAACAAAAACAACGATTATCCTTTTTAGGTAATGTCATGAATATATAAAAAAAAATACTGTACAGTATATACAAATTCCACTAATTACTAAAGAAATGTTTATGAAGTAGTGCAAATGGCCTATTTTCAATCTCACATCGCATCGCTTTTCTCCACATTGTGAGCTTGCAGATCGGCTATTTTCACTCACACGTTTGAGTCCCGGGCAAATATACCTGTAAACATTATTTTTCTTTTGCACTACGGGATGAAACGTCTGGTGAGACCTGGGATAGAGATTAGATTATGGCAACATGCAATGGGCCCAGGGGTGGGTGTAACATTTCCCATTTGGGGGGGGGGCAGGAGAAAATGGTATGGGGGGCGGCTTCATCACCCGTGGTGAGTAAAGCATCAATAATAATCAGTTGTTGTTGAAGTTGCAACAGAAGTTGCATGCATAAATGCTGTTGGTTTACAGTAGATGTGACACAGCTGTAGTTAGTTAGCAGCAGTAGTAGTAGTGTTTCAAATCATTTTTAAATATAAACACTTTAATTTGAAATATCTTGGGTTGTTTTGCATGCCATGGGGCAGTCTGGACATTTAGGGGGGCATTGCCCCCCCCCCCCCCCATGCCCATGCCTAGATCCGCCCCTGAATGGGCCGTGTGTGTGTGTGTGTGTGTGTGTGCGTGTGTGCGTGTGTGCGTGTGTGTGTGTGTGTGTGTGTGTGTGTGTGTGTGTGTGTGTGTGTGTGTGTGTGTGTGTGTGTGTGTGTGTGTGTGTGTGTGTGTGTGTGTGTGTGTGCGTGCGTGCGTGCGTGCGTGCGTGCGTGCGTGCGTGCGTGCGTGCGTGCGTGCGTGCGTGCGTGCGTGCGTGCGTGCGTGCGTGCGTGCGTGCGTGCGTGCGTGTGTGTTGCAGTAATAATGTGTGTTTGTTCTGTGTAGAGCTGATGAACTGTGAGGAGCTTCATGCCATCCTGCACCTGGTGCTACAGGCTGGAAACATCATGAACGCTGTGAGTACACAGCAGCACTGCATCTAGAACTTGTTGTTGTTGTTGTTGTTGTTGTTGTTGTTGTTTTTTCCCATTGTGTCCTGTCTAGATTTCTAGTTTCTGAATAACATATAAAGATTTGCACCACGTTTTCACGATTTTTCAAAAATAGCAGAGATACAAGCTCATATCGCGCCACTCGGTGGCGCGATATGAGCTTGTAGATCTGCTATTTTTCAACAGCTTAAAAACACCAAAACGCGTTCAGTACACAAAGGGTTAACTATTTGTACATTTTTAAAAGATATAGTGTTGATTTTGGACAGATTTACTCCTGATTTAGGGGGTCTCCACATCCTCAATGCAGAGCACCAAGTAGGCTATTAGGATAGTTGTGGTACCTAGAACTGTCATGTGCCAATAGCAATGGAAAGAAATAGCACCCACGCTATAAGGAAAGGAGGACATTTCATCACTAGAGCTTAAAATCTTGTTGCTCTGTTCTTAGAGTTTGTCTATGCTGTACTGATTTTGAACAGCAAATTTTGTTTTAGCCAATCATTTGTATTCCTTCTATTTCATTATATTTAGTCCTAGTTTTGTAATCTGATTGTAATATGCTTTTAATCTAGTTTTAATCTAGTTGATTAAAGGCCTATTCAGAGATGGATTTTCGGTGCCCACCGCAACCACCGTTTCCTACAATATGACGTCATACCACCGCAACCACCGCACCTCCCAGCCCTCCTCTCGGATTTTACTAACCACCGCACCGCGCGGTGGTTCCAGTACTCTAGGAGCACCGGTTGCTTGTTTTTAACGGCTGCCAGCTGGTAAAAAAAAAAAAGAAAGAAAAGAAAACACACCACCACAGCATGACGGCCAGGAGGAGAACGAAGGGATTCAATGATAGACACAATGACATAAACAGAATACGAAATAAACATAAAAGCAGCAGAAATTATTATAATTGGCAGAATTTATTATAATTGAGGAAGGTAAAAAAGCAGAGTGGAAAATAAACAACAATGGACGCGAGGAGAACAGGGGAGGGAGGGCGAGGTGCTGCTAGTGGTCTATGAAATAGCGGTGGTCGCGGTGCTCTGAGCGGTGCTCGCGGTGGCCACCGAAATTCCAGACTCTGAAAGAGCCTTTACTCATGGTGGTTCTTGGTGGTGTTTCAGGGAGGTTATGCGGGCAACGCTGTGGGGTTCAAACTGTCCTCTCTGCTCTCCTTGGCCGACACTAAGGCCAACAAACCAGGCATGAACCTCCTGCACTTTGTGGCTCTGGTGAGTGATGCAACTTCTTTATGGAATTACTTACATATTTATGCTCTCCCCAGCCCTGCTGTGGGGCATGAAGGCATCCGTAATGTTCCTCAGCCAATCGCTGTCATTCAGCCACCAGATGTGCCTCGTGGAGACGTTCTGCCTCTCCTTTATATAATGTTTACAAGTTTGTATTATAAATCAGTGGTTTTCAAACTTTTTCATACCAGGGCCCACTATTTATTCTGTATTTATTCTACCATTGTTATAAATGAATGCAGTAAATGATATTATGTTTTCAGATGTTAATCCATTATATATGAATTATACATGAAACCATGCTATCTTACTCTTTTTCTGCATGTATCTAATGCTCATTAGTGAGGAACTCGCCGGTATTTGAGTCAGACTGACCCTTTCAAACCATTAATGTTTCATGCAAAAAAGCATAAATACCAAGGCACTCTTAGACTCTATGGAGCCTATGTTTTTTGTATGGCTAATGCATACAGTAAGTAACTAAGTAAGTGAGTAAGTATCCTTGTTAGTTCCCAGGGTAAGTGTCCCATAGCAGCCTATAGCTATCTCCTGTTCCCATAGCGTGACGCAGCTTGATGTACAAGTTCATCCCCAGCCATGATGTAACTGTACAAGTGCACACTATGGACCCGATGCTAGCGTGTCACAGGGACTTATCCTTATCGGCCCGTTACAATTATTACATAATCACCTAATTGCAATTGTTTGACATTATCGCAGTTACTTTTCACAATCGTTGTGATTGTCATAAACTGTTCCACATTGGAAAAAAAGTTCATACATTTCCAAATATGTTACATAAATAGCAGAAATTGCCTACAGACTTCCTTGAAAATCAGCTATTCAAATCATTTAAAATAGTCTGGATAGGTAAGGTATAATTTCTTTGTATAGTTTTGTAGTTCTTTGTATAGTCATCTGTTGCTGTGCATTTTGTGATTATGAAGCTTAGTATAAAACAAACAAAATGCTAAGTTGTATTCATGCGATCCAATAATCAATGCCCAAAACACAATAAAATATTCAATTGCAGTTAGTTGTGTGACAACTCATCGTCCATGTACATGTAAATTCTGTAATCGCGACTGCCCTAAACCCCAATTCAGTTCATAGTCATAGTCATAATTCATAGTCTTTTGATATGATGAGCCAAGGGTTTGAACCCCTGACCTTCCAACATCAACTGATACAAATGCAGGGGCAGATCTAGGCATGGGCATGGGGGGGGTGCAATAATGTAGCCGCTGAAGCCGCACCCATACCATTTTCTCCTGCCCCACCAATTGGGAAATGTTACATCCGCCCCTGTACAAATGAGGGTGGGAAGTGGGACCCCACATATAAACATAGGCCTAATATACAGTACGATACAGGAGACACCGTGAATCATCTTTATCACCCTTTTATGAAAGAGCACCTTGGAGGATTTTAACTCATCCTCTCTCTCTCTCTCTCTCTCTCTCTCTGTTTTTCTACATGAATATTTTATATTGGAAAAAGCAATCGCTCTGATTTGAACATTTAGGTGGATTGATGACTTCTTGGCTGGGATGATTATATAACCACTTTTTAAATAAATAATCATCATAGCAACGCGAGAAGAGAAGAGGGGCCGGGAAGGTGAAACAGTTGTGTGTCGTCCGTAGCAGGGGGTGATGATGATGGGTAAACTGCGTGAGACAGGATTAATATTGCAGGAGGGCCTGAGATGTGACAGATGGTACCAGAAGACACTTGCATAACAGACAGAACAGTCAAAAATAAACTTAACAATATTATGATGAAGATGTAAAGTATGTCTGCCCCCCACCTCTCTCTGTCTGTCTCTCTCTCATACATGCTGTAGGAGGCAAAGAAGAAAGATGAGAAGCTACTGAAATTTCCAGAGAAACTTCAACATGTTCAGAGCGCCGCAAGGTATATAATCTTAAACAAAACTCTTGCTTTTCTGTATGAGCCAAGGACAGAAGCAGTCAACTGAATATAGACATATAGAATATACTGTAGACAACTGAATATAAAGTTTAAACATGTACTGTAGATGCTATGCAGAAAAGAACAGTACAGTAACCGCTCAGGTTTGAGACATATTGATTATCATAACGATGATGTCATGACATCAGCAGTTATTTTCCAAGCTGAGAATGAAAAACGCGCACTGTATTGCATGCATGGATTGCATGCCTCTTGCTGTGCCTTTTTAGCTCAAGACCCAAAAGAGAAATTAAACATAAAGTATCCATAAAGTTCAAGGGTCCCAGCCCAGTGTTTAATGAACAGTCCATTTGTTAGACTTTAATGCCTACTGTAACTGACAGCTCCTTGTGACAGCACCATGTGAGCAGCTCTCAGCTGCAGCTGAAACTGAAATCACCTTTGCAGCAATTTATATACAGTATATTTCTATGGTTTTTCTTCTTACAAACATGCACAGACATACAGGTGCAGTGTGTCTGTGCACGTTTGTTTGAAAAGTAAATGCACGGTGAATCAGAATCTGCTAAACATAGAGCTCTGTATTTCAACGTTGGATTGAAGCTATTACGGCGTATGCTGTGCTGCGGACACATTATTATGCAAGCCAGGTACAGTACGGTACAGTACTTAGACTGAAGACGGTACTGTTTGTACTCTCAGTCCCTTCTGCCAAGCACCGCCTTGTCAGGCTCTGTGAGTTCGTCAAGGTCGACGCTGCATGGCAGCATCCTGTTCTGACATGACTAATCATCAGCATGCCATATGGATGGACATCAGAGAGAGAGAGAGAGACCAGGATTAGTTCAACACAAATATAGATTTTAGGTAACGTTTAATCGAGAAAATACATATCGTCTCTGTCAGGGGAAAAACCTCATATGTCCAAAAACATGTTACACGTATATACAAGTCGCAGATCTGCACGCTTGAAATGTGGCCTATAGTCTGTTACTTTTAATGCTTTTTTTGTGCGCTGTAGGGTGTTGATTTACAAATAAACACAAAAGGATTGAATATGGGCAATGGCAATAAGAGTCAATCACTCAGAGTCACTGGGGAAAATAAATGTTGTTTTATGACAACCCCAAATCCGTTGAAATTGGGACGTTGTGAAAAATGTCAATAAAAACAGAATGCATTGATTTGCAAATCGTTTTCAACCTATATTGAGTTTAATACACTACAAAGACAGTATATTTAATGTTCAAACTGATAAACTTTATTGTTTTTTGAAATTATACAATCTTTTGTAAATTGATCCCTGCAACACGTACCAAAAAAGTTGGGACGGAGGCAACAAAAGACTGGGAAAGGTCATGAATGCACAAATAACGCCTGTTTGGAACATTCCACAGGTAAACAGGTTAATTTTAAACAGTTTAATATTGTTATTGAGTATAACGGGACCATCCCAGTCGCTCACAATCAAAGATGGGGCGAGGTTCACCACTTTGTGAACAATTCTGTGAGAAAATCATCTAACGATTTAAAAACAATGTTTCTCAACATTCAATTGCAAGGAATTTGGTGATTTCATCATCTACAGTCCATAATATAATCAAAACATTCAAATAATCTGAAGAACTTGCTATACTAAAGCATCAAGGCCGAAAACCAACATCTAGCACTTGTGACCTTTGATCCCTCAGGTGGCTCTGCATTAAAAACTGACATCATTGTGTAAAGGATATTACTGTGTGGACTCAGGAACACTCAGAAAACCATTGTCAGTTTACAGAATTTGACGCTACACCTGCGATTGCAAGTTAAAACTCTACCATGCAAAGCAAAGCCATACATCAGAAAGGTTGGTTTGAAAAAACAACTAGAAAAACAACCAGAAATGCCTTCTCTGGGTACAATATCATTTAAAATGGTTATACACAAAGTGGAAAAGTGGGCTGTGGTCTGATGAGTCCACATTTCTAATGATAGTGGACCCAGAGAAGGCATTTCTGGTTTTTTTCAAACCAACCTTTCTGATGTATGGCTTTGCTTTTCGATGGTAGATTTTTAACTTGCAATTGCAGGTGTAGCGACAAATTATGTAAACTGACAATGGTTTTCTGAGTGTTCCTGAGTCCACACAATAATATCCCTTACACAATGATGTCAGTTTTTAATGCAGAGCCACCTGAGGGATCAAAGGTCACAAGTGTTTGGTGTTGGTTTTCGGCCTTGACGCTTTAGTATAGCAAGTTCTTCAGATTCTTTGAATGTTTTGATTATATTATGGACTGTAGATGATGAAATCACCAAATTCCTTGCAATTGAATGTTGAGAAACATTGTTTTTAAACCGTTGGATGATTTTCTCACAGAATTGTTCACAAAGTGGTGAACCTCGCCCCATCTTTGATTGTGAGCGACTGGGATGGTCTTGTTATACTCAATAACGATATTAAACTGTTTAAAATTAACCTGTTTACCTGTGGAATGTTCCAAACAGGCGTTATTTGTGCATTCATGACCTTTCCCAATCTTTTGTTGCCCCCGTCCCAACTTTTTTGGTACGTGTTGCAGGGATCAATTTACAAAAGATTGTATAATTTCAAAAAACAATAAAGTTTATCAGTTTGAACATTAATTATATTGTCTTTGTGTTGTATTCAACTGAATAGAGGTTGAAAACCATTTGCAAATCAATGCATTCTGTTTTTATTTACATTTTACACAACGTCCCAATTTCAACGGATTTGGTGAAAATAAATGTTATATGATAAAGGGTGTTTTGTGTGTTGGGGCTGTTTCACAGCATACTGTACTGACTGGTTGTATTGTAGTAGTCCTTTACAGTGTCTCCCAGCCTCCGCAGGGCTGTTGGACTGCAGTCTACAAAGCTGCAGAATATAATGACACAGCAAAACGCTCAACATTTACGATAACAATAATGAGAGCTTAAACGCATGCACAACCACAAGCATGGCTGCACACACACACACACACACACACACATACACACACACACACACACACACACACACACACACACACCCACAAGCATGGCTGCACACACACACACACACACACACACATACAGTACAGTTATAGCAGGCAGCAGCAGTAGCTGTAGGAGGGATTTGTGTGCTTTTGGTTCTCTAGAGCAATGGTTTTCAACCTTTTTCATACCATGGTCCACTATATATTCAGAATTTGAGACACACACCACAATTGATGACATTTTAGCCCCACAGACTCCATTTTGCTTTTGTCCCCAATTCCAGGATGGATTTGGGAGAAAACAAAGCAGGCAAACATACAGATCAAAATGTCAATCTTCTACTTTGAAACCACTTTGAAACCAAACGGACCCTTGCGGGTCCGTTTGGTTTCATGCTTAGGCTCTCAAGAGTTACATCTGGTTAACCAACCTTCCATCATTTAGTTTGGGGACCACCTGGAATCCTCTCAGGGACCACTGGTTGAAAACCCCTGCTCTAGAGCCAGACATGTTTGCTATATATCAGCCGTTATTTGACTTATTGGACAACATTTATATCATCACTACTATTATTACCATGCACTTTCATCGCTATTAGGCATGTCATTACTCAAGTTTATTATTACCATTATTATTATTAAAAGTCAAAGCTCAGTCATTGGTATTGTAGGTCTAGGGCTCTCCAAAATCGAGTACAGCATTGAACCCAAAATATATCGTTGATTTGTCTACTGTGTGTCTTCTCTTATCACAGTATGGTCAGCACTATTAGTAATGTCCTCTATGTTGTCCTGCAGGATCTCTGTGGAGAACATTGAGATGGACTTCTCCTCGCTCTACGTGAGGACCAGGTCCCTGGAGGAGAAGGTCCAAGGAGAACCGGACCTGCTGCTGCAGCTGGAGCCCTTTCTGCAGGTGACACACACACACACGCACGCACGCACGCACGCACACACACACAGACACACACACGCACACACACACGCACGCACGCACACACACACACACACACACACACACACACACACACACACACACACACACACACACACACACACACACACACACACACATAAATACGTATCACAATACAGAGGCCACGATACAATATACTGTGTATCGATATATTTTTCCAAAAAATAATGTTGCACAAGTACAATGAAACACTCTCGGGCTCACAGAGATCTTTAAATTAAAATAAAAAAATATCTAAACATCCTAACAACCTGGCTCTGGGAAGGGAGTGTATCACAACTTGCAAGGGGGGGGGGGGGCTTTGATGAAAAATGTAAAATTTTAAAACACTCTGACCCAAAGTTTGGGGAACAGTGATCTAACAGACATGGTGTTCTCTGTGTGTGTGTGTGTGTGTGTGTGTGTGTGTGCGTGTGCGTGTGCGTGTGTGTGTGTGCGTGTGCGTCAGAGTGTGCGTGTGCGTGTGCGTGTGTGTGTGCGCGTGTGTGTGTGTGTGTGTGTGTGTGTCAGAGTTCCGTACGGACCCTGCAGGACCTGCAGCGGCGCAGGTTGGACCTCCGTAAAGAAGGAAACGCCCTGATTGACTTCTTCTGTGAAGACAAGGACACCTTCAAACTGGACGAGGGATTCCGCATCTTCCAGGACTTCTGTATCAAGTTCAAGAAGGCTGTGAAGGTGAGCTTTTCTTTTAACACGCTCTCTTACTTGAGGTGGTCAAGCAATCTACCAGAGAATCTCTTTATTGTCGTTGTATTGATCTTCCCTTTGGGGAAACGATTGTCTTAACAGAGTAGATTGCCCAAAAATCGACTTATAAAATAACTCACTTATCATTTACACACCAAATCAAGTATTTTTGTCCTTAGGCAATGATTCAGTAGGAATCTCAGTACAAAGGCCTTTGAGTGTCCTTAATTCGGTCACTCTTTAGGTTTATTATCTTAGGAATCTGACAAAAACTAAAACGGCACAAATTTAAGGCTTCATGGGCAATGCAATTGATTGAAAATTAGCCAATGTCAGGTATATTACTCCTTGTGCGAGTGAGTGCGAACACTTGCGAGTGAGTGTATGAGTGTGTGACTGTTTTTGATTTCAATATATTGTTCTTTATTTGACTGTTTATTTTGTTTACATGTTAGCTAGAACATCTGCAACATTTTGACCTTTGACCTTTCATCCGTCAGGACAACCTGGACCGGGAGCTGAAGGAGGAGGCCAGGCAGCGTCGCCTCCGAGAGCTGGAGGAGAAGCGCTTCGCCTGGTCGGCCGCCGACCAGAGCGGCTCAGGCATCGGCCGGAGCAGCAGCGAGAGCGACATGGAGATGCTCACCAAGGAGGGTCTCCTGGACTTCTTCCAGCAGAGGTCCCACAGCCCCCACAGCCCCCTGGGACGCTCCGCCAGCGCCCGCCGCCACCGCCACACCGTGTCGGCAGCCGCCGCCGAACGGGAGCTCCAAGGTTACCTGGAGTTGTTCGGCGGCGGCGGAGGCGGCACCTCCTCCTCCTCCTCCGACTACAACAAGTTCAACAGCCTGCCTCGCTCCGGACGGACCCTCCAGCGGAGGACCTGCACCCCTTGGCTCTTGTCCCAGGACGACAACCGGGACAGGGTGACGCTCGCGGGGATGACGTCGCCGCGAGCCGAGACGGAACCCATCAGCCCGCTGGTCCGGTACTCCAACGCGGGGTACGGATGCGCGGACGAAGACCCGTTCAACAACAACACCATCAGCTACTCGTCCGTGTCCGAGGGCAGCGTCCTGCCTCGCAGCTCTTATGTCTTTCAGAAGACGACGGGTCAGGCGCACGACCTGGCGACCGTGGGGCACATGAACGTCAGCGTCGAGAAGCACCTGCTGGTCCGCGTGCCGCAAGCCTTTGACCTGTGCGGTCCGAACAATAACAACAACCGCCGCGCGCCCTACGTCCACCAAGGCGATGTGGTTCTCACTGACTTGGAGATGGAGACCCCTCCACGGTCGCCTGCCCGGACAACCTTCCAGGTCATAAGACCTCAGGAAGAGCAGCAAGTCCCAAGGAAGGAAACGCGGTGCCTCCTCCGACCCAGTTGGCGACGTCTCTTCACAAAGGGAAGGAAGAAGACGAGGACAACAACAGTACGGTTTCGTCCACGACCTGCGATACGACCCTCCCTCTGGATCCCTCGGTATCGAATAATAAGAAGCCGGTGCTCTACATCCTAGACTGCACGGAAACCGACTGCTCTGTTGCCTTCGACTGCTCCGACATCGACAGCTCGCCGCTGACGAGAGAAGGACTGACGTCCGACTTGAGAACCTTGGACTATAACAGGGATAGCCAGGAAAACCAGCAGGATCCCAGTTCCCTGTCATCTAACCTGGAGTCCATGTCTACCAACGACCAGACTATCTCCACTTCGACCAACGAGCTCTCTGCGCCACGCTCTCCAGACGTGGCCTCCGTTACTCCGTGTGCTGCGGCCGAAGAGTGGGACACCGATAGCTGTGACACGGCCGAAGGCAGACAGGTCGGGGAGAAAGCTGTCCAGACCAACTTCAAGAGCAAGCCGGCTTCCAAAGCATCCAAGGCCAGCGGGACTCTTGGCATCAGAACGTTGACCACCAACGAAAACCAGGGCATGCGTAAGGTCGTGCCCATAACCAAATCCACCAGGGTGGGCGGCATCCACGCGAAACGGACAGAGCGAGGCGGGTACCTGGACGGCAATGAACTCTTGCACCGGCCCCTTCGTGACCAGAGCACCCCGGCCAGAGGAAGGAGCGAGAAGACCTGCCGGACCCCGCGGCACTCCAGCCTGCCTCCGGACGAGTCCAAAGTCAGGTCTGGCAGCCTCACCTGCAGCGGCGTCTCCAGATGGGCGCGCGATTCCACTCCCAAAAAGTCCTCCTTCCGCAAGCCCAGCGCCAAGCCTCTGAGGAACATCCCCAAGCTGGCGGCACCAGAGGAGAAGATGTGCCGCTCCACCATGAGAGCCCTGGCGGCTCAGGCCCAGAACCAGAACTCCAACCAGGCGGCCGGGGCCTCCTCCTCTGAGGTCAGCGGTTCACAGACGCTTGTCCCCAAGATCGCCTCGGAGGTGCCCAGCTTTGCCCGGAATACCGTCGCCTCCTCCTCCAGAACCAAGAAGGAGCTCGGCCCCCCGTCTGTCCCCTCCACTCCTTCCAGGAGCCCCTCGCTCCTGGCTCGGACAGGCTCCGCCAAACAGAACAAAATATCGCCTACAACCCATGCTACTGCCCCACACGGCGAGGACAGGCCCCACGGGGGCAGTTTGCGTAAGGCGCAGAGCGCAAAGTCCACCAGACAGAGTTCGTACTGTAGCGACACCCCACCGCCTTCAACGCGAGAAGACGTCCGCAAGACTACTAGCTTTACTGAGAAGGCTGTCCAGACCAAAGACTCTGTGCCGTCCGGCAAATCCCCCAAACCAAGCTGGAAATAGAAATAGACCCTGTGGGGAAATTCAAAGAAGTGGGGACTGTTTTCCTTCGATAGATGTTAGATCAACGTTTAGTCTCCTGACACACATTGAACGTTCAACTTGTGAACTGAATATTTGGTGCAAAAAGGTAGGGATATAATCACAGATCAATGTAAGTGTTGAGCTCAGCTCTGCTCACCTGTGTGAGGATGCTCCACTTTGCTTTCGTTGTTTGATTTATGAATTTGCGAAGAGCACGATACAAGACGATGAACTCAACGGATGGAAAATCCCACCTTTGACAAAGAGCGTTCATGGCCTGCTTCGTGGTCTCTACTGTAATACTACCATCTGCTACGATGGTCCAAGTAGCTAAAAACACTACTGAAAAAATAATGCTGCTACTGTAATTAGCTTTGACAATGTGAGACATCGTGTGATTGTCTTTCATTTCAGGGTTTTGCGACACTTTACCTGGCTGCTGTCTTTCTTTGCCTTTTCATTTGTCCTGAATGCTGTTCTGTTTTTGTACGCATCTCCCCTGCTTCATACCTCAGTTGGACTGCAGTGGCCTTGTACCAGGACGACTATAAGGGCCCAGATCAGACAGGACATGTTTTGCAGTCCCTACAGTATAGCCCTACGGCAGCTTGCAGTGTTTTCTTTTTCTATTGATGTTGAGAGGCAACCTGATTACGAGCTGTTACTCCCTTTTGTCACTGTAGGTGTTGCATGGACACTGTGCTAAAAGAAACAACAGCGGCATGTGTACAAACAATCTCAATTGTATATAGTACAGTAATCTGTTGCTGATAACAGTGTAGGCATCAAATGCGCCATACAGTTGCTCAGCGTTGATTCATTTCAACTATGGCATACTTTTTTGACCGTATGTTGTTGGGGTGAGTGGCATTTTACTGTTTTGAGTCACCCATTGCACTCCAAACACTCGAGGCACATAGAGCACAATGATGCAGGTTTTCCAGCAACAAAGAGAGAAATTCTAATGTAAAAGGAATTACAAAAACACACCCAAGCTGCTCCAAAATGAATGTGTCCCTGTCTGATCGGGACCCGAAAAGAGCCCGAAAAATTGGTTCTTGTTCAAGTCGGCATTTTGATTCCATCCGCGGTGCAACATTGATGTTGCATCATGTGGCGTTTACTGGAATTATACCAGTGTAAACTAGCTGTGGTGCATCTTCCGCTAATTCATGGGTGTCAAACTCTGGCCTGCGGGCCAAATTTGGCCCGCCATGTAATTTCATTTGGCCCTTGAGACATTAACAAATTAAAGGGGCAGACCACCCATTTTTCAACATTTTAATATGTCATTAAAATACCTTAGAGATGTTGTGTGGACATGATAAAAAAAACAAGTTCCCCCAATTCTGTGTTTCCTAAAAATGGAGGTCTGAAAAAATCATTAACATGGTGAAATACAACTGATGACATCACCAAGATGTATTTCACCATGTCAATGATTTTTCTTTCAGACCCATTTTTCCTGAGAGGGTACAAATGGATCCAAATGGACCCTAGCGGGTCCATTTGGTTCACATTTGTACCCTCAAGAAAATGTTGAAAATGGGTGGAATTCCCTTTTAAAAGGTTAGCTCGTTCAAACGCGTCCCGCGGCTTTGTTCAGTTTTAACTTTTGGCCCACTTTGTATCTGAGTTTGACACCCCTGCACTAATTGTATGTAATGTACATTATGTACAATACGTGCAGTATGTATGTACAGTATCAGTGCTCACAATGTGTAGATGTTGTAGGACACCTCCATTGCATATGGAGTAGAAATGCACGTGGGAAAAAATATATATTTTTCCTGTATTATTATTATAGGCTAATCCTGTAGTCTAGATCAACGCTAATGCTATGAAACAAAAGCATTGAACACATACTGTGCGTAGTAGCCCTTGGAATTGAAATAACCCCAGATGCGATTACTGACAAACATGATATTCTCAATCGAATTATTTTGAATGTTGTTGTATTCTCTGCTGTAATGTTTTGATTTTTTTATTTTAATTTTCCTGTGGTGAATGTTATATTTTTATATATTATTATATTTTCACTTGTTCTGTGAAAACCTACGCTGGCATCTCAAGAACAGAAAATGATCAACAGCTGCTCCTCATCCCATATCAAACCAAAACAATTATACTACTGTGTGTATAGTATATTTTACAAATATACAACACCTGGCCAAGAATATATGTACATTTTTAAACCCCCACCACGACATAACATTTCTTTTTATAGACTATAAGATAATCCAGCCTTTGTGTTTTTTGCACCTCACACGCTTGCCTTCCTCACACAGCGCCGTTGCCTAGACAACAACAACAACAACAAAACAACAGGACATTACCATAAAGCCTAATGTAGCCGCTCCAGCAGAAGAAAAACACATCACCAGTAGACACTTGATTGTAAATAAGAGTTAGTAGAACTCAACCCTTTACATTCCATCACGCCTAAAAACACAAGTGGACGTTGTGATCCACCCTGCTTAGTAAAAAGTCATGTTGTAAATAATGTAAAGACATAGTATTTTTGGACTATATATATATATCTAGAGCTAGATCAATATGTTTACATAGTGTATGATACATGGAAGGGTGGAAAAAAAATATGAATCATAATAAACATAATCTTAAAGGGGAAGTCCACCCATTTTCAACATTCTAATATGTCATTTGTATACCCTAGATGTGCTGGGTTGACATGATAAAACAAGTTCCCCCATTCTGTGTTCCCAAGAAATGGAGGTCTGAAGAAAGCCGCTAACATGGTGAAACATCTTGAGGACATCATCAAGATGTGTTTTCACCATGTTAATGGATTTCTTTAGACGCTTCTTTTTTCTGAGAGCGTATAAATAGAACCAGATTAACCCGTTAGGGTTCATTTGGTTGCATTTGTACGCTCTCAGAAAAAAATGTTGAAAATGGGTGGAGTTCCCCTTTAATCGCTCCACAGCAGTTGAAAGAAGGTACTGAATATGCTTCAGTACAGACTGTCGATGTTTATTCATAGATCTGCATTCATAAACCAATGACGAAAAGCAGCAGGATTGTGGTGGACAGCAATATCCACAGTGTTGATTTGTTCACATGTAACTCTTGAGAGTGCACAAGTTATTGCGAGTCCATTCGTTTACATTGTGCACTCCTAGGGCTCCGTTTTCGTTACGCGCTAAACCCCTAATGCCTAAACTTCTTTTCCTTTTTTACTACAACCTCAATTCCGTTGAAGTTGGGACGTTGTGAAAACTGTCAATAAAACCAGAATGCATTGATTTGCAAATCGTTTTCAACCTACTGTATATTCAGTTGAATACACCACAAAGACAATATATTAATGTTCAAACTGATAAACTTTATTGTTTTTTGAAATTATACAATCTTTTGTAAATTGATCCCTGCAACATGTACCAAAAAAGTTGGGACGCCTTCAAAAAAAGTTGGGACAGGGGTATGTTTACCACTGCTTTACATAACCTTTCCTTCTAACAACACTCAATAACTGAGGACACTAATTTTTGAATGTTTATATGCGGAATTCTTTACCATTGTTGCTTGATTCTTTACCATTCTTGTATGACCTAAGTTGTTCAATATTTTGGGGTCACGAATGTCATAATTCTTGCTTCATTGAGGATGTATTTTGGAAAACAATTTTGAATAGTTCAACTAGCCAGTCTACATTGACACCTTGTGAGCTTGTGTACTGGCCATTTTAGCTATTAAAATGTTGTTCAAAATTGTAAAAAAAAAAAAAAAAAAAAAATACGCACAAGGGGTTTAGCGTGTGATGAAAATGGAGCCCATAGAGTACAACTAACGCTCAGGATAACACAGTGTAATATGATGGGAAATGTAGTCTCTCAAGCCTGGCACTGACTGCTGACACTTTTCACGTTATTTCCTAAATGGTTGTGTGCAAAGATTAAAGCACTGAAAACAAGTACAGTATCAGTTATGATGTATGTCACTGATGTGTTGTATGTCACTGTTTGTGAACAGCATGCAGCAACAGACAGACTGCGTTGTTGTCCAGCATATTATTGCCCACAGTAAAGAGTTTGTGTGTAAAGTAAAATTCTGATTGATAAAGTCAAAATGCAGGAAATGTATTTTGTGTTTTTTATTACTCTTTTTTTTTTTTACATAGTGCACACAGTCATTGTGTGTGTGTGTCTGTCTGTCTGTCTGTCTGTCTGTCTGTCTGTCTGTCTGTCTGTCTGTCTGTCTGTCTGTCTGTCTGTCTGTCTGTCTGTCTGTCTGTCTGTCTGTCTGTCTGTCTGTCTGTCTGTCTGTGTGTGTGTGTGTGTGTGTGTGTGTGTGTGTGTGTGTGTGTGTTTGTGTGTGTGTGTGTGTGTGTACCTTCACGTACATTGGTGCCATATTCATGTCTTTTGCTTTAACACGTGGCAACCAAAACTGAACAACATCTCAGAATTCAAATTTAAAAACAGTACTGTAGATGGATCTAGAAGCTCAAAACGCGCCCCAATGCAGCAATGAGCTCGTAGGTCTGCTGAAGTATGAGCAAAGAGGGCATTATTTTATTAAAATGAAACTCATGGAATCTGGAAATATGGCATTTCTGTCCGACACGGCGATATTGTGCATGCATAATATTTACTGTATCTCAACCTCAGATGATGTGACAGTATGACAGGAAGGGAGAAGTGGAACCATTTTGCCCACAGTGATTGGGGTGGCTTTAAAGTGTCCTGCTTGTGGAACTAAAGGTCTCAACAGGCATGAAAATTAAGGCCGGGCCCTAACAGTTCAGGCCCTAGGCCCGGCAGGGCCGACTAAATGGAATACCCGGCCCTAAACTGTCGGGTTAGGGCAAAATTTGAGAATTATTTTTCCATGGGGCCCAAGGCCCTACCCGACCCTACTGATTAACATAGAGGGCCTGACCCGGCCCTAAATGTCGGGTCGGGCCGTTCGGGTTCGGTCCTGGACGGGTTCAGGCAGAGTTTGAGAACTCTACGTGGGATCCCTGCTCGGGGACCACCAGTTGGTTAACCAGATGAAAAGTTGGTTAGCCGGATGCAACTTTTGAGAGTGTAAAGATGACACCAAATTTGGTTTCATGTTTACACTCTCAAGAGTTAAAATATAATAATTAGCACCACTTAATTAAGAAGTCTAGACTTCTTACTTTTTACAGAATACGAGCCAACCCCTGCTTTAACCAACAGCCAGATATCCACTCTACCTCCTGTGCCCAGTCTGGCCCAGACATGACGTTATACATTGTATAGCCTTACTATACAGTCCATCTCACAGCTGGGCTGCTGTACAGGCTTCTGTGCAGCCCCCCACCCCACCCCACCCCACCCTACCCTACAAACAACCACACACTCAGACTCACACACAATTTATAATCCCCCCCAATCCTCTACTACTCTCTATTCAGGCCTCCCTCTCAACAGAAGACCTCCCAAGACTATCCCACAATGCCTCCTGCTGTGAGTCCTTTTTAGGAGCCCAGCGCCGCTACAATAGGTGGCCTTTACATTAAATGTCGCCGACCAAACGACAGTGCAGGAGGGGTGGCTGAGGCTTTGTGGAATTTGAATACCTACTTGAGCAGTGCGCTTCTGTTTTTTGCTTTGTTTTTGTCTTTAATTCTTGATGCTGGACCAAAGACATTTTTTTTTAATTAAAAGTAATACAATTCATGGTGGGTGATTGAATGTGTTTGAATAATAAACACAGAACGTCATTTTTATTTTTATTTTTTGTGTAAAAGCAAAAAACATAAAAGCAAATCCAGTTAACTTGGCATTTGAACTAATATATTTGATATAAAGTCATGCCAATACGGGTCACAGAACTAAAATGTCAAATGACTTCTTTAGCTGCTTCATTCCCAAAAAACAAACACAAGCTAAAAACAAAAAGCCTGGTATGAGAATCTGTTGAGTCAAATAAAAGCTAAGATTAATAACTGAGGATATACATTAGTAAGTTCTGATTTTTGACTTTTAGTCATGCCAAATCTGATGAAATCTTTCAAGTCGTGTGGAAGTTATATAGGAAATTATGTGAAGATGATTTGTTGACTTTGGGAAGAAAAAATGGAAGGCAGCCAGTGCTGCCTTTAAAGTTGCAGTAGTACCCCTATGCAGAGGCATGTTCCTAGTTATGGACCGGTTGCCACGGTAACCTGGGGAGTCGGCACCACACAGTCCATAGCAGGGGCGGATCTAGGCATGGGCATGGGGGGCAATTCCCCCCTATATAACAAAATGCATTGATTCAACGTTGAATTTTGGTTATCTAACCAAAATTCAACGTTGAATCAATGCATTTTGCTATCTGGGCAGTCTGCCCCCCCCAAACACGATGCCATGCAAAACAACCCAAGATATTTCAAATTAAAGTCCTTATATTTAAAATGATTTGAAACACTTCTACTGCTACAATTTTGGCACCACTAAACCAACAGCATTTCATCATTGAAAACAGAAAACTCTTTGAGTCAGAACTTTAGCTTTATGCTTTATGCAGCTTTATGCATGTCTGTTGCAACTTCAACAACTGATGTTATTTTTGGGTGCATGTGAGTCTGCCTCCCGTTATTTTTGATGCTTTACTTGACTTATAAAAGTCCTGTACCGAAAAGAGAAAACCATTTTCTCTTGCCCTTCCAACATGTTATCTTGCCCCCCCCTCAAATGGGACATGTTATATCCGCCTCTGGTCCTCTGGAGACTGATGGACGGGAGACAACAAAAAAAAGAGAAAAAGACTAAACGAATGGCCCTCTAAAGCTGCAGTCAATGCCGGCCTCCTCCAAATCATGTCAGAGTTACAACCCCATGGCACCCCAACTCACCCACACACACTACAGCCGCTTTTGGCGCCTGTGACATTATTGACCCTGAATGTCATCCCTTTCTTGCGGCCCTGCACTCTTTTCTAACAGTCACCTACACAATGACAACTTTGATGTTTAAAGAGGGGGTGCCGTGATTTTTGTATTTTTTCCAATTTTGTACATGGTGACAGTATGTAAATAGACCCCTTGCTGTGTTTCTTATGTGCAATGATGTCTTCCCTTTGTATTTAGGGTTTCTTCCTGGGGGCTGAACCTTTCCAGTCCAATATGCGCCAATGAAAAAAACTGCAATATAGTGACATCACATGCTCAGCCCCTCCCCTAATCCCTCCCCCTTTACTATGCAACTAAAGCTGTGGGCGTGGCTTCAGTTCAGGTGGATGACATAAAAATGACAGTTTAACAAACACTTTTTGGGGAAAAACATCTTACTTTTCATATAATATTAATACCTGATGATCATGTTTTAGGGTAGAAAAAATCATGGCACTCCATCTTTAAGTATGTGAAACGTTTCATATCACCATCCAGAGCTAATATGTTACCTCACACATCAGCATGGGTTTTTTTTAGTCCAAAAATCAATAAATGAATTAATAGGTGTCCCTATTTTTGGCATGCCAAAAGCCTTTTGTTTTCTTCTTTTTTAAAAAAATATAGCAGATCTACAAGCTCAACACGTCGAAATTGTGGGTCGGTACATTTTCTTTCTTTCTTTCTTTCTTTCTTTCTTTCTTTCTTTCTTTCTTTCTTTCTTTCTTTCTTTCTTTCTTTCTTTCTTTCTTTCTTTCTTTCTTTCTTTCTTTCTTTCTTTCTTTCTTTCTTTCTTTCTTTCTTTCTTAGTGTGTTTTCATCACAATTACTCTCTCTAGTAAAAGGAAATCCAGTAGCCTACTTTCTGACTGCTACTTTTTTTTAGTTCAGTTCAGTTCAGTTTTATTTAAGTCCCTTAAAGGGCAATTAGTGAACTGAGATGAACTGTACTTTTTTTTTATTACACCTACTATCATTTTTGCGTCATATAAATAATATTTTTGCTTATCTTTATGAACCCATGATCATGTTATTCTGAAACTGAATGGCATCATCAAACAATCTTTGAGTAAACAGCGACACAAAGTGGCCGAATGGAGGAACAGTTCATTCTACTGCAAGTTTAATATTATCACCACTGTTCCCCCAGATGTGAGTGGAATTAATTTAAAAGTACACATTTGTTACATGAATTTAACAATAGAAAGAATCATCTCTTTTCACATGTCTATAAAATCAGTTGAAATTGACAAAAGTATTTGGTGTCGCAAATTCTTCATTGAACTAATAATGACAGAGAAACTTTGTTTTTTTAATCATATTTTTTAAATAATATATTACACCAAAATTGCATGGCAGAAGTATTGGCAACCTTTTAGATTTGCAAAGAATAAATTAATTTCAGGCAGGTCATTCACCCTGAACTCACCTGTGGTGAGTTTAGGTGACAACAATCTAGGAATCAGTCATCCATCCTGTTTAACCCATTTTGTCCTCACCCTCGATTCGAGTTTCTGACACCAGATTACAGCTGCAGCAACATTCTAGCTTTTGACGCTAGATTCTACAGTAGTTTCCGACACTAGATTCTAGTCATTGACACTAAATTATAGTTTCTGATAGGATCTACTAGGATCTACTTTTTGACACTAGAATCTAGTTTCTGATGCTAGAATTGAGTTTTTGACACTAGATTCTATAGTTTCTGACAATAGATTCTAGTTTTTCTGACAAATATTTTTTTGCAAAAAAATTGAGTTACATTGTTTGCTTCCAATATAATTGAAAGAGATTTGCAGCACATTCACAATTTTTCAAAAATAGCAGAACTACAAGCTCATATCGCACCACTCGGCGGCGCGATATGAGCTTGTAGATCTGCTATTTTTCAACAACTAAAACACGCATTCAGTACACAAAGGAGCAAAGCCCTCATTCTGTTGTTGTGTGTAATTAAATGACCTATACTGAGCATTGACAAAGGGAAAAAGGTCAGAGGTCAGAGAAAAGCATAGACAATGTAAAAGCTACAAGTCCATCTCCAGAGACTTTGATGCTCCTGTGTCCACTGTGCGAAATCATCATCAAAGGATCAAAAGGATAAGGTTCATGGTACAATAGCCGATCTCCCCAGAAAAGGCTGTAAGAGAAGTATGGACCAAATATTGCAGCAAAGGATTGTTCGAATGGTGGCAAAACAACCTCGGACAACTGCAAAAAAAGATTTAAGCTGATCTTGAGACACAAGGTAAGATTTTTTCAATACTTTCAGCCACGACGGTATAGCAGGTGGCAACAGCCTCTGTCGTGATGGCCTCCAAAGTCTAGTATCTGCCCCCGGACCAAGGGGAGGTCCTCTTGGTCTAGTGGTTAGGATGTTGGACTTTCAGAGACCCGGGTTCGAATCCCGGGCGTTACATTGGTGCCGTGACCTGGATTGGGTTTCCCTGTGGAAGGAGGTCAAAAGGGAGGTGAGTGTAGCAGGTGGCTACAGCCTCTGTCGTGACTCGTGATGGCCTCCAAAGTCTAGTATCTGCCCCTGGAGCAAGGGGATGTCCTCTTGGTCTAGTGCAGTGGTTTTCAACCTTTTTCATGCCAGGGCCCACCAATTACTCAGCAGGTTAGCCACGGACCACCATTTGAGGTCATTAAGCACGACAGACCCCAAGACTAAAGATTTAATTTGCTTTTGTCCACAATTCCAGGCTGGATTTGGGAAACAAAACAGTCAAACCTACAGATCAACATGATGATGAATATTTTAACTCTTGAGAGCGTAAAAATGAAACCAAATGGACCCGCAAGGGTCCATTTGGTTTCATTTTTACGCTCTCAAGAGTTACATCTGGTTAACCAACTTAGCTGGGGACCACCCCGGATCACCTGTTGAAAACCCCTTGGTCTAGTGGTTAAGATGTTCGACTTTCACGCGGGAGACACGGGTTCGAATCCCGGGGCGTTACATATATGGATGGTAATATAACCGGTGTAATAAATGGTACCATTGGGGATTTTAACGGTAGTGTCCTGTAATATACACAGCCATATTCCGTGCTTTTTGCATAGTGCAAGTAGTCACCAAATATTTGTCTTAATTGACTGTGACCAAACCCAAATTAATGTTCTTCCATGGACATCCGTTCTAGTTGTGCATCACTGAAGCCGAGCATTTATAGGAAATATATTTATATACCTTCTCTCTTCACCTCTGAGAGTATAACATACTGATAACAGTAGAAGTTGATGCATTCCATTTTATTTAAAGGGATATTTCACCTTCAAAAACACTTCATTCATTTTGTGGTCTACTCAGTCTCATGTGAACATGGCACTGCCAGAAAGTTTATAACAGGGGTGTCAAACCAAAATACATAGTGGGCCAAAATAGAAAAATTGGTACAAGTCGAGGGCCGGAGATACCGGTCTGTGTTTCAACACCGGTTTATGATGACGTCACTGTCAAACAGCAAAAAAGTAATTTCCCTTCAAAAATCAATGTCTCTTAATGGCAAGATAATTGTAAAGATGAAACTGCCTGCATTAAAAACAGTTTTAAGTTTTAATGAAAAATAGCAGGTGTTCACGTCTCATAGCGTGCCACAGAGTGGTGCGCTATGAGATGTGAACACCTGCCAATTTTCGGGTATTTTTTTCCCATCTATGATCCTCAATAAGTGCTGCTTTCATAGTTAATTGAGAAAGTAAATGAGACTGAGTTGAGGAAGTAAAACAATTAGTTGCATTCATTTCTTATCATGGGCCAGTCCTAATACTAATTCAATATCATCACGCGGGCCAAAGACAATTCATTCTAGGGCCTGATTTGGCCCCCGGGCCTTGAGTTTGACATATGTGGTTTATAAGTTACTCCATTCAGTATTTAGATATTTTTGATGTTCATTTTAGCTGCCCCACACCACTGCCTTGTAGCCACTATAAGGCTCTGCCCCACACCCCCTCCTGTATGCAAACCCATTAACTTAAAACCCCAATTTAACCATAATAGATTAAAAAAGGTGACTGATATTGTCCACCTAATATGTGTGAGGGCCATGAAATTTCATTTATTTTTCTAAAATAAATTTAGAAAATATATGTGTATGCCCATACCCTATTTGGGCAAACGAACAAATCAATATTTTAAAAATTAAACGAAACAGTAATAATTTGTATTTGGGGCGGAACTATGGCACGGCTTGTCGTGTTGTCGTCAGGGGGAGTTTGTTGGTTGCACATCCTCTCTTTGAAGTTGACAAGCGGTTTGTTTTTGTTTGCAATAGAGCTCTCTAAAACAGAATGTTTAGCGGTTTGTGTAAATTGACATAATTTGTAACAACAATTTCATTGCAGTTCGTGTATGGCTGTCGTGATCCCATTTGTGACAACGAGGTATGTCTATTCGAAAGATTGAAAAGACGCACAAAAAGACAGCAGAGCTCACGTTTCAACAAGGCAGTTCACTGAGTTCAGTGTGCACACGTTAAAGGGGAACTCCACCAATTTTCAACATATGTCATTAATATACCTTAGATACGTAGAGATGTTGTGACATGATAAAAAAAGTTCCCCCAATTCTGTATTTCCTAAAAATGGAGGCCTGAAAAAGTCATTAACATGGTGAAATACATCTGATGACATCACCAAGATGTATTTCACCATGATGTTAATGATTTTTCTTTCAGACCCCTTTTTCCTGAGAGAAAAAAAAAATCCTGAGAGGATACAAATTCGTACCCTCTCAGGATTTTTTTGAAAATGGGTGGAATTCCCCTTTAATTTGTTTGAATTCAGGATAAAACTTAGCTTTAATATTGAAGACGCCGAACAAAATGCAAACAAAATATAATAGGCGTGTGAATACAATAACACATTTTTATAACACATTTTGTCAAATAATAAACGGATAATATAATCCGTTTATTATTAATGTGCTTACTTAAATCAAGAAATAACTTGATATGCTCAACAAATAAATACCACCTGATTAAATGCATCTTCCGTATCAGAATCTGTCAGATTAATAAAGCCTGACCAGTCAATCTGTTTATTTGCATTTTGCTGAGAGTATAACTTCACCACATCACAACTCGGCACAATACCTAATTTCATTATGCCTGTAGCCTGAATAGAATTCAATTGGATTCATTCTGTTTTACTGTGTAATCAGATCTAATTGTAATGTGTGTGTTCTCTCTCTACAGATTACCCAGAGCCTTCTAGTAGGAGAGTTACAATATTGAGGGGTCAGAAACCAGAGCATGTGACTATACAGAGCCTCCACTGTATGAGTGCAGTCCGAGTCCTAACTGTCATTGGGAGTACATTGTTTTCAACGAAAACGGCGCAAATAAGAGCTATTTTAGGTACGTATGCAAAAAGACAACTGTTTTAAAGTATTGTTCAGTCACGGCTACCGTCTCTGTAATGTTTATGTTGTACTATTATTAAAGAACAACAAAAACAAAGTAATTAAAGCTGGATTAAATAACTGAGTCCAACGCCTTTCTGCATACTCCTACCCCCCAATAGGACCCGCTGTTATCGCGAGAATCTTAGCAGCTTTTCAATGAATTCTCGCGATACTGCCTGCTTTGAGCCCAGTTTCAATCAGCTGTAACACTTTCAAGATGTCAATATAAGTATATACCATGTGACAAAGTATCCGAAATCAACCTCTAGAAGGCATTCTTTAATTTGCCTGCATTGATAATTTGTTTACTAGGTCACCGCAATTAATACATAATGTTTTCGTGCCTTCTTTGCTGGTCCCTATTAAATCCCATTCATTTCATCGACTTCCGCTTTCAGAGTGGACTCTCCATCAGCGCTGCTGCTCCTCCAGCAGTGCCATTGCCCTGGCGCAACTCTCCCCTAGAATGCTCTGAGATTATCTCACCTCAGTCATGGCTGCTGCCTTCCAGAGTGAATCACCACAGGCTGCAAAGAGAGTGAGACAAGACAGACCCTACTCTGAGATGATTGTGAGTCGATGTATTGTATTTCTGTGATTTATCATTATTATTAAAGATATAGCTGCAATCTACGTATATAACAGACATTATTAGACTCTTTTTGATATTTTGTCTGTTTCACTTCAGGAGGACAGCAGCAGTGTGCCTCCATCCTCCGCAGATGAAGAATGGATGTTTGTGGATTCCAGTCACCCTAACAAGGTTTTAGAGGGCCTCAACAGGCTGCGGCTCAACACCGCCTTGTGTGATTTGATCCTGTGCTGTGAGGGACAGGAGTTCCCCTGCCATCGCTATGTACTGGCTTCCTTCAGCCCTTACTTTGAGGTAAATGAAGATCGAGGAGTAGGAGTACTTATGAATAGTCTGTGGAAGTGTGGAGGCAAGTGTAGTGTAGTGCCGCTATGCTCGGCCCTAGAAATCACTCACTCCAAACTCCATTTTAAACCTTTTTTTCCAGACACTAGATTATACAGTAGTTTGTAAAATTCTAGTTTCTGACACTAGATTATTCTAATTTCCGATGCTACCATGCTAGATACTTTCTGACGTGCTAGATTCTAGTTTCTGACACTAGATTCTAATTTCTGATGGTAGTGCGCCACCCGGTGGCGCACTACAAAAATGTGCACAGTATATATAAATAGAAATGTTCATAGAAATTAAATATCAGTCATCCTGCTGACTGATATCATCCTAATACATGAGGCAATGTTTTTTTTTTTTTCAACAACTTTTTGAACAGGCAATGTTTACATCTTCCATGGTGGAGTCCACACACAAGAGGGTGACCATCAGCGGAGTAGAACCTCAGATGATACGTTTGTTAGTGGACTATGCCTACACATCAAAAGTGTCCATCACTACTGCTAATGTTCAGGTAATGCATTATCGTTGTGAGCTTTATTGCGATGAATGTGTGGTGTAATGCAGCGGTTTTCAACTTTTTTCATACCAGGGTCCACTATTTATTCAGAATTTGAGCCACAGACCACCGTTTGACGACATTTTAGTCCCACAGATCCCCAAAAATTAAAGATTTTTTTTGCTTTTGTCCACAATTCCAGGCTGGATTTCTGAGAAAACAAAACAGGCAAACAAATAGATCAAAATGACCATTAATCTTCTACATTCTCTAGTTGTGTAGACGCCTAGACGGGGGCTAATTCAGATGAATATTTTAACTCTTGAGAGTGTAAAATGAAACCAAATCCATTTGGCGTAATGTCTTATGTTTCTGAGCTGGATACGCAGGACCACAATAGAAACAAGATGTACAAGACCCAAGTTTATTTCTGTCTATTGAAATATTCAATCAATCGATTAATAGTCTCCACGTTTATCCTACATACCATGGGTGCTTGTGGATTACAGATCTGTCTTGTGCAACATGTCCTTACTCCACGATCAACCATGTGATGTTAATATGGGTAATATATTTAATCCATGGGTGCTGCTAAGTAAAGACATTTTGTTAATTAGGCCCTGTTAGAAGCATCCGACTTGTTGGACGTGGCAGTGGTTCGACAGGCCTGCTGTGACTACATGATGCGTCACATGGATACAAGTAACTGTGTCGCGGTTTACTGCTCTGCCGAGACTCACTCCTGTAAAGCACTGGAGAGAAACAGCCTGGGTCTCATTCTGCAACACTTCAGTGTCATCTACAAGCAGGTCAGTCCGTCAGTCAGTGGGTTTGTAGCTTGTTTTTAATGGTGAAACGACTCTATATTAGACCCCAGACCACAACACACATGCCAGTGTTGCACTGCCTAACACAACTACATACACATGTGGCCAGGAGATGAGCTAGTACAGTACGTACGGTACAGTACAGCAACACTCATTCAGGCTGGTCTGATGTTTTTCATTTTACTTAGTTTTATTACTATTACTCAAGCTTTCACCATCACAACTGACCCATTCTGTGAACAATAATTTTCCTCTACCCCCTAGGAAGCGTTCCTCTCGCTCTCTGTAGAAAGTCTGGTCCATATTCTTGGCAGAGACGATCTCCATGTACCAAAGGAGGACATGGTGTTTGAGGCTGCTATGTTGTGGTTAGCAAAGTGTCCTACCCGCAAGCACAACTTTGAAAAGGTCAGTTAGACTTGTCAGGTGATGTCCAATATATACTGTACTGTATATGATTAGCATCTACCGTATAGTGTTGATGTCTTTAACATTTTGTGTTTATTTGTTTGTGTTGTTGTTTTTTCATACTACAGCAGTGTTTTTTAACCTTATTCATACCAGGGCCCACTATTTATTCAGAATTTGACTCATAGACCACCATTTTATGACATTTTAGTCCCACAGACAAAAAATTAAAGATTTCTTTTTGCTCTTGTCCACAATTCCAGAGTGGATTTGGGAAACAAAATAATATATAAAAATGACCATTAATCTTCTACATTCTCTACTTGTGTAGACTTGGGCTAATTCAGATGATGAATATTTTAACTCCTGAGAGCGTACAAATGAAACCAAATGGAATCCATTTGGTTTAATTTTTACGCTCTCAAAGAGTTGCATCTGGTTAACCAACTTTCCATCATTCATCCTGGGGACCACCTGGAATCCTCTCAGGGACCACTTGTGGTCACCGGAGCACCTACTGTATTGAAGACCTGTACTACAGCATGACACAAAAGCACAACTAGCATATCCATAGTTTGAAAACATTTTTTTTTTAAATCGAAACCTAGAACATCCTGTAATCGTTTTGCATATTATGATGTTTCCAACGGACAGAGACAATATAGTAGGTGCTATGATTGAACATTGTTTATAATGTTGTTCATCCAGTTGAGCTATTAAATAAAGAGTGTTCTGTGGTTCTTTAAGGTGCTGGAGCAAGTCCGTCTGCCTTTCATCAGCCCTCACTACATCCACACTGTGATCCAGTCTCTGGAGGAGGTGGTGAAAGAAAACCAGGCCTGTCAGAAATTCATTTCCGAGGCCAGAGATCAGCCCTACTGTAAGACAGCACGCCCACGCAGGACCACAGGTACCCTGCTGAACACACACATATATGCATACACCATGCATGTGTCAAGAGTCAAGACAAAATACCCACAATGTGCACACATAGTAAGGGTGTAAAAGATGAACAGATATGAATCAGGAATGTATTTAATCCTTTGTACCTAGTACTAATGTACGTGTTAGCTATTGAAAAATATCAGATATACGAGATCACAGCATGCCACCAGGTGGCGCCCTGTGAGCTTGTAGTTCTGCTATTTTTTGAAAAATCGTGAAAATGTAGTGCAAATCTTTGAATATATTATTTCCCCTAGCAAACATTTTAACCCAAATCTTTGCTTCTGGGTGATCCTTAGACTGCATGTTTTCAGAAGGGGGTCCAAAGGCAAATATAGATAATTCTGGGGGTCCTTGGCATGACATATGTTGAGCATCAATGTGATGGGAACATAAATTTGTTAGAAAAAACAAGAAACTAGAATCTAGAGACAGAAACTAGAATGTAGTGTCAACAACTAGAATCTAGTGTCCGAGATTAGAATCTCATGTCAGAAAGTAGAATCTAGTGTCAGGACAAAGTAGCTTAAATGTGACAAACTGAAACCCGTCATTTATCCAGCATGCCTGTGAGAAGCCATCTATTATTATTATTTTTTTATTTATTTTTTAATACATCATGTGATTTCTCTACCTCTTGTTCTCGTTTCTTACTTCTTCTTTCACCGGCTACTCCGTCTGCCCTGCTTGCTGTAGTGATCATGATGATGGGTACTGGTGAGCTGGGCTCTCACGACACGGTCAAGTGCTTCCATCCCCTGATCAATAGGTGGAGGACTGTGGGAGACCTGCCTCAGAAAGTATCCGGGCATGCTGTGGTTATGTCAGGTGAGATAGTAGCCTATTTAAGATTGGTTGAATGTGCGACCTAGGACGTCAGTAATTATTTTGTTTTGTTTAATGCAGGAGTTTTCAAGCTTTTTGATCCCAGGGCCCACTATTTATTCTGCATTTTAGCCACGGACCACCATTCGTGGACATTTTAGCCCCACAGACAACAAAACTAAAGATTTCTTTTACTTTTGTCCACAATACCAGGCTGGATTTTGATGCAGATCAAAATTACCATTAATCTTCTAGTTGTGTATACTTGGGCTAATTCAGATAATGACTATTTTAACTTTTGAGAGCTTAACTCTTGAGAGCTTAACTCTTGAGAGCGTAAAAATGAAACCAAATGAATCCGCAAGGGCCCATTTGGTTTCATTTTTTACGCTCTCAAGAAGAATTACATTTGGTTATTAACCCTCTTATTGTCCTTGACGCATTTTATGCTTTAAATAATTAATGCCCTTGATGCCCTTGGCGCATTTTGACGCTTTATTTAATCCCCAATGATTGTAACATTAATTTCAGGTTATTAGCATTTTTTAGCATGATCGGCTAACGACAGGTTCTACCCACTTAGTAATGGCCATCATCGTTGGGTGCGCACTTGCACGTGCGCGGCCTGTATGTCCATCGCTGATCATAATCCAACCATCGGTGCGTCATTATAGCTTGATTTGACTTATATATGATAGAAAACACGATTGCTCCGATGGAGGTCTAGACGATGATCACACCACCACACAGTTTGCCTAGCAACAGTGACACGGATAAACAGGAAGTACTCTTACTCTATGACCGGAAATGCGCTTCATTTCCGGCCATCGTCCGCATTGCCATATACATCATATATGATCAACTCTACAAATGATGAGTATTTGGAATCATATGCTTTATTTGATTGGCATTAATTTGATAAATAAAAAATGTGAAAATTGGGGTAAATTGTTGGCATTATGAGGAATAGTGGCATGGCCAGTAAGAGAGTTAACCAACCTTTCATCTGGTTAACCAACTTAGCTGGGGACCACATGGGACCCTCTCAAGGACCACTGGTGGTCCCCAGACCACTTTTTAAAAACCACTGGTTTATTGCACGATGCAACTTGGAATGTTGCATTGTGACCGGAAAAAAAGGACTTTTATGGAGGCATGCCATGCCTAAGCGTAATAGAAAATTCAATGCATAACTCATTGTCTTAATTCTTCTCTTGCTTCTACCGTAGGATCCTTTCTGTATTTGGCCGGAGGGTTGGTAATACAAGAAGATCCACTGGGCATTGGATCATCAACCGCGTCAGTCAGCAGAGAGGTGTGGCGCTATGACGTTGACCATAACTCCTGGTTGAAGATGGCACCGATGAATCTACCACGCATCTTCTTAAGTAAGAAGTCAAACTACAGTATGACTTTCAATATTGTCCGTCCTATTTTAACCCATTTCGTGCTGACATTGTAGATTCTACGAAACATTTGCTCTGAAAGAACATACTGAAAGATTTGTGCTGCATTCTCACATTCTCCCCAAAAATAGCAGGTGTTTGAAAACCACCGGTTGAAAACCACTGCACTAGAGTCTAGAAGACCTTCCAAGCTGTAGACTAACATTTATTCTTAGAGTTTTAATGTGTTATTAGCTTCAAAGGATTTAGTATTTATCCTGTTCTAAGCACAAGAAAACACTTACACTTAACTACACGTGTGTGAGTGCATGAGTACACCAACAATTGGAATGTAGATAATGTGAGTACAAAAAAAACTCATCATTATCTCAACTCAACTCCTCATTTTCTGTAGGCCTGGTGATGCTGGATGGACAGATGTTTGCAGTCGGTGGCCAGGGAGGAAACAACAGCGAAGACTCCCTGGAGTGCTACGATCCGTCGACCAACACGTGGCAGATGACGGAATCTGTGGGTGTGGCAGCCTATGCCGATGGCGATCTCGACTCTTATAAAGCTGCTACGGTGGTGGCTCTGGATGGACTGCTCTATTTTATTGGTATGGAACAGGTTGATGCATTTATACATTAAAGGGCTTTCCAGACGGCAACGCCCGTCTGGAAACGGCCGCATGAATGCTGCCATTTTTGATTCTCTCTGCAGTGCCGACATAAAGAAAATCGCCCAACGATTAACGCCAGGCGTTTTAAAAAGCTCACTGGATTGAGCTTTGAAAAACATTGCGCGCGTGCACAAAACAAGCACTGCGCAACAAAAGTCAGTGATGCCGGGCGATAAACGACAGGTGTTAAACGCTCTCTTGTTATCTGAGCAAAAAACGCCGGTCCCACTGAAAATGAATTATGATGCGCGATTTATTTCTCGCCATCTGTAAACCCCTTTAATCCTTGCTTTTCTTTTTTTTTTTTTTTTTTGTATGTTTCAAAATAGCAGTTTTGTGGTTTTACATTTTATATACTGTAGATCACAGTGTCCACAATTTAGGAGATAACTGGCAAAATGTTGGTCAAAATAACAATTCTTCTACATTTCTTCTACATATGATTATACATTTTCTAATTGTGTACATTCTTGGCAATTAAGTAATTCAGATGTTTAAATATAATTTAACTCTTGAGAGCGTAAAATGAATGGTCAATTTGGTTACCAAGTGTCCATCATTTAGCCTGGGGACCACATGGAATCCTCTCAGGGCCCACTGGTGGTCCCCGGACCACCTCTTGTAAACCCATGCTGTTGATACATTTGTATTGTTTGTACCAATTAATATGTTGTTGTTTGTGTATTCTCCTCTGCCCCAGGTGGCATACAACCTTGTAAGACGATGCAACCACCACCACACCTTGCGGCCAAATACAACCCTGAGACATCTGTTTTGACAGAAGTCGCTCCTATGCGAGTCCGGCGCAACGATTTGGCTGCCTGCACTTTGAATGGAAAGATCTACGTTACAGGTATCTTGTTAAACCAAAATCTAGCGAGCATATCTTTCAGATAATTGACAGTGACAGTTTTAATTGTTATTTAATCTCTGTAGGTGGCAACGTAGCTTATCCTTGTAGGAAAGTGACTTGCTTAATGGAATGCTACAACCCAACGACCAATCAGTGGACCTACTGCGCCTCCATGCCAGGGGAGCGCTACATGCATGGTGCGGTTGCGATGGATGGAAATATCTATGTACTCGGAGGGCAGGACGAAAAGGGCAGGTAATGCAAAAGGCTCGAGCTGCAGACCTAGCCCAGGAGTGGACGTGCCTCACAGTTGGATGTGAGGACGTCACACACTGTTGGCTGTCGTCATATCCCACCCGCTTCTACCGTTATCAAGCGATAATTCCCAGGCTGCTTATCAGCACCATCTAGGCTTGCGGTTAGGTTTAGGGGTAGGTTTAGAGAAGGGTGTAGCAAAATCCTAGACCCCTCCGACCGTAACCCTAAGTCTAAATCCCTGACACTCATCTGACGGTCTGTGAGGTTAGGTTGAGGGTCGGGCATTTAGGATTAGGGTTACGGTTGGAGGGGTCTAGGGTTTTGCGCTACAACAACAGGGGCCTGTGGGTTGATGTGACGTCATCACATCAACTGTGAGGCACGTCCACAGGGCTGCAGCTGGACGTATCTCAGGTAATGCACAACTGTGCCAACGAATGTGTGGAAATTGGGGTCTTCTTTTCCACACCAGGCATTTCTCTCATGCTATTAGACAAACAATTGTAATTACAAACATTGAAGCATTCAGACATCGGTTGTGTGTAATCGATTCCCAACAGTCCTGTTTTTGCTTTCTTTCAGTTCAGTCAACATCGTCATGTACTGTATGTGTGTAGGCTGGTGTCGCAGTCCCTTAGTTCTGCCCTTTTGCTTTTTTTAAATTAATTTAAAAAACAATTTCATTTTCAACCCCTAATTGTCCTATCCATCATTCAACAATCTCAGCAGAGGTAAGCTACTATGGTTTCTGAACCAACTCACCAGTGACTGTGCTGTTTAGGTCCTCAAAAAAAGAGAAAATGATTAGAAAACAACCCGTGATCTGTCTTTCGGTGTGAGGTTTGAACAAACAGGAATGTCGTTTCTACTCAGTGTTATTCTGCCCAGTTTACTCACATGGGCAGGTGCAAAAAAAATACAAATATGCAAAGCTACGCAGAGTGATGGCGTATTTGTCGTTGCAGCTCAATTACTGAAATATCAACAAACGTACACAGATACAAATAATTACCCGCCTACTACTGCAGATTCCGTGTTTAAGTAATGCCATGTTGTGACAAATGAGAGATGCATAGTGCCAGAGATGCATGGTGCCAGAGCCAATATTGTAAATATGGTTGTGTGGTTTAGCTAACAACAGCAGTGAATTTTCACTGTTAAACATTCTCTACTGGTGAACAAGCTTGCACAAGGGTGCACGCAAACGCACGCGAATACTGCATTCCATGTATAGGCTTCACTGCAAAATCCAAACAGTCCATACTCCATACATTAATCTGACCTACCAATATTCCAAAATTTGTGTCTGTTTAAGACTCCCCTGTGGCTTGATGTATATTGGGATGTCAGAATAATGCTAGACAGCCGTCTGATGAGGGTTCTATTCGTTTCTCTTTATGCAGGTATCCCCAGAACATCATACGCTACAGTGAAGAGACAGACACGTGGGAGACCGTGGGAAAGATGGCTCCTGGTCGCTACGACAAGCTCATCTGTGTCTCTGTCAAGCTGAGGACCGATCATGCATCCCTGGTTGATCTCGAAGAACATGCGCCTGTGGTTGAGGAGGATGAAGGTGAAGTTGAAGAGGAAATTAATTGGTGGGATTAGAAGTTTACGGACCACCTGTATTCAACAGAATCAATCAAGATCAATCAAACTACACGTAGCATGTGCAGTTGTGCCTGTGCCCTACATAGAATCCTTTCTGTCTGGTGGAAACTTAGTACTGTATTGTGTACAAAACTGTTTTATTTATAGACATATTGTATTACCATTTAACATGTGTAGAATAGAGACTCCATAAGCTCACAGAGTTGTGAGATTTCAGATCTGCTATTTTTATTACTCTTAGTAAGTCGAAGAAGAAGACATGACATTTTGGAAAATGCATGTATTAGGTTTCCGCCGAACAGTAACAAAATACCATCCTTGAACTAATTTGCCATATTTTCATTGGCACATGGTTCATGGGGTATGGATGTGTACACTACTAAAGTTAACCACTCACTGAACGGCCTCACTTCCAATAGTTACTATCATGTTACTTGTTATATTTACCGTTGATTCACATATACGTTGTGTGCTTACTGTGTAAGCTGGCTAGCACTGACTGTATATCAGCATCTCATCTACTGCTGTATATGACTATCTGTTCATATACAGTGGATATGAAGACCAAGAACCCATTACATTAACACATGTAGGCTACGGTAGATATATGAGGAAAGAGAACGCATTGTGATTGCTTGTTTGAGAGTTCCCAGCTTTATTTTATTTATTTATGTTTGGGCTCATAATGAGGGTGGAAGGTTACCTGTATGTGCACACAACAGTGCAACAGTGCCTTGAAAGTTTATCAGTGCCTGAGAGCTTTTATATACAGCAAATGGTTCTTATTTTTTATTACAAAAAGGAGAATGAGAAGTTACAGGGACAGATTATTCAACCTAGCTAGGTTAAGAATGTTAGAACAAAATCACATCCATTTGGTCTCTAATGGGTTATAAGCTCTAATCTAAGAACTTCCAGTATTTTTGTTTGTTTTTTCGCATCACATGTAGATACATTTTCATGAGAATTGTGTCATGTTCATACTATATGACTACTTGTTTTATTTATTTTTTTGTATTCAATGTTTTATTTATTTTCCCCTTTATTTGTATTTGAATTTTGTTTCTTGCCTAATGCAGTGCTGCTACTACACCTAAGTTCACCATTGGAATCAATAAAGACTGCATTGTTCGTGACACCACACTTCTCATTCCTCTAAACACCTGATTATTGGTTATTAGAACGACAGCTTTGTTCGTATTTTGTGAAGAAATGGTTGGGTTATTCCACGGCGGCACTGGCTGTGTGTGGGGGGCTGGGCGGTGAATGATTGATTATTTTATTAGACGACGAATAGCAAACAGTACATACCAGTAATACAGTCAAGCAAGCATTAATCTCAAGGGAGTGCTAAAAGAAGACCATGCATTCTTATTTCTGTTTGGGTGCAGTCAACACAAGCCAAACAAGATAAAGAACATTAAAGGTCATATAGACAACTTTAGTGTGTACAAAATCATTGTAAAAAGATTTGACTCTAACTCCACCTCAACTCCGCTATTGGCTCAGGAAACTGCTGGACACACTAGCACCGCCTTGTCCTGAACCCTATGAATGTTTTGGCATCATGATTTGTTGACAACATCACAACAAAGTTCTGGATCGGCTGCAGGTCAAATACACACATATGAGTCATTCCACGGAAACGGTATCATTTGGCCTTTTTTTTCCGAAATTTTGACCGAAAGGTTTCACTTTTCTGAATAGCCCACAATATTAAGGACATCTTCAGCTGTAAGAAAAACATAATTTCCCATCTCAGGCATTCAATTTATTTTTTTATATATCTTTTAACATGTTAATTGATAACGGAGTTGAGCCAATTAAGTTCATAACGGAGTTGTGATTTTTGTACTAAAGATAGTCACTACTCTAACTGAGTTGAGTAAGAAGAGAAGACTTGGCATGCCTGAGGTTACAGAATCAGATATATTGTTGGAATAACAAACAGAATCTTTATAACGAATTGTTTTATATCATTATTCCATGTAACGGAGTTGAGCTGTTATGATTTACGACCACATGTGAGAGTACAAAATGCCTCTAAAATGGTGTAAAATGAGGTTTTAAATTGCCACTTTCTGTAGCATGATGGTCAGAAGAGTTGTAGAATACTACTTCCTATTGTTGATGTCACTAAAGGGCCAGTTAATTGTTGTTATAGAGGGAAGAATGACTTGTGTAACGGAGTTGAGTGCAACTGAGGGACACAGCTATATAAAGCCATTTAAATGATTAATCATCTATTTAATTCAAAAACTAAACATGTCCAGCAATAAAGTACAGATAGATAGATATGCTCATGTCATAATTTTTTGGATTTTTGTTGAAGTTTAATAGTCATATGTCAAGTCCACTTTCATCGATGGCCACTGGGGACATGGAAAAATGGACAAAATAGGGGGTGTCTACTGAAAGAAAACAAGATAATTTCTGATATGAAGCTAAAATCCATGTAATGTTTACACAATATTAAAGGGAACATTTCAATTGATTAAAAAATCTTTAAAAAATATTTTTCAGTGACTCCATCAATAAAATACAGCTAAAACGGTCAGAGGGACTGCAAATGATACCGTTTCCGTGGAATGACCCATATACACATTTTTTAATTTTGGCTAAAACGGTTTTTAATACCTTTTAAACCCTAGTCAAAAAATCCTATAGGATTTTAGAAAAGTCCAATAGAAAAACCCTATCAGATTTTGGAACAAATCCTATTGGATTGCTATAAGAATCCTATAGGATCTTATAGGATACAGGAATCCTATAGGAAAATTGCTTGCTGATCATTTTCTGACCCTCAATGTCGCAACTCTGTGTATGGCTCTGGAACCCAAGTGACCCAGTGGGCGGGGCTTAGGGTTTAAAAGGAAGGCCGTGCGAGCAGCAGGCTCTCTGCTCTGCCATGGCTGTTCAGGTATGTTTGTTTATAGCTGTAATGTTTGTTTGAGAAGCACACGGTTATTATTTGACTTTAACACTGTTGTTTAAACTTTGTGGCTTTAGGGCCCTTGGTTGTTGCAGTGTTTTCAATCATTTTGATACCAGGGTCCATTATTTATTCAGCATTTTAAATCGCACAAACTATGATTCCCTTTAGCCTCTCAGATCTAAAACTAAATGTGTGCTTTAGTAAACAGTTCCATGCTGTATTGATATGGGGAGGCTCTCATTGGTGATCTATGATCAATCAATGATTTAAACGATGTAAGATACAATACCAATTGATATTAATATTTTCCAAGTTAGATTTCTGAACTTGTACAATGGGCCTGATATTAATATTTTCCAAGTAGATCAGGGGTGGTGGGTTAGCTCCGACGGAACCACTCTCTCTGCTCCGTCCCTCCGCTCCGAGACGTGGTTCCTCTGCATACCTAGTCTGAATCGCTCGGGCGAGGCAATGGCGCTATATAGATGGCGCCATTGCAAAAATCACAGAGCTGTGTGACAGAATTTGCGGATTAAAACACTTTCCCGAAATCATCGGATGGATTTTATGCGCCCGAAAAAAAACTGGACAGATGAGAGATCTTTTCAGGCGCGTTGGTTGTTCCACAGGACCTACTGTGAGTAAATGCGACTTGTATTGGTACCGATCGTCTGCCTCGCCCGAGAGATTTCGAAGCGTATTGCAGAGGAACCACGTCTCGGAGCGGAGGGATGGAGCAGAGAGAGTGGTTCCGTCGGAGCTAGGGTGCCCACACTTTTTTGACTGAGCTACTTTTAAAAGGCTCAACAAAAAGGCTCAACAAGATCTACACGTCAAATATGTGATTGTTCCACTACTGAAAATCCATTTAAAGGCCCCTAGTAAGTTTGAGCTTTGAAAGAGTGGTGCTAGTGTTAATGTTATAGTGTTTAAGAATAATGCACTTATAATGAAAAATAGAGGGGGAGAATTGGAAGGTTTTCCTGTATTTGCCATTACTGGTGTTTGAAAACAGTATTTGAGGTTTGAGTTGACAGTAGCCACGTTTCCATAAAACCTTTGCGAAAATAGGAAGAGTATGAACTTAAGTCGAAAAAAGAAGTGCGAATTGTCCGCTGTTTCCATTAACTGATGAAATGCGATATTAGACTACACCATGTCATCTGCAGCGTGACACGTGCGAGGAAAAAGGGTTTGAACTTTATTAACGGAATAATATCTATAAGGGCAGAGCCCGGTCATGTAAAACAGCTGTTTATGTCTGATATCACTTGCGTATCTTAGCTATCATGCATGATGATACAGATCAGATACTTTAAATATAGGACCTGTAGTTGCCTTGCGACTTTCATGAACAAACGCGATGGGAGTCTGAACGTTATTGGCCATGCGTCCCTCGTCCGTTCTGAGCGTTTTTTGTAGAAATATAACTTAAATTAACAAATAACAATGCACTCATCGGCAGGCCACACAACTCTTCAAATGCGCTATAATGCGTGTCCAGTGCTTTCCAATAGAAAGTCTTTTCGCAAGCTGTTTCCATACCTCATTTGCGCATTAGGCTCTTCCGATACGCTCCAAAATACGGCACCTTTCAGCGAGAAATTATTTTTGCGCAAAATGGAAACTTATTCGCATTTTGAAGTGTTTCCATTCAACATTCTCTTCGCAAGAGCCGTTTTTGCGCAAAAATAGGGCTTATGGAAACGTGGCTAGTGTTGTGTGGACTCTAATATATAATTTAACTCTTGAGAGCGTAAAAATGAAACCAAATGAACCCGTAAGATCTGTAGTGCTGGTGTGACTGTCATGGCCTGTGTGATCTACTGGTAGATCACGATCTACCTTTTGGGCAGCCCTGATGTTGAAGACTTGAATTTCCATTTTTAACTACTGTGTGTATATATATATATGTAACGCCCGGGATTCGGGATTGTGGCACATTTGCTTTTGTGTTGTCTTTTTAGTAGATTTGTACAACACCTTTAAGTTTTAGTTGAATTAATTTCTTAAATTCTTCAATACTGTGACAATTGTGAATTGGGTTGTTTTTTTTTATTCAATATTCATACTAATTACTCCACAAATATTAAGGCCGACTGCTTGGGCAGAGACCAAGGAAATCTATTTATTTTGTTTGTGTTCATAAAGCGCTCAAAGAGCTTAAAGTGAAAAGTGTAGCAGCAAATCACCTAGGTTTAATCACGTAATCCTACATAACATATGAACACAGACCCGGTATGTTATGTGCGTTTATGTGTTTTCTCTCACATCATTTCACATTTGTGAGGATTCATCAATTCGGCCTGCATCACATAACAAACACAGGGTTGGGTTAGGTATGTGATGTAGGTTGATGAGAAGTTTCTGTTATAATGAGAGTGGAATGTCATGGAGACATTGGCGATGGGCCTATGACCCAAACGTTTGCTGCTGCACTCTTCACTTGTAGCACTTTGTAGCACTTTATGAACACAAAATAAAATATTTTCTTAGTTTTTGTCTGAGGAACCTACTGAATGTATTTGTGGTGAATTATGGCGTGTTTTTTTTTTTTTTTTTTTTTTTTGCGTCTATGCATAAAGACACAAACATCCCTAGTGTTCATGGACTTGTTAATGATTGTGTAGACTATAAATCGTGTGTGTAAAGGGTAAAAATGTTCTTGCATACTGTATTTCCTGTAATGTAAATTGTGAAATGACTTTGCTGTTTTGTTGTCAGGGTGGTTGAAATACCAATCGGTGCGATTTTTTTTTTTTTGTTTTTTTTTTACCTGTAAATTACAACAAAAAAATTATGGCACTTGTGTAGGACTTCTGGTTTACCGGAACGGGGTTCGATTCCCTGCAGTGCCCTGTTCAATGTTGTATTTTCATGGTCTCTTTATTTATTTATCTATTAAGAAACTGTAGCATATCGTTTTTTTTATTTTTTTTTCCAATTTCGACATTTTTCCGAAAATGCTCAAAACGGTGAAAAACGGCATGCTGAGCAAGACTGTAATGCTATACCCTTGCGCTTTTGCCAGATTTCGTCATTTTTTGAAAATCTTCAAAATGATGAAAAAACGTAAGGCTATGGGCTTGCGTTTTTTTTTTCTCGAAATTTTGACATTTTTCCGAAAATGCTCAAAAATGCTCAAAACGGCATGCTGAGCAAGACTGTAATGCTATACCCTTGCGCTTTTGCCAGATTTCGTCATTTTTCGAAAATCAACAAAATGATTTTCTCAAAATTTCGACATTTTTTCAAAAATGCTCAAAAATGCTCAAAACGGTGAAAAACGGCATGCTGAGCAAGACTGTAATGCTATACCCTTGCGCTTTTGCCAGATTTCGTCATTTTTCGAAAATCTTCAAAATGATGAAAAAACGTAAGGCTATAGCCTTGCGCTTTTTTTCTCGAAATTTCGACATTTTTTCGAAAATGCTCAAAAATGCTCAAAACGGTGAAAAACGGCATGCTGAGCAAGACTGTAATGCTATACCCTTGCGCTTTTGCCAGATTTCGTCATTTTTCGAAAATCTTCAAAATGATGAAAAAACGTAAGGCTATAGCCTTGCGCTTTTTTTCTCGAAATTTCGACCTTTTTTCGAAAATGCTCAAAAATTCTCAAAAATGCTCAAAACGGTGAAAAACGGCATGCTGAGCAAGACTGTAATGCTATACCCCTTGCGCTTTTGCCAGATTTCGTCATTTTTCGAAAATCTTCAAAATGATGAAAAAACGTAAGGCTATAGCCTTGCGCTTTTTTTTCGAAATTTCGACCATTTTTCAAAAATCCTCAAAACGATGAAAAACGGCATGCTGTGCAAGACCGTAAGGCTATAGCCTTGCGTTTTTGCCAGATTTCGTCATTTTTTGAAAATCGTCAAAATCATGAAAAAACGTAAGGCTATAGCCTTGCGTTTTTTCGAAATTTCGACATTTTTCGAAAATCCTCAAAAATCCTCAAAACGATGAAAAACGGCATGCTGTGCAAGACCGTAAGGCTATAGCCTTGCGTTTTGCCAGATTTCGTCATTTTTTGAAAATTGTCAAAATCATGAAAAAAACGTAAGGCTATAGCCTTGCGTTTTTTTCGAAATTTCGACATTTCTGAAAATCCTCAAAAATCCTCAAATGATGAAAAACGGCATGCTGTGCAAGAGCGTAAGGCTATAGTCTTGCGTTTTGCCAGATTTCGTCATTTTTTGAAATTTGTCAAAATCATGAAAAAACGTAAGGCTATAGCCTTGCGTTTTTTGGAAATTTTGTCATTTTTCGAAAATCCTCAAAAATCCTCAAAACGATGAAAAATGGAATGCTGTGCAAGACCGTAAGGCTATAGCCTTGCGTTTTTGCCAGGTTTCGTCATTTTTTGAAAATCGTCAAAATCATGAAAAAACGTAAGGCTATAGCCTTGCGTTTTTTGGAAATTTTGTCATTTTTTGAAAATGCTCAAAAATCCTCAAAACGATGAAAAATGGAATGCTGTGCAAGACCGTAAGGCTATAGCCTTACGTTTTTGCCAGGTTTCGTCATTTTTTGAAAATCGTCAAAATCATGAAAAAACCTAAGGCTATAGCCTTGCGTTTTTTCAAAATTTCGACATTTCGGAAAATCCTCAAAAATCCTCAAATGATGAAAAACGGCATGCTGTGCAAGAGCGTAAGGCTATAGCCTTGCGTTTTGCCAGATTTCGTCATTTTTTGAGAATCGTCAAAATCATGAAAAAAACGTAAGGCTATAGCCTTGCGTTTTTTCGAAATTTCGACATTTTTCGAAAATCCTCAAAAATCCTCAAAACGATTCAAAACGGCATGCTGTGAAAGACCGTAAGGCTATAGTCTTGCGTTTTCCCAGATTTCGTCATTTTTTGAAATTTGTCAAAATCATGAAAAAACGTAAGGCTATAGCCTTGCGTTTTTTGGAAATTTTGTCATTTTTTGAAAATCCTCAAAACGATGAAAAAACGGCATGCTGTGCAAAGACCGTAAGGCTATAGTCTTGCGTTTTCCCAGATTTCGCATTTTTTGAAATTGTCAAAATCATGAAAAAACGTAAGGCTATAGCCTTGCGTTTTTTGGAAATTTTGTCATTTTTGAAAATCCTCAAAAATCCTCAAAACGATGAAAAATGGAATGCTGTGCAAGACCGTAAGGCTATAGCCTTGCGTTTTGCCAGATTTCGTCATTTTTTGAAAATCGTCAAAATCATGAAAAAACGTAAGGCTATAGCCTTGCGTTTTTTTGAAATTTTGGCCTTTTTTGAAAATCCTCAAAAATCCTCAAAACGATGAAAAATGAATGCTGTGCAAGACCGTAAGGCTATAGCCTTACGTTTTTGCCAGGTTTCGTCATTTTTTGAAAATCGTCAAAATCATGAAAAAAACTAAGGCTATAGCCTTGCGTTTTTTTCAAAATTTCGACATTTCGGAAAATCCTCAAAAATCCTCAAATGATGAAAAACGGCATGCTGTGCAAGAGCGTAAGGCTATAGCCTTGCGTTTTGCCAGATTTCGTCATTTTTTGAAAATCGTCAAAATCATGAAAAAACCTAAGGCTATAGCCTTGCGTTTTTTCAAAATTTCGACATTCGGAAAATCCTCAAAAATCCTCAAATGATGAAAAACGAAATTTCGAATTTTTCGAAAATCCTCAAAATGCTCAAAAATCCTCAAAACGATGAAAACGGCATGCTGTGAAAGACCGTAAGGCTATAGTCTTGCGTTTTGCCAGATTTCGTCATTTTTTGAAAATCGTCAAAATCATGAAAAAACGTAAGGCTATAGCCTTGCGTTTTTTGGAAATTTTGTCATTTTTTGAAAATCCTCAAAAATCCTCAAACGATGAAAAACGGATGCTGTGCAAGAGCGTAAGGCTATAGCCTTGCGTTTTGCCAGATTTCGTCATTTTTTGAGAATCGTCAAAATCAAGAAAAAACGTAAGGCTATAGCCTTGCGTTTTTTCGAAATTTCGACATTTTTCGAAAATCCTCAAAAATCCTCAAAACGATTCAAAACGGCATGCTGTGAAAGACCGTAAGGCTATAGTCTTGCGTTTTCCCAGATTTCGTCATTTTTTGAAATTTGTCAAAATCATGAAAAAACGTAAGGCTATAGCCTTGCGTTTTTTGGAAATTTTGTCATTTTTTGAAAATCCTCAAAACGATGAAAAATGGAATGCTGTGCAAGACCGTAAGGCTATAGCCTTGCGTTTTTGCCAGGTTTCGTCATTTTTTGAAAATCGTCAAAATCATGAAAAAACGTAAGGCTATAGCCTTGCGTTTTTTGGAAATTTTGTCATTTTTTGAAAATCCTCAAAAATCCTCAAACGATGAAAAATGGAATGCTGTGCAAGACCGTAAGGCTATAGCCTTGCGTTTTGCCAGATTTCGTCATTTTTTGAAAATCGTGTCAAAATCATGAAAAAAACGTAAGGCTATAGCCTTGCGTTTTTTGGAAATTTTGTCATTTTTTGAAAATCCTCAAAAATCCTCAAAACGATGAAAAATGGAATGCTGTGCAAGACCGTAAGGCTATAGCCTTACGTTTTTTGCCAGGTTTCGTCATTTTTTGAAAATCGTCAAAATCATGAAAAAACTAAGGCTATAGCCTTGCGTTTTTTCGAAATTTTGACATTTCTGAAAATCCTCAAAAATCCTCAAATGATGAAAAACGGCATGCTGTGCAAGAGCGTAAGGCTATAGCCTTGCGTTTTTGCCAGATTTCGTCATTTTTTGAGAATCGTCAAAATCATGAAAAAACGTAAGGCTATAGCCTTGCGTTTTTTCGAAATTTTGACATTTTTCGAAAATGCTCAAAAATCCTCAAAACGATGAAAAACGGCATGCTGTGCAAGACCGTAAGGCTATAGCCTTGCGTTTTGCCAGATTTCGTCATTTTTTGAAAATTGTCAAAATCATGAAAAAACGTAAGGCTATAGCCTTGCGTTTTTTGGAAATTTTGTCATTTTTTGAAAATCCTCAAAAATCCTCAAAACGATGAAAAATGGAATGCTGTGCAAGACCGTAAGGCTATAGCCTTGCGTTTTTGCCAGGTTTCGTCATTTTTTGAAAATCGTCAAAATCATGAAAAAACGTAAGGCTATAGCCTTGCGTTTTTTCAAAATTTCGACATTTCTGAAAATCCTCAAAAATCCTCAAATGATGAAAAACGGCATGCTGTGCAAGAGCGTAAGGCTATAGCCTTGCGTTTTGCCAGATTTCGTCATTTTTTTAGAATCGTCAAAATCATGAAAAAAACGTAAGGCTATAGCCTGCGTTTTTTCGAAATTTGACATTTTTCGAAAATCCTCAAAATTCCTCAAAAACGAATCAAAAAACGGCATGCTGTGAAAGACGGTAAGGCTATAGTCTTGCGTTTTGCCAGATTTCGTCATTTTTTTAAATCTGTCAAAATCATGAAAAAACGTAAGGCTATAGCCTTGCGTTTTTTCGAAATTTTGTCATTTTTCGAAAATCCGCAAAAATCCTCAAAACGATTCAAAACGGCATGCTGTGAAAGACCGTAAGGCTATAGTCTTGTTTTTTGCCAGATTTCGTCATTTTTTGAAAATTTGTCAAAATCATGAAAAAACGTAAGGCTATAGCCTTGCGTTTTTTGGAAATTTTGTCATTTTTTGAAAATCCTCAAAAATCCTCAAAACGATGAAAAACGGCATGCTGTGCAAGACCGTAAGGCTATAGCCTTGCGTTTTTGCCAGGTTTCGTCATTTTTTGAATTGTCAAAATCATGAAAAAAACGTAAGGCTATAGCCTTGCGTTTTTTCGAAATTTCGACATTTTTTGAAAATCCTCAAAAATCCTCAAAACGATGAAAAATGGCATGCTGTGCAAGACCGTAAGGCTATAGCCTTGCGTTTTTGCCAGGTTTCGTCATTTTTTGAAAATCGTCAAAATCATGAAAAAACGTAAGGCTATAGCCTTGCGTTTTTTCGAAATTTCGACATTTTTCGAAAATCCTCAAAAATCCTCAAAACGATGAAAAACGGCATGCTGTGAAAGACCGTAAGGCTATAGCCTTGCGTTTTGCCAGATTTCGTCATTTTTTGAAATTTGTCAAAATCATGAAAAAACGTAAGGCTATAGCCTTGCGTTTTTTGGAAATTTTGTCATTTTTTGAAAATCCTCAAAAATCCTCAAAACGATGAAAAATGGAATGCTGTGCAAGACCGTAAGGCTATAGCCTTGCGTTTTTGCCAGGTTTCGTCATTTTTTGAAATCGTCAAAATCATGAAAAAACGTAAGGCTATAGCCTTGCGTTTTTTGGAAATTTTGTCATTTTTTGAAAATCCTCAAAAATCCTCAAAACGATGAAAATGGAATGCTGTGCAAGACCGTAAGGCTATAGCCTTGCGTTTTTGCCAGGTTTCGGCATTTTTTTCAAAATCGTCAAAATCATGAAAAAACGTAAGGCTATAGCCTTACGTTTTTTGGAAATAAATTTGTCATTTTTTGAAAATGCTCAAGAATCCTCAAAACGATGAAAAATGGAATGCTGTGCAAGACCGTAAGGCTATAGCCTTGCGTTTTGCCAGATTTCGTCATTTTTTGAAATCGTCAAAATCATGAAAAAACGTAAGGCTATAGCCTTGCGTTTTTTGGAAATTTTGTCATTTTTTTGAAAATCCTCAAAAATCCTCAAAACGATGAAAAATGGAATGCTGTGCAAGACGTAAGGCTATAGCCTTGCGTTTTGCCAGATTTTCATTTTTTGAAAATCATCAAAATCATGAAAAAAACGTAAGCCTATAGCCTTGCGTTTTTTTGAAAATTGACATTTTTCGAAAATCCTCAAAAATCCTCAAAACGATGATGAAAAACGACATGCTGTGCAAGACCGTAAGGCTATAGTCTTGCGTTTTGCCAGATTTCGTCATTTTTTTAAATCTGTCAAAATCATGAAAAAACGTAAGGCTATAGCCTTGCGTTTTTTCGAAATTTCGGCATTTTTCGAAAATCCGCAAAAATCCTCAAAACGATTCAAAACGGCATGCTGTGAAAGACCGTAAGGCTATAGTCTTGCGTTTTCCCAGATTTCGTCATTTTTTGAAATTTGTCAAAATCATGAAAAAACGTAAGGCTATAGCCTTGCGTTTTTTGGAAATTTTGTCATTTTTTGAAAATCCTCAAAAATCCTCAAAACGATGAAAAATGGAATGCTGTGCAAGACCGTAAGGCTATAGCCTTACGTTTTTGCCAGGTTTCGTCATTTTTTGAAAATCGTCAAAATCATGAAAAAACCTAAGGCTATAGCCTTGCGTTTTTTCGAAATTTCGACATTTCTGAAAATCCTCAAAAATCCTCAAATGATGAAAAACGGCATGCTGTGCAAGAGCGTAAGGCTATAGCCTTACGTTTTGCAAGATTTCGTCATTTTTTGAGAATCGTCAAAATCATGAAAAAAACGTAAGGCTATAGCCTTGCGTTTTTTCGAAATTTCGACATTTTTCGAAAATCCTCAAAAATCCTCAAAACGATTCAAAACGGCATGCTGTGAAAGACCGTAAGGCTATATAGTCTTGCGTTTTCCCAGATTTCGTCATTTTTTGAAATTTGTCAAAATCATGAAAAAAACGTAAGGCTATAGCCTTGCGTTTTTTGGAAATTTTGTCATTTTTTGAAAATCCTCAAAAATCCTCAAAACGATGAGAAATGGAATGCTGTGCAAGACCGTAAGGCTATAGCCTTGCGTTTTTGCCAGGTTTCGGCATTTTTTCAAAATCGTCAAAATCATGAAAAAACGTAAGGCTATAGCCTTACGTTTTTTGGAAATGTTGTCATTTTTTGAAAATGCTCAAGAATCCTCAAAACGATGAAAAATGGAATGCTGTGCAAGACCGTAAGGCTATAGCCTTGCGTTTTGCCAGATTTCGTCATTTTTTGAAAATCGTCAAAATCATGAAAAAAACGTAAGGCTATAGCCTTGCGTTTTTTCGAAATTTCGACATTTTTCGAAAATCCTCAAAAATGCTCAAAAATCCTCAAAACGATGAAAAACGGCATGCTGTGAAAGACGGTAAGGCTATAGTCTTGCGTTTTGCCAGATTTCGTCATTTTTTTAAATCTGTCAAAATCATGAAAAAACGTAAGGCTATAGCCTTGCGTTTTTTCGAAATTTCGGCATTTTCGAAAATCCGCAAAAATCCTCAAAACGATTCAAAACGGCATGCTGTGAAAGACCGTAAGGCTATAGTCTTGCGTTTTCCCAGATTTCGTCATTTTTTGAAAATTTGTCAAAATCATGAAAAAACGTAAGGCTATAGCCTTGCGTTTTTTGGAAATTTTGGCCTTTTTTTGAAAATCCTCAAAAATCCTCAAAACGATGAAAAATGGAATGCTGTGCAAGACCGTAAGGCTATAGCCTTACGTTTTTGCCAGGTTTCGTCATTTTTTGAAAATCGTCAAAATCATGAAAAAAACCTAAGGCTATAGCCTTGCGTTTTTTCGAAATTTCGACATTTCTGAAAATCCTCAAAAATCCTCAAATGATGAAAAACGGCATGCTGTGCAAGAGCGTAAGGCTATAGCCTTACGTTTTGCAAGATTTCGTCATTTTTTGAGAATCGTCAAAATCATGAAAAAAACGTAAGGCTATAGCCTTGCGTTTTTTCGAAATTTCGACATTTTTCGAAAATCCTCAAAAATCCTCAAAACGATTCAAAACGGCATGCTGTGAAAGACCGTAAGGCTATATAGTCTTGCGTTTTCCCAGATTTCGTCATTTTTTGAAATTTGTCAAAATCATGAAAAAACGTAAGGCTATAGCCTTGCGTTTTTTGGAAATTTTGTCATTTTTTGAAAATCCTCAAAAATCCTCAAAACGATGAGAAATGGAATGCTGTGCAAGACCGTAAGGCTATAGCCTTAGTTTTGCCAGGTTTCGTCATTTTTTGAAATCGTCCAAATATCGAAAAAAAACTGGGCTATAGCCTTGCGTTTTTTCGAAATTTCGACATTTTTTGAAAATCCTCAAAAATCCTCAAATGATGAAAAACGGCATGCTGTGCAAGACCGTAAGGCTATAGCCTTGCGTTTTGCCAGATTTCGTCATTTTTTGAAAATCGTCAAAATCATGAAAAAAACCAAGGCTATAGCCTTGCGTTTTTTCGAAAATTTCGACATTTTTCGAAAATCCTCAAAAATCCTCAAAAGATGAAAAACGGCATGCTGTGCAAGAGCGTAAGGCTATAGCCTTGCGTTTTGCCAGATTTCGTCATTTTTTGAGAATCGTCAAAATCATGAAAAAAACGTAAGGCTATAGCCTTGCGTTTTTTCGAAATTTCGACATTTTTCGAAAATCCTCAAAAATGCTCAAAAATCCTCAAAGCGATGAAAAACGGCATGCTGTGAAAGACCGTAAGGCTATAGTCTTGCGTTTTGCCAGATTTCGTCATTTTTTTGAAAATCTGTCAAAATCATGAAAAAACGTAAGGCTATAGCCTTGCGTTTTTTGGAAATTTTGTCATTTTTTGAAAATCCTCAAAAATCCTCAAAACGATGAAAAATGGAATGCTGTGCAAGACCGTAAGGCTATAGCCTTGCGTTTTTGCCAGGTTTCGGCATTTTTTCAAAATCGTCAAAATCAAGAAAAAACGTAAGGCTATAGCCTTACGTTTTTTGGAAATGTTGTCATTTTTTGAAAATGCTCAAAAATCCTCAAAACGATGAAAAATGGAATGCTGTGCAAGACCGTAAGGCTATAGCCTTGCGTTTTGCCAGATTTCGTCATTTTTTGAAAATGGCCAAAATCATGAAAAAACGTAAGGCTATAGCCTTGCGTTTTTTGGAAATTTTGTCATTTTTTGAAAATCCTCAAAAATCCTCAAAACGATGAAAAATGGAATGCTGTGCAAGACCGTAAGGCTATAGCCTTGCGTTTTTGCCAGGTTTCGGCATTTTTTCAAAATCGCCAAAATCATGAAAAAACGTAAGGCTATAGCCTTGCGTTTTTTGGAAATTTTGTCATTTTTTGAAAATCCTCAAAAATCCTCAAAACGATGAAAAATGGAATGCTGTGCAAGACCGTAAGGCTATAGCCTTACGTTTTTGCCAGGTTTCGTCATTTTTTGAAAATCGTCAAAATCATGAAAAAACCTAAGGCTATAGCCTTGCGTTTTTTCAAAATTTCGACATTTCGGAAAATCCTCAAAAATCCTCAAATGATGAAAAACGGCATGCTGTGCAAGAGCGTAAGGCTATAGCCTTGCGTTTTGCCAGATTTCGTCATTTTTTGAGAATCGTCAAAATCATGAAAAAAACGTAAGGCTATAGCCTTGCGTTTTTTTCGAAATTTCGCATTTTTCGAAAAATCCTCAAAAATCCTCAAAACAATTCAAAAACGGCATGCTGTGAAAGACCGTAAGGCTATAGTCTTGCGTTTTGCCAGATTTCGTCATTTTTTGAAATTTGTCAAAATCATGAAAAAACGTAAGGCTATAGCCTTGCGTTTTTTGGAAATTTTGTCATTTTTTGAAAATCCTCAAAACGATGAAAAATGGAATGCTGTGCAAGACCGTAAGGCTATAGCCTTGCGTTTTTGCCAGGTTTCGGCATTTTTTCAAAATCGTCAAAATCAAGAAAAAACGTAAGGCTATAGCCTTACGTTTTTTTGGAAATGTTGTCATTTTTTGAAAATGCTCAAAAATCCTCAAAACGATGAAAAATGGAATGCTGTGCAAGACCGTAAGGCTATAGCCTTGCGTTTTGCCAGATTTCGTCATTTTTTGAGAATCGTCAAAATCACGAAAAAAACGTAAGGCTATAGCCTTGCGTTTTTTCGAAATTTCGACATTTTTCGAAAATCCTCAAAAAATGCTCAAAAATCCTCAAAACGATGAAAAGCGGCATGCTGTGAAAGACGGTAAGGCTATAGTCTTGCGTTTTGCCAGATTTCGTCATTTTTTTTAAATCTGTCAAAATCATGAAAAAACGTAAGGCTATAGCCTTGCGTTTTTTCGAAATTTCGGCATTTTTCGAAAATCCTCAAAAATCCTCAAAACGATTAAAAACGGCATGCTGTGAAAGACCGTAAGGCTATAGCCTTGCGTTTGCCAGATTTCGTCATTTTTTGAAAATTGCCAAAATCATGAAAAAACGTAAGGTATAGCCTTGCGTTTTTGGAAATTTTGTCATTTTTTGAAAATCCTCAAAAATCCTCAAAACGATGAAAAATGGAATGCTGTGCAAGACCGTAAGGCTATAGCCTTACGTTTTTGCCAGGTTTCGTCATTTTTTGAAAATCGTCAAAATCATGAAAAAACCTAAGGCTATAGCCTTGCGTTTTTTCAAAATTTGACATTTTTCGAAAATCCTCAAAAATCCTCAAAACGATGAAAAAACGCATGCTGTGCAAGACCGTAAGGCTATAGCCTTGCGTTTTTGCCAGATTTCGTCATTTTTTGAAATCTGTCAAAATCATGAAAAAACGTAAGGCTATAGCCTTGCGTTTTTTCGAAATTTCGGCATTTTTTCGAAAATCCGCAAAAATCCTCAAAACGATCAAAACGGCATGCTGTGAAAGACCGTAAGGCTATAGTCTTGCGTTTTGCCAGATTTCGTCATTTTTTGAAATTTGTCAAAATCATGAAAAAACGTAAGGCTATAGCCTTGCGTTTTTTGGAAATTTTGTCATTTTTCGAAAATCCTCAAAAATCCTCAAAAATCCTCAAAACGATGATGAAAAATGGAATGCTGTGCAAGACCGTAAGGCTATAGCCTTACGTTTTGCCAGGTTTCGTCATTTTTTGAAAATCGTCAAAATCATGAAAAAAAAACCTAAGGCTATAGCCTTGCGTTTTTTCGAATTTCGACATTTTTGAAAATCCTCAAAAATCCTCAAATGATGAAAAACGGCATGCTGTGCAAGAGCGTAAGGCTATAGCCTTGCGTTTTGCCAGATTTCGTCATTTTTTTTAGAATCGTCAAAATCATGAAAAAAACGTAAGGCTATAGCTTGCGTTTTTTCGAAATTTCGACATTTTCGAAAATCCTCAAAAATCCTCAAAACGATTCAAAACGGCATGCTGTGAAAGACCGTAAGGCTATAGTCTTGCGTTTTCCCAGATTTCGTCATTTTTTGAAATTTGTCAAAATCATGAAAAAACGTAAGGCTATAGCCTTGCGTTTTTTGGAAATTTTGTCATTTTTTGAAAATCCTCAAAAATCCTCAAAACGATGAAAAATGGAATGCTGTGCAAGACCGTAAGGCTATAGCCTTGCGTTTTTGCCAGGTTTCGGCATTTTTTCAAAATCGTCAAAATCATGAAAAAACGTAAGGCTATAGCCTTACGTTTTTTGGAAATGTTGTCATTTTTTGAAAATGCTCAAGAATCCTCAAAACGATGAAAAATGGAATGCTGTGCAAGACCGTAAGGCTATAGCCTTGCGTTTTGCCAGGATTTCGTCATTTTTGAAAATCGTCAAAATCATGAAAAAAAAACGTAAGCTATAGCCTTGCGTTTTTCGAAATTTCGACATTTTTCGAAAATCCTCAAAAAATCCTCAAAACGATTCAAAACGGCAATGCTGTGCAAGACCGTAAGGCTATAGCCTTGCGTTTTCCCAGATTTCGTCATTTTTTGAAATTTGTCAAAATCATGAAAAAACGTAAGGCTATAGCCTTGCGTTTTTTGGAAATTTTGTCATTTTTTGAAAAATCCTCAAAAATCCTCAAAACGATGAAAAATGGAATGCTGTGCAAGACCGTAAGGCTATAGCCTTGCGTTTTTGCCAGGTTTCGCATTTTTTCAAAAATCGTCAAAAATCATGAAAAAACGTAAGGCTATAGCCTTACGTTTTTTGGAAATTTTGTCATTTTTGAAAATGCTCAAAAATCCTCCAAAACGATGAAAAATGGAATGCTGTGCAGACCGTAAGGCTATAGCCTTGCGTTTTGCCGGATTTCGTCATTTTTTGAGAATCGTCAAAATCATGAAAAAAAACGTAAGGCTATAGCCTTGCGTTTTTCGAAATTTCGACATTTTTCGAAAATCTCAAAAATCCTCAAAACGATTCAAAACGGCATGCTGTGAAAGAGTAAGGCTATATTGTCTTGCGTTTTGCCAGATTTCGTCATTTTTTGAAATTGTCAAAATCATGAAAAAAACGTAAGGCTATAGCCTTGCGTTTTTTCGAAATTTTGTCATTTTTTGAAAATCCTCAAAAATCCTCAAAACGATGAAAAATGGAATGCTGTGCAAGACCGTAAGGCTATAGCCTTGCGTTTTGCCAGGTTTCGTCATTTTTTCAAAATCGCCAAAATCATGAAAAAACGTAAGGCTATAGCCTTGCGTTTTTTGGAAATTTTGTCATTTTTTGAAAATCCTCAAAAATCCTCAAAACGATGAAAAATGGAATGCTGTGCAAGACCGTAAGGCTATAGCCTTGCGTTTTTGCCAGGTTTCGGCATTTTTTCAAAATCGTCAAAATCATGAAAAAACGTAAGGCTATAGCCTTACGTTTTTTGGAAATGTTGTCATTTTTTGAAAATGCTCAAGAATCCTCAAAACGATGAAAAATGGAATGCTGTGCAAGACCGTAAGGCTATAGCCTTGCGTTTTGCCAGGTTTCGTCATTTTTTGAAAATCGCCAAAATCATGAAAAAACGTAAGGCTATAGCCTTGCGTTTTTTGGAAATTTTGTCATTTTTTGAAAATCCTCAAAAATCCTCAAAACGATGAGAAATGGAATGCTGTGCAAGACCGTAAGGCTATAGCCTTGCGTTTTTGCCAGGTTTCGGCATTTTTTCAAAATCGTCAAAATCATGAAAAAACGTAAGGCTATAGCCTTACGTTTTTTGGAAATTTTGTCATTTTTTGAAAAATGCTCAAGAATCCTCAAACGATGAAAAATGGAATGCTGTGCAAGACCGTAAGGCTATAGCCTTGCCGTTTTGCAGGATTTCGTCATTTTTTTGAGAATCGTCAAAATCATGAAAAAAACGTAAGGCTATAGCCTTGCGTTTTTTCGAAATTTCGACATTTTTCGAAAATCCTCAAAAATGCTCAAAAATCCTCAAAACGATGAAAAACGGCATGCTGTGAAAGACGGTAAGGCTATAGTCTTGCGTTTTGCCAGATTTCGTCATTTTTTTAAATCTGTCAAAATCATGAAAAAACGTAAGGCTATAGCCTTGCGTTTTTTCGAAATTTCGGCATTTTTCGAAAATCCGCAAAAATCCTCAAAACGATTCAAAACGGCATGCTGTGAAAGACCGTAAGGCTATAGTCTTGCGTTTTTCCCAGATTTCGTCATTTTTTTAAAATTTGTCAAAATCATGAAAAAAGTAAGGGATAGCCTTGCGTTTTTGGAAATTTTGTCATTTTTTGAAAATCCTCAAAAATCCTCAAAAGATGAAAAATGGAATGCTGTGCAAGACCGTAAGGCTATAGCCTTTACGTTTTTTGCCCAGTTTTTTTTTTTTTTTTTATTTTGAAAATCGTTCAAAATCATGAAAAAAACGTAAGGCTATAGCCTTGCGTTTTTTTTTAAATTGACATTTTTCGAATAATCCTCAAAATCCTCAAAACAATGAAAAAACTGACATACTGTGCAAGACCGTAAGGCTATAGCCTTACGTTTTTGCCAGGTTTCGTCATTTTTTTCAAATCTGTCAAAATCATGAAAAAAGTAAGGCTATAGCCTTGCGTTTTTTTCGAAAATTTCGGGCATTTTTCGGAAAATCCTCAAAAATCCTCAAAAACGATTCAAAACGGCATGCTGTGAAAAGACCGTAAGGCTAATAGTCTTGCGTTTTCCAGATTTCGTCATTTTTTTGAAATTTGTCAAAATCATGAAAAAAACGTAAGGCTATAGCTTGCGTTTTTTGGAAATTTGTCATTTTTTGAAAATCCTCAAAAATCCTCATAAATCTCAAAACGATGAAAAATGGAATGCTGTGCAAGACCGTAAGGCTATAGCCTTACGTTTTTGCCAGGTTTCGTCATTTTTTGAAAATCGTCAAAATCATGAAAAAAACTAAGGCTATAGCTTGCGTTTTTTCGAAATTTCGACATTTCTGAAAATCCTCAAAAATCCAAATGATGAAAAAACGCATGCTGTGCAAGAGCGTAAGGCTATAGCCTTGCGTTTTGAGATTTCGTCATTTTTTTAGAAATCGTCAAAATCATGAAAAAACGTAAGGCTATAGCTTGCGTTTTTTTCGAATTTCGACATTTTTCGAAAAATCTCAAAATCCTCAAAAACGATTCAAAAGGCATTGCTGTGAAAAGACCGTAAGGCTATATAGTCTTGCGTTTTGCCAGATTTCGTCATTTTTTGAAATTTGTCAAAATCATGAAAAAACGTAAGGCTATAGCCTTGCGTTTTTTGGAAATTTTGTCTTTTTGAAAATCCTCAAAAAATCGTCTAAAACGATAGAAATGGAATGCTGTGCAAAATCCTAAAGGCTCTAGCCTTTTTGGGGACGGGGGGGCTATTTTTTTTGCCAGGTTTCGGCATTTTTTCAAATTCGTCAAAATCATGAAAAAACGTAAGGCTATAGCTTGCGTTTTTTCGAAATTTCGACATTTTTCGAAAATCCTCAAAAATGCTCAAAAATCCTCAAAACGATGAAAAACGGCATGCTGTGAAAGACGGTAAGGCTATAGTCTTGCGTTTTGCCAGATTTCGTCATTTTTGAAAATCGCCAAAATCATGAAAAAACGTAAGGCTATAGCCTTGCGTTTTTTGGAAATGTTGTCATTTTTGAAAATCCTCAAAAATCCTCAATACGATGAAAAATGGAATGCTGTGCAAGACCGTAAGGCTATAGCCTTGCGTTTTGCCAGATTTCGTCATTTTTTGAAAATCGCCAAAATCATGAAAAAACTTAAGGCTATAGCATTGTTTTTTTTTTTTTTTTTTTTGAAATTTTGTCATTTTTTGAAAATGCTCAAAAATCCTCAAAACGATGAAAAATGGAATGCTGTGCAAGACCGTAAGGCTATAGCCTTGCGTTTTGCCAGATTTCGTCATTTTTTGAAAATCGCCAAAATCATGAAAAAACGTAAGGCTATAGCCTTGCGTTTTTTGGAAATTTTGTCATTTTTTGAAAATCCTCAAAAATCCTCAAAACGATGAAAAATGGAATGCTGTGCAAGACCGTAAGGCTATAGCCTTACGTTTTTGCCAGGTTTCGTCATTTTTTGAAAATCGTCAAAATCATGAAAAAACCTAAGGCTATAGCCTTGCGTTTTTTCAAAATTTCGACATTTCGGAAAATCCTCAAAAATCCTCAAATGATGAAAAACGGCATGCTGTGCAAGAGCGTAAGGCTATAGCCTTGCGTTTTGCCAGATTTCGTCATTTTTTGAAAATGGCCAAAATCATGAAAAAACGTAAGGCTATAGCCTTGCGTTTTTTGGAAATTTTGTCATTTTTTGAAAATCCTCAAAAATCCTCAAAACGATGAAAAATGGAATGCTGTGCAAGACCGTAAGGCTATAGCCTTACGTTTTTGCCAGGTTTCGTCATTTTTTGAAAATCGTCAAAATCATGAAAAAAACCTAAGGCTATAGCCTTGCGTTTTTTCAAAATTTCGACATTTCGGAAAATCCTCAAAAATCCTCAAATGATGAAAAACGGCATGCTGTGCAAGAGCGTAAGGCTATAGCCTTGCGTTTTGCCAGATTTCGTCATTTTTTGAGAATCGTCAAAATCATGAAAAAAAACGTAAGGCTATAGCCTTGCGTTTTTTCGAAATTTCGACATTTTTCGAAAATCCTCAAAAATGCTCAAAAATCCTCAAAACGATGAAAAACGGCATGCTGTGAAAGACGGTAAGGCTATAGTCTTGCGTTTTGCCAGATTTCGTCATTTTTTTTAAATCTGTCAAAATCATGAAAAAACGTAAGGCTATAGCCTTGCGTTTTTTCGAAATTTCGGCATTTTTTCAAAATCGTCAAAATCAAGAAAAAACGTAAGGCTATAGCCTTACGTTTTTTGGAAATGTTGTCATTTTTTGAAAATGCTCAAAAATCCTCAAAACGATGAAAAATGGAATGCTGTGCAAGACCGTAGGGCTATAGCCTTGCGTTTTGCCAGATTTCGTCATTTTTTGAAAATCGCCAAAATCATGAAAAAACGTAAGGCTATAGCCTTGCGTTTTTTGGAAATTTTGTCATTTTTTGAAAATCCTCAAAAATCCTCAAAACGATGAAAAATGGAATGCTGTGCAAGACCGTAAGGCTATAGCCTTGCGTTATGCCAGATTTCGTCATTTTTTGAGAATCGTCAAAATCATGAAAAAAACGTAAGGCTATAGCCTTGCGTTTTTTCGAAATTTCGACATTTTTCGAAAATCCTCAAAAATCCTCAAAACGATTCAAAACGGCATGCTGTGAAAGACCGTAAGGCTATAGTCTTGGTTTTCCCAGATTTCGTCATTTTTTGAAAATCGTCAAAATCATGAAAAAACCTAAGGCTATAGCCTTGCGTTTTTTCAAAATTTCGACATTTCGGAAAATCCTCAAAAATCCTCAAATGATGAAAAACGGCATGCTGTGCAAGAGCGTAAGGCTATAGCCTTGCGTTTTGCCAGATTTCGTCATTTTTTGAGAATCGTCAAAATCATGAAAAAAACGTAAGGCTATAGCCTTGCGTTTTTTCGAAATTTCGACATTTTTCGAAAATCCTCAAAAATGCTCAAAAATCCTCAAAACGATGAAAAACGGCATGCTGTGAAAGACGGTAAGGCTATAGTCTTGCGTTTTGCCAGATTTCGTCATTTTTTTAAATCTGTCAAAATCATGAAAAAACGTAAGGCTATAGCCTTGCGTTTTTTCGAAATTTCGGCATTTTTCGAAAATCCGCAAAAATGCTCAAAAATCCTCAAAACGATGAAAAACTGCATGCTGTGCAAGACCGTAAGGCTATAGCCTTGCGTTATGCCAGATTTCGTCATTTTTGAAAATCGCCAAAATCATGAAAAAACGTAAGGCTATAGCCTTGCGTTTTTTGGAAATGTTGTCATTTTTGAAAATCCTCAAAAATCCTCAATACGATGAAAAATGGAATGCTGTGCAAGACCGTAAGGCTATAGCCTTGCGTTTTGCCAGATTTCGTCATTTTTTGAAAATCGCCAAAATCATGAAAAAACTTAAGGCTATAGCATTGTTTTTTTTTTTTTTTTTTTTCTTTTTTTTTTTTTTTTTTTGAAATTTTTTAAATTTTTTGAAAATCCTCAAAAATCCTCAAAACGATGAAAAATGGAATGCTGTGCAAGACCGTAAGGCTATAGCCTTGCGTTTTTGCCAGGTTTTGGCATTTTTTCAAAATCGTCAAAATCATGAAAAAACGTAAGGCTATAGCCTTGCGTTTTTTGGAAATGTTGTCATTTTCTGAAAATGCTCAAAAATCCTCAAAACGATGAAAAATGGAATGCTGTGCAAGACCGTAAGGCTATAGCCTTGCGTTTTGCCAGATTTCGTCATTTTTTGAAAATCGCCCAAATCATGAAAAAACGTAAGGCTATAGCCTTGCGTTTTTTGGAAATTTTGTCATTTTTTGAAAATCCTCAAAAATCCTCAAAACGATGAAAAATGTAATGCTGTGCAAGACCGTAAGGCTATAGCCTTACGTTTTTGCCAGGTTTCGTCATTTTTTGAAAATCGTCAAAATCATGAAAAAACCTAAGGCTATAGCCTTGCGTTTTTTCAAAATTTCGACATTTCGGAAAATCCTCAAAAATCCTCAAATGATGAAAAACGGCATGCTGTGCAAGAGCGTAAGGCTATAGCCTTGCGTTTTGCCAGATTTCGTCATTTTTTGAGAATCGTCAAAATCATGAAAAAAACGTAAGGCTATAGCCTTGCGTTTTTTCGAAATTTCGACATTTTTCGAAAATCCTCAAAAATGCTCAAAAATCCTCAAAATTATGAAAAACGGCATGCTGTGAAAGACCATAAGGCTATAGTCTTGCGTTTTGCCAGATTTCGTCATTTCTTTTAAATTTGTCAAAATCATGAAAAAACGTAAGGCTATAGCCTTGCGTTTTTTCGAAATTTCGACATTTTTTGAAAATCCTCAAAAATTCTCAAAAATCCTCAAAACGATGAAAAACGGCATGCTGTGCAAGACCGTAAGGCTATAGCCTTGCGTTTTGCCAGATTTCGTCATTTTTTGAAAATCGCCAAAATCATGAAAAAACTTAAGGCTATAGCATTGCGTTTTTTGGAAATTTTTTCATTTTTTGAAAATCCTCAAAAATCCTCAAAACGATGAAAAATGGAATGCTGTGCAAGACCGTAAGGCTATAGCCTTGCGTTTTTGCCAGGTTTCGTCATTTTTTGAAAATCGTCAAAATCATGAAAAAACGTAAGGCTATAGCATTTTTTTTTTTTTTTTTTTGAAATTTTGTCATTTTTTGAAAATCCTCAAAAATCCTCAAAACGATGAAAAATGGAATGCTGTGCAAGACCGTAAGGCTATAGCCTTGCGTTTTTGCCAGGTTTTGGCATTTTTTTCAAAATCGTCAAAATCATGAAAAAACGTAAGGCTATAGCCTTGCGTTTTTTGGAAATGTTGTCATTTTCTGAAAATGCTCAAAAATCCTCAAAACGATGAAAAATGGAATGCTGTGCAAGACCGTAAGGCTATAGCCTTGCGTTTTGCCAGATTTCGTCATTTTTTGAAAATCGTCAAAATCATGAAAAAAACCTAAGGCTATAGCCTTGCGTTTTTTTTTTTTTCAAAATTTCGACATTTCGGAAAATCCTCAAAAATCCTCAAATGATGAAAAATGGCATGCTGTGCAAGAACGTAAGGCTATAGCCTTGCGTTTTGCCAGATTTCGTCATTTTTTGAAAATCGCCAAAATCATGAAAAAACGTAAGGCCTTGCGTTTTTTCGAAATTGACATTTTTCGAAAATCCTCAAAAATCCTCAAAACGATGACAAACGACATACTGTGCAAGACCGTAAGGCTATAGCCTTGCGTTTTGCCAGATTTCGTCATTTTTTGAAAATCGCCAAAATCATGAAAAAACGTAAGGCTATAGCCTTGCGTTTTTTGGAAATTTTGTCATTTTTTGAAAATCCTCAAAAATCCTCAAAACGATGAAAAATGTAATGCTGTGCAAGACCGTAAGGCTATAGCCTTACGTTTTTGCCAGGTTTCGTCATTTTTTGAAAATCGTCAAAATCATGAAAAAACCTAAGGCTATAGCCTTGCGTTTTTTCAAAATTTCGACATTTCGGAAAATCCTCAAAAATCCTCAAATGATGAAAAACGGCATGCTGTGCAAGAGCGTAAGGCTATAGCCTTGCGTTTTGCCAGATTTCGTCATTTTTTGAGAATCGTCAAAATCATGAAAAAAACGTAAGGCTATAGCCTTGCGTTTTTTCGAAATTTCGACATTTTTCGAAAATCCTCAAAAATGCTCAAAAATCCTCAAAATTATGAAAAACGGCATGCTGTGAAAGACCATAAGGCTATAGTCTTGCGTTTTGCCAGATTTCGTCATTTCTTTTAAATTTGTCAAAATCATGAAAAAACGTAAGGCTATAGCCTTGCGTTTTTTTCGAAATTTCGACATTTTTCGAAAATCCTCAAAAATTCTCAAAAATCCTCAAAACGATGAAAAACGGCATGCTGTGCAAGACCGTAAGGCTATAGCCTTGCGTTTTTTGGAAATGTTGTCATTTTTTGAAAATCCTCAAAAATCCTCAAAACGATGAAAAATGGAATGCTGTGCAAGACCGTAAGGCTATAGCCTTGCGTTTTGCCAGATTTCGTCATTTTTTGAAAATCGCCAAAATCATGAAAAAACTTAAGGCTATAGCATTGCGTTTTTTGGAAATTTTTTCATTTTTTGAAAATCCTCAAAAATCCTCAAAACGATGAAAAACTGGAATGCTGTGCAAGACCGTAAGGCTATAGCCTTGCGTTTTTGCCAGGTTTCGTCATTTTTTGAAAATCGTCAAAATCATGAAAAAACGTAAGGCTATAGCCTTGCGTTTTTTCGAAATTTCGACATTTTTCGAAAATCCTCAAAAATCCTCAAAACGATGAAAAACGGCATGCTATGCAAGACCGTAAGGCTATAGCCTTGTGTTTTGCCAGATTTCGTCATTTTTTGAAAATCGTCAAAATCATGAAAAAAACCTAAGGCTATAGCCTTGCGTTTTTTTCGAAATTTCGACATTTTTCGAAAATCCTCAAAAATGCTCAAAAATCCTCAAAACGATGAAAAATGGAATGCTGTGCAAGACCGTAAGGCTATAGCTTTGCGTTTTGCCAGATTTCGTCATTTTTTGAAAATCGCCAAAATCATGAAAAAACTTAAGGCTATAGCATTGCGTTTCTTGGAAATTTTGTCATTTTTTGAAAATCCTCAAAAATCCTCAAAACGATGAAAAATGGAATTCCTTGCAAGACCGTAAGGCTATAGCCTTGCGTTTTGCCAGATTTCGTCATTTTTTGAGAATCGTCAAAATCATGAAAAAAACGTAAGGCTATAGCCTTAAGTTTCTTCGAAATTTCGACATTTTTCGAAAATCCTCAAAAATGCTCAAAAATCCTCAAAACGATGAAAAACGGCATGCTGTGAAAGACCGTAAGGCTATAGTCTTGCGTTATGCCAGATTTCGTCATTTTTTGAAAATCGCCAAAATCATGAAAAAATGTAAGGCTATAGCCTTGCGTTTTTTTGGAAATGTTGTCATTTTTTGAAAATCCTCAAAAATCCTCAAAACGATGAAAAATGGAATGCTGTGCAAGACCGTAAGGTTATAGCCTTGCGTTTTGCCAGATTTCGTCATTTTTTGAAAATCGTCAAAATCATGAAAAAACTTAAGGCATTGCGTTTTTTGGAAATTTTGTCATTTTTTGAAAATCCTCAAAAATTCTCAAAACGATGAAAATTGGCATGCTGTGCATGACTGTAAGGCTATAGCCTTGCGTTTTTGCCAGGTTTCGTCATTTTCTGAAAATCTTCAATAATCCTCAAAACGATGAAAAACGGTAAGGCTATGGCCTTGCGCTTTTTCGAAATTTCGACATTTTTTGAAAATCCTCAAAACAATGAAAAACGACATGCTGTGCAAGACCGTAAGGCTATAGCCTGGCGTTTTTGCCAGGTTTCGTCATTTTTTGAAAATCTTCAAAAATCCTCAAAGCGATGAAAAATGGTAAGAAAAAAAATTGGTAAGGCTATAACCTTGCGTTTTTTCAAATGTGGACTTTTTTTTCAAAAATCCTCAAAATTCCACAAGACGATGAAAAACGGGATGCCGTGCAGGACCGTGCGTTTGCCTTGCGTTTTGCCAGGTTTCATCATTTTTTGAAAATCTTCAAAAATCCTCAAAACGATGTATTACTGCTTTAATGTAGTTGTGCATGAGGATACTTGACCATGGGAAATGGGAACCAGTTGTAGCAAAGCAAGGTGCATGGGAATGTGGTGATACGTAATTTTGTTGCATTAAAGTAAGCGTTTCTGTGGACATGAAGGCCAGGAAAAGGGTTTAGAACAGTGGTTTTCAACCTTTTTGGCATAGCGTATTTTTGTTTTTGTTAGATGCGTTCAGTACACTCCCAGTCAGGCAAACCATCATGGCTGGTACGCCGTCAGTCCTTTACTCTAAGATGCTGATGCTGCCCCATCCTCTAGGGGAAAATATCCCATAGCCTGTAAGGATTGGTTGGCTGGCTCGGCCAATAGAGCAGTGTATAAATACACAGAGCTACAATGACAATGCCATGGCAACAGTGAATTGACAGACACAACTCGCAATTGATTTCAGCTAAATACAGCATGTATCAGATCTGAGCCTGGAACACCCAATCACATTATACAACAGATCCCTTAGCATAATTATAGTACTGAATCCTGATTTTTCTGGTTGATTTGACATAATGCTCCTGTGCAGCAAACACTGTGGCTTTTTGTGCTGGAACGGAAACAAACTTTGCTACATAATAAAGTGGTTAGGCACCACTCAATGAAAAGTGAAATAAGGACATGCTTGGACTTCTCCATTTCCTGCAACAGTATTATTCACATTACATAATTACTCCCATATTAGACCACCCAATACGACAGTTCCTTACTAAACAGACTTGGTGACTGTAGGGAGTACAAACACAGTGAAGAATCTGGGTGTTATCATCTATGCCAGTGGTTTTCAAGCTTTTTCACTCCAGGGCCCACTATTTATTCAGCATTTTTTCCACAGATCACCATTTGATGTTGAATCTCTCAGACCCAAAACCAAGGATTTTCTCCCCAGGCTGCTCTTTTGTCTACAATTAGTAGAACTGGCACAAATATTGGTCGAAATAGCCATTATTCTACATTTTCTAATTGTGTAGATTCTTGAAAACCAAGTAATTCAGATGTTTAAATATAATTAACTCTTGAGAGAGTAAAATTAAACTGGTTTCATTTTTACGCTCTGAAGAGTTACATATCTATAAGGGTCCATTTGCTTACCAACTGTCCATCATTTAACTGGGGACCACCTGGAATCCTCTCAGGGACCACTGGTGGTCCCTGACCCTGAATGAGCCAAAAATAAAGAGACCATGCAACTACAACATTGAGCAGGGCACTGCAGGGAATCGAACCCCGTTCCGGTAAACCAGAAGTCCTACACCAGTGCCGTTTGTTAGATTGGGCTGCCAGTGTAAACCAGGCCTTAGTGCCCACAGTGTTCCCCAAACCTCCCAGACATTCTTGGAGCCGCAGGGGTTGACACTAAGGTCTCCGAGGCACTTGCCCATCGGGCAAGTGCAAGTCAGGTTCTACTTGCCCTCAGGTCATGGTCACTTGCCCCCCAGGTTCCAGGTGGTCCCCAGTTAAGTTGGTCAACCAGATGTAACTCTTGAGAGTGTAAAAATGAAACCAAATGGACCCTTGCGGGTCCATTTGGTTTCATTTTTACACTCTCAAGAGTTAAAATTCATCATCTTAATTAGCCCAGGTCTACACTGTAGAAGATTAATGGTCATTTTGATCTGTATGTTAATTTGCCTGTTTTGTTTCCCAAATCCAACCTGGAATTGTGGATAGCTAGAAAGCAGGGAAAGACACAGAGGCAGAGTGCAATGACTGCCTTCAAGACAAATTTATATTGTGTTGTGTTATAGTGCTCCAAGTTGCACACTTGCCCGATCGGGCAACCAGGTAGCAGTCTTCACTTGCCCCACCATTTTTTTTTACTTGCCCCGGGGAAGCGGGCAAGTGTTAGTGTCAAGCCCTGGAGCCGTCTTGGAGCCTTGCAGCGTCTCACCTCATCTCCTCGTACTGAATGCCTTAGAAATGTACAGCATTTCCATCCCTCCTCCCAGTACGTAGATCTTTCATTTCCATCCCTCCTCCCAGTACGTAGATCTTTCATTTCCATCCCTCCTCCCAGTACGTAGATCTTTCATTTCCATCCCTCCTCCCAGTACGTAGATCTTTCATTTCCATCCCTCCTCCCAGTACGTAGATCTTTCATTTCCATCCCTCCTCCCAGTACGTAGATCTTTCATTTCCATCCCTCCTCCCAGTACGTAGATCTTTCATTTCCATCCTCTCAATACGTAGATCTTTCCATTGGTCGCGGCCACTCTGTGCTTGTAGCGACCCTCACATGGTCCACTGGTCTGTCTGGGGGTCGTAGCACTCCACCGTTTCTGCTGTCGCCTTGTCCTTGGTCTGGTTTCTACACAGAACATACAAGGAATGACTGTTAGGCTGCATTAGCTGCTAATGCATTAGGCTGCATTAGCAACTCTTTAGTTCAGTGGATTTCAACCAATGGTCCCTGAGAGGATTCCAGGTGGTCCCCATGCAGTTAAATGATGGTCAGTTGGTAACCAGTTAAATTATATTTAAACATCTGAATTACTTAAAGTGGTTGTATATTAATATAATAGGTCCTCACTAATGTACATGATAAAATACCACTATTTTTTCGATTCAGTCTGTGTCTCACAGGAGAGCTGTGAGCAGTTCAGAAACTTCTTCCAATGAGTTTTTGAACTGCTAGACAACTTGAAAATCGTTGGCTTTGGGTCCGAGAGGTTAAACTCATCAAATGGTGGTCCATGGCTAAAATGCTGAATAAATAGTGGGCCTCTGTATGAAAAAGGTTGAAAACCACTGCTTTAGTTCAATAAGTCCATGTGTAAAAGATGAGTATGATGATGCATGATGTAAAATGATGAGTCCAGTACAGGCCAAAAGTTTGGACACATTCAATGTGTTTATTATTTTCATCACTCACTGAAGGCATCAAAACTCTGAATGAACACATGTGGAATAGATATATATGGCAACTCTATACATTAAAAGGAAAACCTCTCCCCCCCCAAAAATTAGTTTCTTCAAAGTATCTACCCTTTGCTCTGATTATTGCTTTGCACACTCTGGGCATAACTAGAATATAAGACATGTTTTCAGTTATTTCAGCTTTTTTTGTTAAGTACATAATTCCACATTGGTTCATTTATAGTTTTAATGCCTTCACTGAGAATCTACAATGTAGTCATGAAAATAAAGAAAACGCATTGAATGAGAAGTTGTGTTCAAACTTTTGGCCTGTAGTCAGTGTTGGGACATGTGCAGTGCCGTGCAACTTAATACATTACACATTATATTACCAAAATGCAGTAACTTGTAATATAAATATTAACAAAAAAAAATCTTATATTACTTTTCTTTCTGCATTGCTTTTAAGTTTCAATATTACTTTCTGTCAATCAGTCGCGTTGCAAGTGTTTTGGTGAAATTATCTACAGAAGTTGAATTACTTATTTACAATAATTTGTCATCAAGTTAAATGTATTCCTTGAATTTATGGAAGCCAGTAAGGCTTCCGTGAATTCAAGGAAACTGAACATGAATTCAAGGAAACTGTAAAATCTCCCATGTGAAGGGTGTAAGGATCGGGCCAGTGATCTGGTAAAAATCTGGAGGTGCAGGGAAAACATTTTGGGGAAATAAATGACATAAAATCTATCCTGATGCAAATGGGTGTGGCCTATATGGGAAGAAGCAGCATATGCCAAGAAATGCAGGGACAATCATTTTGACTTTAGAGTTATAGGCCAAAACGTAAAGTGGGCCGTTATAGCACCACCATGAGGCCGACCAATATAATTAGTAATAAGTTAATTAATTTTAGAAATTATAAACCTTAAAGTTTTGTAACCTTTGCCATTACAGTTTAAATAGTTCAATATGAGTTTTGTGATCTCCCATTCAAGTGGGGTAATTCAATGCACTGATCAGTTACACTAAACAGATCTTAGCAAAATTATAGCACATGAATTGTGATAATACTTGTGCATGTGCGGCAAACACTTAGGACAAGTAGCATGGCAGGGTTGCAGCTTTTCGTGCTGGAATGGACATACATGTTGCTACATAAAGTAGTTAGGCACCACTCAAGTGAAACGGACATGCTTTGATCATTTCCAGCAACAGTTATTCATGGTACATAATTATTCACATTTAAACCATACAATATGCTACAGACTTGTTACCTATAGTAAAACGCAGTAAAGAATGTGAGGGTTATCATCTATGCAACACAATGAGAAAAATAGAGACCATGCAAATACAACATTGAGCAGGGCACTGCAGGGAATCGAACCCCGTTCCGGTAAACCAGAAGTCCTACACAAGTGCCATAGTTTGTTCTGTTGTAATTTACAGGTCCAAAAATCAATCGCACTGCTTGATATTTCAACCACCCTGACAAAACAGCAAAGTCATTTCACAATTTACATTACAGGAAATAACAGTATGTAAGAACATTTTTACCCTTTACACACAAAATTTACAAATAGTCTACACAATCAAGAAACAAAATTCAACTTTAATCATTAACAAGTCCATGAACGCTAGTGATGTTTATGTCTTTATGTATAAAGACACAAAGACCACCACCATTCACCACAAATACCTTAAGGTAGATTCCTCAGACAAAAAAAAAGAATATTTTATTTTTTGTGTTCATAAAGTTCTACAAAGTGCTACAAGTGAAGAGTGCAGCAGCAAACATTTGGGTCATAGGCCCATCGCCAATGTCTCCATGATGTTTTAGCTGCAAATGGCAGCACTAAGTCCACTCTCACATTATAACAGAAACATCTCAACCTACATCACATACCTAACCCTAACCTAACCCTGTGTTTATGTGATGCAGGCCGACTTGATGAATCCTCACAAATGTGAAATGTTGAGAGAAAACACATAAACGCACATAACATACCGGGCCTGTGTTCATATGTTATGTGAGATTACGTGCTGAAACCCTAGTCACAAATTAGATCTGATGATAAACACCAACAATGGTCTTATGACCTGAATGTTTGCTGCTGCACTTTTCACTTTAAGCTCTTTGAGCACTTTATGAACACAAGGTCTCTGCCCAAGCAGTTGGCCTTAATGTTTTTGTGGAGTAATTAGTATGAAAATTAAAGAAAAAAAAAAACATACAACCCAATTCACAATTGTCACAGTATTGAAGAATTTAAGAAGTTAATTCAACCAAAACTTAAGGGTCTGGTACAAATCTACTAAAAAGACACAACACAAAAGCAAATATGCCACAGTATGTCAGCAACACTATGAACATTGACATTAGATCAGAACATACAAGACATACAAGAGCTGAACAATACGCCTACATCACTTTTGGTTATCAACTTAAAGTGAATTCCACCCATTTTCATAGTCATATATTACAGACAGTAAAATGTTGAAAATGGGTGCAATTCCCCTTTAACAGCATCTACCTCGCCTGAATAAAACGACGGCGACTGAATGACAAGCCATGAAATACACATGAATGCACGTCAGACACCGGGCCTGTGTTCATGTCTGACGTGAACTCACGTGATGATTTATGTGCAAAAGGCGCAATGCAAACTAAAACTAACGCAAGACGCAACCCGATTGGCGCACCACAAACACTAGAACTAGTGTAACAGGCAAGAAGAAAGAGGAAATAAAGGACTAAAAATCTAATAAATAAAATGCGATCAATGGAGTCTGAGACAACAAGAACAAATAACTTTATTAAAGCAAAGAATAGAGGGGGAAAAAAATGAAGGTCAGCAAGAAACCTTGTACATCCCAAACAGTTGAGCAAAAAAAAAGTGATAAATATCTGATCTACAAGCTCACGATGCATAGATCATCCATTATCACTTTAGTGTTACACTGTCGCATGAGGTAACTCTTAATGCGTTACTCCATATAATTCAACCTTTTTGAAGGTTGAATTATATCAAGATACAAGGTTTCTTCCCGACAGATAAAGATAATAAACTACGCTCACTTACCGTCTATCAGCCAGTAAACTCACAACACACTAACCAAGGATCAAATGACAGAGTCATCATTTGCATCCTCTGTTAGTTTTCCAGAAGGAGCGTATGCAATCACCTGCATCGCATTGCCAGTTTAGCCACCACATTGCCAAGGTGCCAACAGGGTAAGAACTTTAAGGTAAGGGCTTGGGTTGCCAGATAACGCCAACAGCGATGTGATTGCATAGAATCGCTCCTTCTAGACTTAAACACAACATTAAGCAGGCTACATGCTACCATAATGATAACAGACAAATCGCATAACCTCCACATCACATCGGTACACACAAAGGAGAACTCGGGCAATAGATGGGAGAGAAGGAAAGGAATAGAATTTAAAAAAATAAAATGCGATTAAAAACTCTGACCACAAAAAACAGATAACTTTATTACAAGCAAAGAATAGAGGCGAAGGGAGAACTGACACTAGAACAGTGTGTACACATGCGATGTGGACAGGCTGACAGATTTAAAGTGTTTAACAGGAACGCATCTTAGCATTTAACCACTTTTAACCATTCATTTCAAGTTTGACTGTTGAAAAATCAGATCAACAAGCCCATAGCCGGTCTCCGAGTGCCATGATATGAGCCCGTAAGTAGATTATGTGCCCCATAGTGGACTGGCATTATACTCGGCGAGAATGACAACCCATGGTATGGTAGCATGTAGCTCACTTATCAAAAGGTTCACTAACCTTTCACTGCTAACAGCACCCAGCAGTGGAATCATTGGTTCACCTTCAGCGGCAACAGCAACGGCAAACAGTGGCAACGGCAGCCCAGCGGCGGCAACGTCAAACAGCGGCAGCGAGTCTGTACCTCCAGTCAGCTTCACTTTCTGAAACCACAGGAAGCAAGAAAGACAAACGTCAGTTTGGCTGACAGGATGACATTTTGGAAGTCATAGCATAACAGGACTGCATCACCATTATTTAGGTTTTTCTTGAAAAAGTTAATACAATACAATAGGGGTGTAAGCACTCCTATTCACAAGGAAGTGAATCTCATTCGTGGAAAAAAGTCTGAGAATCAATAACTGTCTAACTCTATGGGGAATACAGAGGTTTAACCCTCATACTTTCAGGGACCTGAAAGCAGTACAATGACCCCAAAGTATATCTCGAATGTGTAGAAAAAGCTTAAACGTGGTGAAACACAACTTGTCAAGTTGTTTCACCATGTTAATGATTTTCCTTTTAAGACCTTTTTGAAAATTGGTGGAATTCCCCTTTAATTGCAGATTATGATAACTATAGTGACCAGCAGGTACGTCACCCAGTATATTTTAAATATACTCCGTCTTTTGCAAAAAAGTGAAAAGTGTAATCGCAGTCATTTGTTTGGACATAATCATTTCAACATGTTGTAATGGTGACACAGCCCTATAGGTTTCTACTAACCGCAATGTAATTCTAGTCTTTCATAATTGGGTTGAATCTAGAGTTGCAATTCAGTCCATCGACTCCCCCATAAAAAGAATTTATCTGCGATTTGCTTGTATTAAACAATGTTGAACTCACCAAGATTGCAGCTGTATGGAAAGCTTGAATTATCCCCTTGCTAACTGCAAATCATTTGTTTGATAAAACTCCACCATAGGCATGTTATGAGCTACGTTCTGTCAATAGATTCTCTGCATGTGATTCTTTTCTAAGCACTGGAGTTTGGAAGCACTCCTCATTAGTCACTGAATGGCCCTGCGTACCATCTGTTTAGAATGTGCACATAATGCATGAGGCACCAGCCCAACCCGTTACAATACAAGCGTGTGTCTACCAAGTCCAGCACATGTATTTTACTGACAGAAAATAGCTCATAACATGTCTATGGATTTTTATCGAATAAAGTCTTTACAGATAGAAAGATGATCATGCAATCTTTTCCATACAGCTGCGATGTTGGTGAGCCGTTTAATACCACAACGCAGATGAAGATTCTTGTTCTCTAGGGCAGGGGTTTACAACAGGTGGTCCGGGGACCACCAGTGGTCCTTGAGAAGGTTCCAGGTGGTCCCCAGGCTAAATGATGGAAAGTTGGTTAACCAGATGTAACTCTTGAGAATGTAAAAATGAAACCAAATGGACCCTTGCGGGTCCATTTGGTTTCATTTTCACACTCTCAAGAGTTAAAATATTCACCATCTGAATTAGCCCCAAGTCTACACAACTAGAGATCTAGGTTTGCCCGTTATGTTTCTGAAATCCATCCTCGTATTGTAGATAAAAACAGAAGAAATCTTTGGGTTTTGGAGTCTGTGAGGCTAACATGTCGTCAAATGGTGGTCCATGGCTCAAATCCTGAATAAATGGTGGTCCCTGAGATGAAAAAGGTTGAAAACCCCTGCTCTAGAGTCAATGGATAGAATTGCAGCTCTAGTTTCAGCCCAATTCTAAAAGCATCCAGAGTTGCATTGCAGCTATGTTTCTACTACAGTCACATGTAATGCAGGTACATACCGTGGAGGGCCTGGTGCTGCTCAGGTTGAAGACAGTCAGTATGAACAGTTCTGGTCACATCTCAGACAGAACGTTTGTTGGTACCGTAAGGTTTCAGCTCAGCCGAATGAACACTCCATTACACCAGCTGTCTCCTGAAGACACCATCCAAGATCACATGAACCTGTAAGGCAAAATATAAAGACATACACTCTGTTAACAGATTTTATATGTTGTAGTCAAAATGGAAAATCAAGTCTTCAACATCTACATGATAAAGAGGCCCATGCAAGTTCAGAAACCTAACTTGGAAATTATTGATATCAATTGGTATTGTATCTGTATATTGTTTTACTCATTGATTAATCAGTGACTTTACAACATTGCTGTAAGTAATGTTAGTTAGCAATTAAAATCATTGACATTAACACTAGCCATTAAAAGTGTTAGCTATGCCAAAACAGCTTTAAGATGTTCACTTTTACTTTTCATGGCAAAATTATAACTAAAGGCTACATTTGGTTACTTTTTTTTTTAAAGCAAACATCTGCATTACTAAATTTGCATAAAGTCCATATGCACAATTAAAGACATTGGCCTGTTATCTTTCCTAATGGCACGAATAAATCATCAAGACAGCCTGGAACTTAGTGTTTACTAAACCAAAGTTTTAGATCTGAGAGGCAAAAAGGGAATCAAACTGTTTGAAAAACACTGCAATCAACAACCAAGGGCCCTTTAAAGCTACAAAGTTTAAACAACAGTGTTAAAGTCAAATAATAGCCGTGTGCTTCTCAAACAAACATTACAGCTAAACAAACATACCTGAACAGCGCCATGGCCCAGCAGAGAGCCTGCTGCTGCGCGGCCTTCATTTTAAACCCTAATAAGCCCCGCCCACGGCGTCACGTGGGTTCCAGAGCCATACACAGAGTTGCGACATTGAGGGGTCAGAAAATGATCAGCAAGCCGAGGAGGGACAAACTGAACTACATTGTTTTCAACGGGATCGGCGAGAGCTATTTTAGGGCATGTGTGCAACATCTAATGTCTCTGTAATTATTGTTGTTTTTGTCACACACACACACACACACACACACACACACACACACACACACACACACACACACACACACACACACACACACACACACACACACACACACACACACACACACACACACACACACACACACAAAACGATTCTAAAATAGAGGGGAATCATTTCAAGTCTATCTGACTCCAATGCTTTTCTGCCTACCTTCGGTCCTTACCCATATGTTTTCTCCATTCTCAACTCTATGCCTCCATTGGAAATCTGTTTACAAACCTCAGTGTTCGTACACTAAAGTTGCCAACAAACATATTTCATGAGGTAGAAAGAAAGAAAGAAAGAAAGAAAGAAAGAAAGAAAGAAAGAAAGAAAGAAAGAAAGAAAGAAAGAAAGAAAGAAAGAAAAAATGGGAATTCCACTAATTTTCAACATTTTATTGTCATTAATATAATTAGAGATGTGGTCTGGACATTCTGTGTTGACTAGAAATGCAGGTCTGAAAAAAATCATTAACATGGTGAAACACATCTTTATGATGTCATCAAGATGTACCTCAGCATATTAATGAATTTCTTTAGACCCCTTTTTTCCACTCATAGGCATGTGACATCATCAACATGGTTCTCCGTTTTGGCAACTTATAGTGTTAACTTAAGTAGCCTATGTTCAAGGCAAAATAAACATTCCTTTAGAATAAAACAAGCAGCAGTATGATCTTATGGTCATAGACCAGGGGTTTTCAACAGGTGGTCCGGGGACCACCAGTGGTCCTTGAGAGGGTTCCCGGTGGTCCCCAGCCAGGCTAAGTTGGTTAAATAGATGTAACTCTTGAGAACATAAAAATGAAACCAAATGGACCCTGGCGGGTCCATTTGGTTTCATTTTTACACTCTCAAGAGTTAAAATATTCATCATCTGAACTAGCACTGTTTAATTAAGAAGTCTACACTGTTTTGTTTGCAAAATCCAGCCTGGAATTGTCAACAAAACCAAAAGAATGTCCTCGAATGGTGGTCCGCGGCTCAAATGATGAATAAATGGTGGTCCCTGGTATTAAAAAGGTTGAAAACCCCTGTCATAGACAATTTATTGACAAGGCCGTTTTGATGCTCCAGCGTGATACATGCGTGTGCAGTACAGTTTTAAACCACAAGGTGTCAGTATAAGACAGTTGTGAGATGACAATGGAGTCGCGTCTTATCAGGCATCATCAGCCAGTTCTTCTGACTGACTGAACTTGATGGCATGGCTCACTTGTTGTGATGGATAAGCTTTAATGTCGTGTGACATCTTTGGGAAGTCATTTATTTCCCATCATATTGAATTGCTCACCTGAGCAGAGATTATAAACTGTCTGCCTCTTGTTTTTGGTTGATTCCGGAAGAATGGAGTTATAGCTTTAGTTAATGGCACCGTCTGAATGGACATTCCTTAGACAAGCTCCACTCTGCCTGTCCCCACCTCACCCTATCAATGCCAATAATAGATATTTTTGCTCTGGTGTTGAGCCTGGGGGGTCACTGTGTATTTAATTCAGTCCTCACCCGGCATAAATAATGTAGGCTTTTAATTGGCTTATTTAATTTTGTCTGTAAACTCCACCGGCCTTTCACACACCCAATATGTGCTTAAATGTGAACTTCACACCCCTTGCACTCTCAATGACACTCATCTCTAACCATTACTGCCACCTCTGGATTGAAATATGGGACTTTAAAACGGGTGGGGAGGAACCAAACACCTCCTTTAACAGGCCCTTTGTTGTCCATTCTGCCATAAATAAACTGCCCTATAGTGGCAATGCTGATGTGCTGTAGGATGTATGAACTATGAATGTATTCATGGAGATTCAGTGTAGGCTATGTTGCTGTGTTTTATTGTCCTAATACAGAAACAAACAAACATCTGTCGATGTGATGAACAGGCTGAGAAAACAAAATCTGCAGCTGGGACAATAAATCTAATCTAATCTCTATCTAATCTAGTGAGCAGCAGCAGCATAAAGCCAGAAAAGGTGGGATGTCTGCAAGGAGCATCAGACTGAGAGCAGCCATGGGTGCTGCTGGACAGTTTAAAAACAAACAACTAACTAGAATTGTGGCACCACTAAACCAACATCATTTCATTATTCATAACAGAAAACTCTCAGTCAGAACTTTAGCTTTATGCATGCTGCATGCCTGTTGCAACTTCAACAACAACTGATGTTATTATGGTGCTTAGTTGCCTAATAAAAGTCCGAAAAAGACAATGAACGAAAATGGTATGGTATGGGGGCATACCATTTTTGCCTGCCCCCCTCCAATTGGGAAATGTCACATCCGTGCCTGCCTTACAAGCAGGACTAGCCTTTTCATCCCTTCATCTTTTAGCGGGTGATTTAGTCTCAGGAAGGAAGCCAAGGAGACAGGGAACATTCCATGACCCTTGACCTGTCCAAAAGGTTTGCTGTGTGCAAGTAGGCACTTACCTGTGGATGCAATTAAACACATTATGCTTTGTTTGTATTGATTCAGCTTTGGGGTTTAAGTCACAGAGCGTTATTACGTCTAAACTGATCCTATATGTCCTTTGCCATTCAACAGATTTGTGTGCAACGATTCTCATTGAGAACTGTGCAAAGCAACTGTTGTGTTACTGTTACGGATTGTTTGTCTAGCTAGGATACTTTGTGCATTTAATTTGTGCATTTTATTTGGGCGTCCTAAATGTTTTATGATGTCATTTTTAGGTTTAGATTAGCACGTTACGTATGTAAATCATGTCATGTTGTTTTAATATATTTTTCACTTTACAAAGAAATGCTATGGATCTTATATAAACTTTATTCTTTTATATCCACTGGTGGTCCCCAGACCACCAGTGGTCCTTGAGAGGGTTCCAGGCGGTGCCCTGGCTAAATGATGGAAAGTTGGTTAACCAAATGTAACTCTTTCAGAGCGTAAACATGAAACCAAATGGACCTTTATGGGTCCATATTTGGTTTATTGTTTACGCTCTCAAATTAAGTTAAAATATTTTTCATCTGAATTAGCTCACTCGACACAACTCCAGAATGTGGAAGATTAATGGTCATTTTGATCTGTGTGTTTGACTGTGGCCCTAATACTGGATAAATATTGGGCCCTGGTATGAAAAAGGTTGAAAACCACTGTTTTATATGAAAGGTGCCACTTTTCAAGAGTTTGCATGTCATTTTTTTTTCCATATGGGAAACCTATTTTCCACAAGCCTGTTTTCACAATAAACCGATATGGTGCCTGAAGATCAGCCCACACAGTGCCTTATTACAGCGGCTCCTTTTCAACATGTCCACCGAAGACATACAAATACCAGCGAAGAACAGCACCAAATCCAGCTGTGTGGAGTTTTTTTTCTTTTTCTCCAGCAGGTCAAGTGTTGAAATGGCTAATCTCATGTGCAGGTTGACAAAATATGTACAAAGACAGGTCAAAGGGGGTCTGTCTTTGAAGAAAAGACTCATTGTGTGTGTGCGCGCGATTCAGAAGCAATGACATGCAAAATGTGTATAGAAAAAGAAAAACCCCAGTATCTAGGCCAATGCTATTAACAGATGTGAAGTAGGAGGGCTGGCTTCCTGTGGCATTCCTCCAACAACTGTTTAACACACTTAGTACCTCTTTCTACGCAAACTGAAACACATAGTTCACCACTTCAAGAAGCCCTGGTACCATCCTATGATGTTGGTTGGTAATGGGTAGAGACCTTGTAGGTCCAAAGCTATTACAATACAGGAGAAATACATGGAAAAATATAGCTATGATCCACTCTTGTTAACGGTAATACCTTTCATTTACAGTATGTCATTTGTATTAGCTTGTAGATTGGGTATTTGACGTGACAAAATAGGGCATTTGTTTACTGATATCAAAACAACAGTATGAGATGAGAGATTTCTATAGCACTTGTATTACTCACTAGGATGACCAGATCCAAACAAGTGTTTTCAATGTGTGGGGCAAGTCGAGTGGGGAAACGGGACAAAATGTGGTTTAGCAAATTATTAACATCTTGATGTCAATATTCCAAAAATCAATTCAGGATTTCATTTCAAATATAGCAAAAATAGCTGATCTACAATCTTAAAACTCGTGGCACTGCAGAGGTTTGAGATTGAAATTGTAGATCGGCTATTTTGATACAACAGTACATTCAATGTGGCCTCTGGAGTGAATGTGGAAATACTGTAGTGGCACCAAGGGAGGGAATACTTCTCGTATTAGCAGGAAAAGAGACAGCACAAAGCCAACTATTAAGGGACTTACAGAGTATTAGGGCATTTTGACTGAACACTCACAATGTGGGACAATGAGTATCAATTTGTGGGACGCTTGAAAAGTCTTGGAAATGAGGGACTGTCCCATGCAAAAATGGACACCTGGTCACACTATTATCCATATACAGTACATGGTGAGCTTGTACATCATCCATTTCATTTGGTTACAATTACTTTTTGCCCCAGGTTAGGGACACCAAGCATAGCAGAGCTTACAAGAAAGCACATTATTATGTTAATGAAGTCACATATTAAAGTTTTATTACAAAATGCATATAATTTACAATACAGTTGTCGTGAAATATTACAATATTACATTTTAATACATTACAATACAAGTATTAGGGGGGAAAAACTCACTCGTCATGTTTGGTACAAAGACCACTCTTTAACAGAATGGTGTCAAATTAATCTCACTGCTTGAAAAGTAATACATTTAGTGGTTTACACTGTTACACAAAGTATTTATTTCTCACTTCTTGTGAAATACAAGGAATAAGGGGACATGTTTGAACTCATAATAGCACTGTATGCTGATGAATTTGCCCTGAAGGTGCAGCTTTATTGAGAGCAGGCATATTCTTGTCCTTTTATCCCTTGCTCCTGGATGATGATTAATCAGCTATAATTTAAATTGAGTGTTAAAATTTAAGGCTTTGAAATGTATTACACGTCAAACTTCAATTCAGTTGCCTCAGAGGACAGGACAGAAGTGCACTGGAACCACAGGATATAGGTTTGACAATTTTGACATCAGATTTGACCTTTAGACACGTGATATATTTATGGGGCACGGATTCAGACACAAGCCGCAGACTGCCAATTGGCATTTGATATGCCAACAGTGATTTTCATAAACCACCTGTGATTCATATCAAAACTCCCCCCGCATATCTGTGGCACAGTCTAGGGCAGGCAAAGCATACTGTAAAAAATCCCATGTTTGTTTAAGGAAACTTAAACTCAAAACTTTCATTCTTGATATCTCTTGCAGGTGTGGGTGCACAAGTATACTAAACACAAATTATTGAAACTTATTGAAAATTATTGAAAATTCAGACTTCGAGCCAGCGAAATCCCGGTGTCTACAAATGCAATAGTCTGCATTTTATGCAAGTATTACACAATGTATGTCCGTCCGTCTGACACATTAGTAAAGAAACGGAGTCGCAGCCATTTATTTGCCATAACATCCAAAACGGACTTATAGGTTGAATTGGAATGTTCAGTCTTTGGGTTTACGGAACACAAGGGCATAGTGTCAGAGTGCAGCTTTCTGAGTTGAGGGGAATGTTGCTGCGATGGTGACATAAACAAACAAAAAAGAAAATAAGAAATCCCATCAACCTCTGTGTCGTGTGACACTAAACACTACCACAGTAAAGTTCAGTCCAACGCTACCTTGCCAATCATGACATTACTTCAGTGCAAATCCATTGTAGGATAATTCTTCTGTACAGCTACAAATATTTTTAAAAAGTTGCTTAGTTCACATTTTGGTCTCCTCCACTTGGCCTGATGTTTGGTAACAACCATTCCCATGACACTTTAAGTCCTTTGAACAGACTTGCTGAGACGAGTCATTAGTCTAAACTTGACGATCCCGACACCTCCAGCTATAACCAGGTGGTGCTAATAAATCATAGGCCTTCTGCTTTTATGATGGCTATTCTCCAAAACAGAATGCCCACAAGTGTTTTCTTTTTCGTACAGATAAGCATTTCTCAGCACTGTTTGTCCTCCCTGTCAGCTTATCCTCTCTGCATCGAATAGAGAGAAAAAGAGAGGGAGAGAGAGCTCAGGACTTGAAGAATTTGGGATAGAGGGCCTTGATGGGGGACGGTGTCGTGATGTTGTTCCCAGAAGAGATGGTGGTCTCCACCCCCGCCTCCCCTAATTTCTGGGAGGCCACCTCCGTCTTGCTGAAGCTGCACTCGAGGAACGGCACGCCGAGCCTCCTCACCTGGCCGTCTTTGGTGATCAGGCACGGCCGGCACAGCAGGCGCAGGATGGCCCTGCGCATGTCCTTGCTGGTCAGCGTGTAGATGATGGGGTTGAGCAGGGAGTTGACCATGGCCACCCCCAGGAAGTAGTCGGCCTTGTAGAGCAGGCGGCAGGCGCGGGTGGGACAGAAGAAGTCCAGGAGGAGGAGCAGGAAGAGCGGGAGCCAGCAGGCGATGAAGACGCCCAGGACGATGGTGACCGTCTTCAGGAGGGCGATGTACTTCTCGGACTTCCGCGCCAGGCCCTTGCGCAGGCTACCCGACAGGCCCAGCCGCTGCCGCTGCGTGTTGGCGCGCACGATGCGGAACACCCGGACGTAGAGCACCACGATGGCCAGCAGCACGGCGCTGAAGACCGACACGCAGAAGAGGATGTAGCTCTTGGCGTAGAGCGGCAGCACGATGGAGCACTGGTCCAGCCTGTGAATGCAGTTCCACCCCAGGATGGGCAGGACCCCCAGGAACCCCGCCAGGGCCCAGCTGGCGCCGATTAGAGCCAGCATCCGGCCGCGCTTGGCCCCGTGGTACGGCCGCATGGTCACCATGGTGACGTGCCGCTCGATGGCGATGGCCAGAAGGCTGATGACCGAGGCGGCCAGCGTGATGAACACCCCTCCCTCCCTGAGGAACCAGAGCAGCGGCGTCAGTTTCAGCGTCTTAGGTCCGGACATGATGATGTTGGCCATGTACGTGATCCCGGCCAGCAGGTCCGACAGGGTCAGGTTCCCCAGCAGGTAGTACATGGGCACGTGGAACTTCTTGTTCCTCCAGATGGCCAGCAGAACCACGGCGTTCTCCAGGACAATGAGGACGCACACCACCAGGAAGGCGATGCCCTCGGGCTTGAGCCCCTCGCGGTAGCGGTCCGTCTGCTGCAGTTTGCCCGTGTAGTTGTAGTGTTCCACGATGATGGCGTTGTCCTGGTACTCCCAGAAGAACTGCAGGACGCCCGGAGATGACGAGGGTGTGCCTGGGAGGACGGCGGGGACGGCGGAGGAGGTGGTCGGGGGAGCCCCTACGTGGGCGGCACGAGAGGCCTCCATCATGCTCAGTATGGCTGTTGTTGTCTGTCTTGTTGTGGCAAGCAGGCAGTCTGGAGCTATAAAGTCATTGATCGTGACATTGTTGTTGTTTTTTGAGGGGCTCTTCAAGTATGTAGAGAAGAACAGGCTTAGCTCCTACACACCGAGGAGATTAGTTGAAGCTTGTGATTAAGAGAAAAACAAAATCGTCGTCCTTTCCAGAAGAGGGGGCCCTCGAGCTCTGTTTGAACGGTTCAGAGCGCTCAGAACCTGGAGAAAATAAAGAGAAGAGAGAGAGAGTTAAGTTAGAGATAGAAAGGATGCATGACCACTGATGTTGAATGTCATCACATTTGGTTTTCAGGGCCATTTTAAAAGGTGAAGCATATTGCCATGCAAAGTTCATGCAGTTCATGCAGCATGAATGAGTCCTTTGTGTCTGTAACTTAATTTGGAAATTTGGGGATTAATGGAACATTTACTGAACTTGCAGTGTGCAAATGCAATTCATTCGTTTAAAATTATCAGCAGCACAGATATTTGCAAGTGTAGGAATATCAAAGAGACAGCAGATGCTGACCAGATTTTTAAAAGGATACATTAAAAGGCAGTTTACAAAGCAAACATTTGTCAGTCACGATAAGGTACGCTTGTTAGACGACCATGTGTGTGTAATTTGGCACACATGCAGCATGAAGGCACTATTCGCCGTATGACCATTCTGCTCTGCACAAGTCTGCATATGTGCCTAGTACCATGGCATGCATGCAGACACTGCAATCTATTTTTTATGTCTTTAAACACAGTCTTTGTACCAATAAACCCTGTGACGTGCATAAACCTCCTTGACAGGATGACTGACGTTAAAAATAACAGGGCGATTATATTGATTAAGATCCAATTGTTTTTTTTTAAGCTATTGCACGTGATTACTCAGTTAACCAGGGTCACATTCCTCCTTCAGAGTCTCGTCGTGCATCATGCAGAGGAATTTCTGCTTTGCTTCCTTAAGTCATATGCAAGCATTTAGCAAACAGCAAACAGTTGAATGAGTCTGGAAACTCATTCAATCGGCTGCCAAGCATTTTAGGAAATTAAGTTGTCCAACTAGGCGAAATACAAGTAGTGCCAAATATCCATGACAAAAGGTGCAGTACACAAGCCATCATCACTAATTTAATGAATTCATGCTCACAAGTAATTTACGGAGACGAGTGATTGAGTGACAGTGTATCCTAAAGTGCAGTAGTGAATGATTAGATCACTAAACCAATAATTGTATTTAACCTAAAAGGGGGAAAACTATATACTGCATATAATGACATATTTAAATAAGTTGGTTCAGAACTCTCAAGCTTGGAAGTAACTGTAACTGTAAAACTGTAAAATATACAAAGCATCCCCTTCCCAATGGTTCGCCAGTTATAATACACACAACATAATAAAAATCCAAATACACGACTGCTACAATTCAAGGCATGTAGGAGGAACAACATACTGAGCTGATACTGAACTATATCACAATCAAGCGGATTTACCTTGAAAAGAGCGTATTATTGTTTTCATCCAGCTAGACATCAGTGAGGACAATCCACAGACACACACACACTCTCACACTCCTTGACTCTCAGAAACCAACTGACAAGGCAGAGGCTGAGGCAGGACCTTAGTTGAAACATGCTGCAGACAGGGGGTTGGTCTTAGACCCCCACACACCCTCCCTCCCAATCCAACTCACTCTCTCTCTCTCTCTCTGTCTCTCCCCCTTCTCTTCCAACTTTATTCCTTCCCCTCCTTCTTCTCCTCTCACACATGCACATGCACACACCCACACGGTTACAGCAGATGCCCCCAAGCTTCACATAAAAAGAGTTCTTTACAACTCTCTTCTACAGCGTACAACACGAGCAGAAAGACAGGACAACCTCCCCCCCCACCCCTCTGCTTGTTCTGATTGTGCAGCCAGGACAGTAGTAGTGGTGAGTCTGCTTATAGCCTTTGACACGGTTGTTAAACAAATACCTTGAATGTTCATTATGGGTCCTCTGAAGAGATACAAAACGGTTAAAGGAACACTGATGATTTGACTGGGTGTATTAGGGGCGGCCCCAGGGTAAGATCTGGGCCTGCAAGCAAGATTTCTCCTCCCCGCCTTAGGGCTGTTTAATGTGACACTTTCACTCACGTTTGCTGTCACGTGTGAAGAAAGATGACAACTTGGTAATCCATTTGCGTCTATCCGTTCTGTACCCAAGTCCATGGCAACAGATGTCTACTGACACAATCAAAGGATAGATTATGAATAAAATAAGAGGTTCACAAACATTTTAATTTCAAAACTGACATACCAGCGGACCACAAACTCCCGGCCAGACCCCCATTTGTAAAGATATACCATGCAGGACCCCCAATAAGAGGGGTCATTTATAACCACTGTTGTAAAAGGCCTGCTGGCCTGCACGTACCATATGGTACTTCAGCCAGTAGAACACACTTTCCACCTGCCCACTTGGGCCGGTAAAATGAATGGCATAATAAAAACCCTGACACTTACATTATTGTCCCGTGGGACTGGTCTAGGGCGGCTTTGTAATGCTTTTGTGAAATTGCCTGGTTAAGTCCGACAATGTTCTGGTGAGCCTATCATTATGATGGTCAAAGTTTGACCGTTATTTTGTCGATTCAAATGTACTTTTCCTGGGCCAGTGGTTACAATGGCAGGGCCCCTTAATGTCTACCAAATGGACCCGCAAGGGTCCATTTGGTAGACATCAAGGGGAGTTAAAATAGTCCTCATCTGAATTAGCCCAAGTCTACACAACTAGAGAATTTATTGATTAATGGTCATTTTGGTCATGGTTGACTGTTTTGTTTCACAAATCCAGTCAGCGTTTGTGGACAAAAGCAAAAGAAATCTTTAGTTCAGGGTCTGCGGGGGTATAGATGTCCTCAAATGGTGGTCTGTGGCTAAAATTCTGAATAAATAGTGGGGCCTGATATCAAAAAGGTTGAAAACCACGGCTGCTTACAGTAGTATCCTGTTGGAATACTGTGACGTAGGAGATATTACTCTTACAGCGTAAGCGCAATATTACCTACGTCACAATGGTATATGATAATTTAATTAATATCCTGTTAGACTATTGTGGCGTAGGTGATATTACGCTTACAGCGTAAGCGCAATATTACCTACGTCACAATGCTATATGATTTACCGGACTCAGCCTATTGTTTCGCAAGAGACGTTTTGATCATCGTCATCATCATCCTTTTGGAACCAATGATTTTACGAGGGGTGCCGGGAATGGGAAACCAGGGCATCACAAAATACATTTTGTGACAGTATTTCGCAATTCCAAACGACAGGCAAGGCATGTTGTTAATTTGAAAGCCATTAGCCTGCGTTTCAGGCGTTCATCAAATTCTCACATTTCCAAGCTAGGCCATGTGCAAGGAAAGAAATCTGATCAAAGACAGTCGGTATATAGCATACACCTCGCAATCATCCATTTTAGAAGAACGGGATTTTGCAGAGTACTGTTGTACTAGTGTGTGTGTGTGTGTGTATGTGTGCACATGTGCATGTGCATGTGCATGTGCACGTGCGTGGGAGATTCACATGGTTTATGTAGTCCCGACGGGGTTCCCAGGGAGCCTGTCAGTAGCAGTCGGCATGCTTCGACTTGCAGCGGCTGATCCCATGCCAATCCCCTGCAGCTCTGCAGGACAAAACAAAAAGCGGGAGAGTGTAAAGGTTCATTTGAATACTGCATGGTGGTGCTTGCCGAAAAAAGTAACTCATCGCAGCGGTATAAGGCCGCACGACCGAGTGCGGGCTATGATGAACTGGGCGTAACACGGGGAAGATTCGGGAAGTGTCCCACAGTTCCAAATGTAATGAACAGCGGTAGAAATGGTATTAGAGATGTATTAAAAAGAAAAAGGTCAATGCACACCTCAAAATGTTAGTGACGGGTGCGTAGGGCAGCGGAAGGACAAATGCAAAAAGTACTAGCCAAAATGCTCTTTATTTCATAATTTCATTCTATGAAATAAAGAACATTTTGGCAAGTACTTGACGGTGTGCAGGACCTTTTTTCCTTTTTGCATTAGAGATGTATTAGAAATGGTATTAGAAATGTTTAAGTAAAGTATTAATACTGCAATAACACTACAACAACAACAAGTACAGTAGTTGCAAGTGGAAGTCCAGAATTCAAATTTGTAAATGGTGAATTTATACAGTATAGCGCCTAAAAAGTAGAACCAAAGAACAATGGTTCCTATACGGGATCTCCTCACTGGTCAACAAAAACACCTTGAAGGCTATAACAGGAGCCCATCGAAGACCTTCAAAGCCAGGCCTGCAAAAACAAAAAGCTCAGGCTGCTACTTGGCCTCACTTCCAGAACCCACCTCACCCCTGCCCACTTTGACAGGCTGGGTTGGCTTAGGGCTGACGTCAGAGTACAACATATTTCAATGGGTTTGGTCCACAAATTAGATGCCAATCCCATGTACCCTGTCCACAACACCAGAGGGACAACGTGCAGCTCAACAAACCATGTGCAACCCAGATTCGGCACAGACAGGGGAATTATTTTCACTCCTATGCCACCAAAATATGGAATGCCCTACCAACAGTCATTAAGAAATGAAAATCAATCAACTCTTTCAACCACTTTCAAAGGGCGGATGCACGGCTGAAGTTTTAAACTGGCCCGTGTAAAAATATGATTATCCCAACCCCCCTCCCTCCCTTGTATATTTCTCTTTTCCCTTTTACCTCCGCTATGATCTACTGCAGGGGTGCCCACACCTGAGACTTGAGAGGTACTTTCAAAAAGACCGGCTAAACAAGATTTACACATCAAAAATGAGATTATCCCATTACAAACGAATTGGGATCGAAATGTACAGTACAAGTAGCAAAAGTAAAATTGTGCAGAATGACGGACAGATCTACTGGCTCACAATGCGCCGTTTCATCACACATTGCAAGCTTGTATATTGGCTATTTCCAAAAGGCCAAAGGGCTGAAATTGTTCGTTTTAATAATCGTAGTAGTGTAGAGTAGAAGTATAATATTTGGAATATTTGGAAATTAAATACAAATATCTCAAAATGGTACATACAGTATGTAAAGTACTTATAGTTACTTCACACCACCGATAATAAGCATATTATATTTGGGCTTTCATTATTAGAACTGTAGAACACACACACAGACACACCCCTTCCTTCAGCCTGCCTTTCAGGATGACAAATCCACTTGAGAGAACCCTACGCCACGACAGGAGATAATGGCGGTTCAACAATACACACTGCTGTAGGTCATTTTTCACAGATGACAGTTTTTCTGACAGTTGAGAATCCTGCTCTGATCCGGCAGCGGCCATGACATTTACCTATTCAAATGCTGAAGCATATACCTGCCTCACGTGTCTGTTCTGTTTGTTGTCAGGAGGAAAGGCATCAAATCCTGATCCACTTATCCCACAAATGAATGAACAGATGACCTTTTGCTGTGTACATCTTTCTTTCTTTTCTTTCTTTCTGTCTTTCTTTCTTTCTTTCTTTCTTTCTTTGTGTGTGTGTGCACCAGTGGCGTTTCTAAGGAATTTAGAGCCCTAGGCAAGATTTTCCCTGGGGCTCCTGGCTCCAGGGAAAATCTCCTGTAAAATGGCACCCCCCCCCCCCCCATGGGATAAAATTATGAACTATTTTTAAACTAAAGAACATATGTGTTTTAAATGTTCAATTCTAGTTATAGAAGATAAGTATAACATTTATCCACATAACCGGGTATCCTTTTAAACCATGTCTGGTGGTGCCCGCTCCCCTTGTGGTGCCCTAGGCAACTGCCTAGTCTGCCTAATGGCAAAAACGCCCCTGGTGTGCACACACGTGTGTGTAGGTGTATGTGCGTGTGAGAGACAGAGAGATAGAGAGAGCCAGCCAGCAGGGTCAAAAGCCAAGCCTTTTATCTGTGATCATGTCAGCTAAGCGTAGCTGTTGACATACTGACACACATCAGTTGCTTTATAGACAGATGAAACATTCACAATATCTGCGGCCGACATTAAAAAGAACACGACTCGGGCCTCAGGGCATAGCATTCGAACGCAGCAACGCAGGAATACATAACAAGTCGACAGATACAATAAACATTCTGTTTGTATGTGAGAATTTGGTTTTGCATAATGAGACTGATGTGTTTGTGTGTGTGTGTGTGTGTGTGTGTGTGTGTGTGTGTGTGTGTGTGTGTGTGTGTGTGTGTGTGTGTGTGTGTGTGTGTGTGTGTGTGTGTGTGTGTGTGTGTGTGTGTGTGTGTGTGTGTGTGCGCTCTCAATGTCACATGCACGGCTGTAAATCTGTTCATTGTCAAACTTAATGGTACTTTTTTTTTGCAAAAGTAGCAGATCAACAGGCTCTACGCCTATGTTTCATGCTTTCGTGTGACGCTCTATGCTTCTGTATGATCGATTATGGTGCGTTCATTTACGAAAACACAAAACAAACAATGAACATGGATATGCCCTCACAGATAATATGATAAGAGGAAAGCCCCAGGCTTTATGCTGAGTGATCTAACAGACAGACGACGATTTGTATGCAGGGGAAAGACAGTGGTGAAACTTATTATTTCAAGTGAGAGTATCAACACTGCAGTGTAGAAAAAATATATTTAATTAAATAAGCAAGTCCGGAATTCAAAATGTACTTGAGGAAGGTATTATTGGCATCAACCTGCACTTAAAGGGGAAATAACATGAAATTCAACTTTAAAAAATGTGTGCAGCTCCGATGTATGTCTTCTATCCCCACAAATAAACAAATTTTAACAATCAGTTTTTGATATCATATACCAATAGGTCTTAATGAAAATTGCTCTCGGGAACAGCTTGTTTGATTTTGACCTCATAATGATGTCATCAATGCACCCTACTTTGCATGCCAAGGATGCCAAGGAAAACCTTTGCAGGGGGCCCAAAATTGCCTGCAACACCCCGGCCCGGAAGACAGCTATAGCCGAAATGTACATACGGCTAAAGTGGTTGATGTATACATGTAGGGGAATAAATTAGGCTAACATATTTGAATGCAAGATGGAGTGTTAGTGGAGTAGAAGTAAAATTCTATAACAAAAAACTAAAGTTGCCTCTATTTAAGTGAATGTTCTTAGTTACTGTATGCCCCCTCAGGAAGGACCAGCCATCATCTTTTGTCATCTAGTAGGCCTATAGGTGGTTTTGCCTTTTCTCGTTTCTCATCTCTTTTTTGATTTAATTCCGGGCTATTAGCTCTATTTTTGCTTCCCAAACATTCATATTTTTCTTTCGGTCTTTTTCCATAGCTTCCTTTAAGCACATGAACCCTGCTTGGCAACGTTGGCAACGTTCAGCGAAAACACACGTGGTGAGCTTTGCGGATTTGGCTAATTTTGGCGTTTGGCAAGATTCTGTATAGACAACAGACAAGAAAGAAAGAAAGGGGGCCGAGTATGGACCCCTGGGGGACGCTGGTCAAACCAGGTACACAGTTTATAGGGTGCAATGGTTCGAGTGGTTTGGTCTTCGAGTGGTTCAATCTCAGGGGTTATTTATATGATTAAAAACCAAACATCCCCGACACTACCTTCATGTAATGTACATCAGCACTTCACGTCCATGCCAGATACGTTTCCTTCCCCTTTCTCTATATTTTTTGGCCTGCACACATGCTCTGCTTTCAGCATGCAGGTCTTTTTTCAGCTGAGCCAGCGGCTCATGTATGTAACCCTGACCTTGACGGCTACCACTATGCGCCCAATAGGATCTGTTGGTGGTGAGTTGCGGGTATTATCATTGGCCCCCCAACTAGCCCGCCGCCATCCCTGTAGCGTTTGGTTACCGACAGGAAGTGAGGTCATGACGGCCCCTCGTGACCCGGCCGGAAACCTTCATCGGACTCTAGTGTTGAAGAAGAATTCCACACCAAAACACACTGGGCCTCAATCTCCCTTGATTCCTGTGACGTGATACAGAATGTCCTTGATTTTTGTCACAAATGCCCCATTTTCTATATTTGACCCTTGAGGTCCCCATCCCAACCCCACTGCAACATCGCCATTCCAACGGTTAACATGGCCGCAGGTTGTCTTTATTCTACTGCAGGTATTTCTGTAACTCAAACTTTTTTTTTTCTCCACACATCACATTTTAATAGTATACTGGTCAACACAGTTTAATTTTATGTCACTCTGGGGCAGACTTTACATGTAATCCCAGAGGTAATCTATTCCTCCTCCTCTCCTCCCCTCCCTTTTGCCCAGTTTTTAAAAGTCATATAGTGGTCCAATTATCTTGTAGTGTCTGGTTTGATGTGATGTGGGAAAAAATAAATAAATTTGGAGTTACAGAAATACCTGCATTAGATTAAAGACAACCTGCGGCCATGTTAACGTTGTTAATGTTGGAATGGCGATGTTGCAGCGACGTTGAGACGGGGACCTCATGGGTGAAATGTAGAAAATGGGACAATTTGTGACAAAAATCAAGGACATTATGTATCATGTCACAGGAATCAAGGTAGATTGAGGCCCAATGTGTTTTGGTGTGGAATTCTCCTTTAACATTTGTGTGTTCTTGATACTCGCAAGACAGAGTTGGGCAGAGAGAGAGAGAGAGGTGGAGAGACTATATACATTAGTCAAAAGTGGAAACCTTCCACCGTTTGGAAACGTTAAGTTTTGAACTCACAGACCATATACATTAGTCAAAAGTGGAAACCTTCCACCGTTTGGAAACGTTAAGTTTTGAACTCACAGACCACCTACGGTATGAGAAACCGAGTTGCGTTTATAACTAACGGCTGCACTGCATGCTGCGGTTTCTGTTTTACGTTAGTTTTTTACCTTTTCCGCGAGTGAATTCCCGTCCAAGCCCATGAACCTGCCCCACGCACGACCTGCCAACGCAATAAAACGACAGTAAAACATAACGTTAACTTTTAACTCTAAAAGACCTTCATTCAGGGGCGGATGTAACATTTCCCAATTGGGGGGGGGGGGGGGGGGGCAGGAGAAAATGGTAAGGGGACTGCTTCATCGCCCGTGTCGCTTCGCGCCACGGGCGTGGAAGCCGCCCCCATACCATTTGCAGTAGTGTTTCAAATACTTTTAAATGTAAGCACTGAAATATCTTGTTTTGCATGGCATCATGTTTGGTGGGGCAGTCTGGGCATTTAGGGGGGCATTAATTGCCCCCCCATGCCAATGCCTATATCCGCCCCTGCCTTCATTACAATGGGTGCGTTTCATACGCCTCCAAGAAGTGCTTATGATTTTAGTGAGAGGCTTTGACCTGGCACGTTTAAAGAAACACCATTAGCGTAGTATATTTCTCTGGCACTACTCTACTCCCCGACCGTCACTTCAAACACACCAGGGGGGTTCCTTCAACTCCACAGGCCATCACTCTCCTTGCACTCTCTCACTAAACAATCCCCAGTCGCTATCCACTGATAAGTCCCACCAGCCAACTGACCAGACCAGGTCAAGTGATGATAAGAAAACATTCCTTCATGCCCAGTTGGTGGCATTTGAAGGCTCTCTATCTATCTCTCTCTCACACACACACACGCACGCACACACACATTAGCACAAGGCATTAGCACAGAGTCATGATCCCCCTCAATAATCAAATTTGAATCTGGATCAATTTCGCCTGATTGGTTTCATATAGATCAGTGGTTTTCAACTTTTTTTGATACCAGGGCCCACTATTGATTCAGCATTTGAGCCATTTGAGGACATTTTAGCCCCACAGACTCAAATCTAAAGATTTCTTTTGATTTGTTCACAATACCAATGACCATTAATCTAAATTCTCTAGTTGTGTAGAATTGGGCTAATTTAGATGATGGATATTTTAACCATTGGGGGTGTAAAATGAAACCAAATGGACCTGCAAGGGTCCATTTGGTTTTATTTTTACGCTCTCGAAGACTTACATCTGGTTAACCAACTTTCCGTCATTTAGCCTGGGGACCACCTGGAACTCTCTCAAGGACCACGGGTTGAAAACCCCTGATATACAGTAGATGAATATTTGAGCATGTAGATTGGCCTTTCTTCCACAATGTTCGCCTCTTTATATTGTTTGACAATTTGCCCAATGTTTGACTAGTTTTTAAAGTCAACTCTGGATATCCCAGGGTAGAGGGACCCTTGGCGGACCCCCAGGAACACATAAAGTACCTACAGTGGCCAGTAGATTACAGCACAGAGTAAGGTGGCACAGTTAGCCCTGACCCATGTTCCTGGGGTCTTTAAACCCCCCGGGGGGCCAAGCAGGAGCCCCTATGCTGTCATTTCTCCACCATTCTGGACGTGGGGCAGCGCACCAGAACCCGGCCCCGACATGCCTGGGCGCATTCCTGTGGCTCTGAAAGTTTGGACCCCCCCCCCCAAGAGACATGGAGTTGCACCACTTTACTCCACACATGTGTGATTTCTTGTAGTATATAGTTCAGTGGTTTTCAACCAGTGGTCCTTGAGAGGGTTCCAGGTGGTCCTCAGCTAAGTTGGCTAACCAGATTAACACATGAGCGTAAAAATGAAACCAAATGGACCCTTGCGGGTCACTCTCAAGAGTTAAAATAGTCATCATCTTAATTAGCCCATAAAGTCTACACTTTGGGAAAACTTTGTTTCCCCAAATCCATCCCGTTATTGTGGACAAAAGCAAAATAAATCTTTAGTTTTGGGGTCTGTGGGCCTAAATTGTCCTCAAATGGTGCAGGTTTGTGGCTCAAATGCTGAATAAATTGTGGGCCCTGGTATCAAAAAGGTTGAAAACTCCTGGTATAGTTGGTCGATTACTTGTGTAAAGTTCTTTTCCACCCTGTTAACATCAGGGAGGTCCTCCCCGACCCCCGTATACAGTAACGTGTCAATGAGCCAATAGAATAGATCGTCTATTGCCTATTGGCGTGCGACACACTGGCAAACGACCAAAGAAATAAATCAGGCACGAGTCTCCCTTTCTCCACCTCTTTCTCCATGTTTCAATGCAGACTCGCTGGAGTGTGATGTTTACTTTCCAGCATCCGATCGCTCACTGTGGTTTACAGTCAGGAGCGGATGTAACATTTCCCATTTGAGGGGAGGGCAGGAGAAAAGGGTATGGGGCGGCTTCATCGCCTGTGGCGTGAAGCGACACAGGCGATGAAGCCGCCCCCATACCATTTTTGGTTACAGGACTTTTATTAGTCAAGTAAAGCATCAATAATAACATCAGTTGTTGAAGTTGCAACAGACACGCAGCATGCATAAAGCTAAAGGTCTGACTCAGAGAGCTTTCTGTTTTCAATGATGAAATGCTGTTGGTTTAGTGGTGACACAGCTGTAGTTAGTTAGTAGCAGTAGTAGTGTTTCAAATCATTTTAAATATAAGGACTTTAATTTGAAATATATTTGGTTGTTTTGCATGCCATCATGTTTGGTGGGGCAGTCTGCACATTTAGGGGGGCATTGCCCGCCCCCCATGCCCATACCTAGATCCGCCCCTGTTTACAGTTGCACTGTATATGACCTACAACGGCCTGACCCCTTCGACATCCTATGACCATGTTTGTTTGGGTTTTTTTCCGGCCCACTTGTCGCGGGGTGGGGTGGGGGGGGTCGCGTACGTTGGAGGCCGATTTATGAGGATATAGCCGTTTTCTTTTGAAGTGCTTCGGCTTCAGAGGGAGTGATGAGTTATGGAGGTAAAAATAGATGTTTTACACAACAGAGGATGTGTGTCTTCTTCTGGCCCTCATGCGATTGGTGTGAGAGAGAAATAAATACACAAGCAGTAACTCACAGTTAAGCTCCATTATCGGAGGATAAATAGGCCCCACTGTTGGCACAAGTACAGTGTTAACAACATAGATCAGTGGTTTTCAACCTTTTTCCATACCAGGGCCCACTATTTATTCAGCATTTTAGCCACAGACCACCTTTGATGGTGAGTTTAGTCTCTCCGACCCAAAACTAAGGATTTTGAATTTTTTGTCTACAATTTATGAGACATAAACTAGCAAAACGTTGGTCAAAATAACAATTCTTCTACATTTTCTAAATATGTAGATTCTTTAAAATTAAGTAATTCAGATGTTTAATTATAATTTAACTCTTGAGAGCATAAAATGAAACCAAACGGACCCAAAAGGGTCCATTTGGTTTCATTTTACGCTCTCAAGAGTTACGGGCCCATTTGGTTACCAATGGTCCTTTCTAAGAACGAAGGAGGACTCTATCATAGGAGGAAAATGGTGAAAAACAAGGGTTTTATGTCTGGTGCCTGTCAACCATTGTCGCCCCAACTCACCAGCCAAAAAGCACTAGATTTTCCGCCAGGAGGTTTTAATTAATTTTGGGAGCTAGGAGGTCTGGAAAAAAGCTAGATATAGCGACAAATGCGCCAAGTTGGCAACACTGCTCTGGTATCGTCCCCCCACTATCATACTATGCGAGTGAGAGAGAGCGCGCCGGGGTCTGTTTTCATTCCGTCGTCATGCAGGGTATCTTGAATCGTTTTCGAGTGCGGCGGTTTTGCTCGCAGCGCTGCAGGAATGGGCTGGGGTCAGCAAGCTTCTCGGTGATGTGGTCTGTTCCTCCACGGATTGGCTGCCGGGTCTCGGCTTTGTTGGGTGAGCAGCGGCGCAGATGCAATCTGGATGCACTCAGTCCAGCTCTAGTCAGACGACTGCAGCAGGACTAATGAGATCCAGATCCTGTGGGGATGGGGATGGGGGGTGTTGAGGTGGGTGGAGGGGTTTGGTTTGGTCGGAGGGGGGGCTGTGACACTGACACCCGCCTCTTGCTCCGCACGCAGGACTCCAACACATCATATGACAAAAACTCTGTGCTTGCATGGGCGCTCCACCTCACTCTACCACAGTGGTTTTCAACCTTTTTCATACCAGGGCCCAGAATCTATTCTGCATTTTAGTTTTAGCCAAGGACCATCATTTGATGTTGCGTTGAGTATCTTGGACCCAAAATTAAGGACTGTCATATTAACCACTCTTTTAAATCAATCACAATCCAATATTTGAACACGTGACACAAAAATGTGGTCGAACTAAGGATTTTCAACTTTGTATTCACAATTTAGGAGATGAACTGGCAAAACGTTGTTCGAAATAACAATCATTCTACATTTTCCAATTGTGTAGATTCTTGAAAATTAAGTATTTCAGATGTTTATCTATAATTTAACTCTTGAAAGCAAAAAATTAAACCAAATGGACCCTACCGGGTCCATTTGGTATCATTTTATGATTTCAAGAGTTACAGATCTATAAGGGTCAATTTTGTTACCAACTGTCCATCATTTAGCTGGGGACCGCTTGGAATCCTCTCAAGGACCACTGGTGGTCCCCGGACCGCCGATTGAAAACCACTGCTCTACCACACTCTCTATACTGTAGATCTCCCACCCTTCTCGCTCAGTCCACATGATGACCGCCGCAATGAATTACCAGTTTCACCCACCCAGACACCCCCCACAATAAAAATGTGTCTGGTGCGTGCATGCGTGCATTCATACAGGCGTGCATGTTAGCATGCATGTATGAAAATGCCTCATATAGATGCAGTACAAACATATACTTTGACCGCGGGCACACTTTATACCTTACCCATAAACCAACCACATAACGATGTTAGTTAACTTCAAAACCTATACCACCTGTTGCTCATATAACAACAATAACCCCACTGAACTCCAAAAACAACAAGTGATTGTGGGGGTCTCTCTCTCTTTCTTTCTCTCTTTTGGAATTTGTTTTTTTTCAACCCCACAAAGCGGGTAAAACCAGATACACACGCATGGTGGACATGTAGAGTCGGATTGACCATTGGGCGTACAGGGAGGTCTCCCGGTGGGCCACGACCCGTAGGGGGCCGGTGGTATCACGGTATGATTACAAGCACTGGTTTTCAACCTTTTTGATCCGAGGGCCCACAATTCCAGGCTGAATTTGGGAAACCAAACAGTCAAACATACAGATCAAAATGACCATTAATCTTCTACATTTACTACTGTAGACTTGGGCCAATTTAGTTGAATGTTTTAACTCTTGAGAGCGTTAACATGAAACCAAATGGACCCGCAAGGGTCCATTTGGTTTCATGTTTACGCTCTCAAAGAGTTGCATCTGGTTAACCAGCTATAACAGGTACAATTGTGATGGGCTGGTCTAGGCCAAATCACGCTAAAAATCTCCGGGCCGATTTTTTCACCAAGTCCACCACTGCATGCGCACATGCACACTATACATAATATGCGATCAGGCACAGTCGCACATGCACTCTGACTTGGCGGGGCCCCTCTAGAGACACGGTGGTAACAAGAGGAGAAAGGTGGACGACATGGTAACAACCGCACGGCGGCCTCGCTGATCCCCACGCATCACTCAATCTGCGAGGGCTCGTGTTCAGCTCGCTCGCTGCTCGATTCCCCTCTCCGTTTCTTACTTGGCCTCTTGGAATTCCATCCCTCTCTTCTTTTGAGTTAGAAGGGAGAGGCTAGAAACCAGTAAGAATGTAAATGAAAGCCAGATCTCCCAGTGTTTGGCCCCTCTCTAGCATTACTGGGGCTAATTTGTACAACGTGCAGACCGAGAGGCTGATAAGGTGAAGCCAGAGAAGACAACGGACGACATTTTCTCAGGCCACTTATTTACTCCTGTCACATCTATTCTCTGCCGATGTAAATACTGTTGCGTCCCATTTTTTCCATTTCAATTAAACTCCCTTTTGTTCTCTTGCTCAAGCTTTTCTCCGAAAACCGAAGTTGAAGGAGTTTGGCCAAAAAAATGGGCACTGCACCAATCCAGTCAAGCATTGGGTAAACTAAAAAACGGGGGTGGGGTGGGGGGGGTAGCGTGACTGGAAGTGATTTGAAACGAAAGCCTTGTTCCCCCGTTTATTCTTCCTTCCAGGGTGTTTTCCTGAACAGCAAAATCAGCGAAATCGGTGATTTTTTAGCTAAACAATTAGCCTTTCGCATCTCTGATCCTCTTCACGTCCAACCGAGCGGTGATGATGATGCCGTTTACGGCTGATTCTCTTTCCTGTCGGCGGTTCTTCCTGTCAGCCGCGATGCTGTCATGAGAAGCGGCGGAGCACGTTTATGAGAGCATCGGGGCGGGTATCATCGGCAGCTGCTGTCGTGATGGAGTGCGTCGGGGGACTCCCCCCCGTGCCCCGCTCAACCAGATGACAGGTAATGAAAGGATTCGGGGAACACATCGGAACCTGCTCTGATCTCTTGCCCGGTCAAACCTACAAAAAAGAAGAAAAATCTGTTTGGCCTCCGATGGCCTGTGGCAGAGCATGAGCGGATTTGTACACCAATAACTTTTCCCCTGTTCAGTCCCATAAAAAAGGAAAAAAAAAACAATGCTAATGGAAGTGTGAGAGGAGCCCTTTCATGTGCAAGCACGTCGTCATGTAAAATCATAAATTGCGGCGCACACAACAACGAGAGAGTGTTTCGCAAGTCTCAATAATGATTCGTCAGGGAGGCAGCAAGCAAACTGCGTCTTGCGTAAGATCACAGCAAACATGATTGTATTCACCACAAATCACTTGAACTGCTGTCTCGTTCAGCGCTTTACTGTGTATGTATGTTTTTCAAAGAATCATTGCATACATTTACAACACACGGCATGTGTGACGTGCACGTGTTTAGTCTTCATTGCAGTTTTTATATTGTATAGTTTCAGTTAAAGGAATATTCCACTTTCACAAAAGCTTTTGGTCATTTTATGGTCTACTCAGTCTCATGTGAACACCCCAGACAGTTTATAAGTTACTCCTTTCGGTATTTAGATATTTGATGTTCATTTTAGCGCATCTGCTCCTTCCTATACAAACCCATTATAACTCCATTTTAACCATGACAGATTGTTCGAAAACAGCCCATCTTTTTTCTGGTGACTGATATTGTCCCCCTAATACGTGAGAAGGCCATGGAATGTCATTTACTGTTGGGTGGGCATAAAGTAAACATACAAACTTTATGGAACTGCAGCAATAACTGCAGCAATATCTTCACAGCATTAGTGCGTGTGTAAAGAGGGTTGTATATAAGCAGTTGAAATATGTCTTTTAAAAAAATCCTAAGCGCTTTTGTAGGAAGTCCATTAGTGGCATTTAGGGGCTGATGGTGATGTCATTCAAAGTTCTGGATCCCATTAAGTGTGGGTTTTTCGGAGTAGAACTCTAGGATACATAAACTTATAATGTCTTCCCAAGATTCCATGGGTTCCAAGTCTATATGTCAATAATGCATAGAAGAAACCACATTTCCAAAGCTGACTGCAGCACAGGTTTTCAGTGAATGGGATATCACTCGGGTACATCAGCCGTGCCATACTCAGATAGAAACCAGCTGCGCATTCGTCCTGCAATGCTAATTTGCTCAACGGCGAAACGTTATAGGGAATGGAAGGGAGTTTAAATGCAATGTGACTAGTCTGGTCAGACCTGGTTTTCCCTTTCCACCTTTAGGACTGAAACCCTGTCGAATAATGACATGTCCAAAACGTCCACAGACGGACGCATTCCCTCAGTCTCCGAGCAATGTTTTGCCTCCTCGTTTGTCATGCCGCTGAAGATCAGAAATAGACCTAGATGACAGCCAAAGGGGGGGAGAAAGGAGTCCCCAGAGTCGCAGAAATACCCTGTTTGTTTTTGTTTTTCTTTGCATGGAAACTTGGTCAGTTTAGCCTTTTCTGAACCGTGGCCAAATACTGTCTTGATTTTACATCAGGCCGCAGCCTTTTCGTTCGATTTGCATCCATGTATGGGGTTTGGTTTACTTTGGGGTTTTTAATCCCCAAATGAAGGATCCGTGTGCAGCAAGTTTGCAGCTGCCATCAGACTCGAGAGTCGACTCGAGGGAGTGGTGCGCGAACAGAGCCGTTGTTCTGGTCGTTCCCAATACCCTCTAGCTGCTTACAGTATAACGAAAACTCCTGGCACTGAGGAGGGCACAGTAAATTGTTCAGTTAACTGGAAGGATCTGCATTTCTGTCGCTTTCAATCGGCCTTTCTGGAACGATACATCAGCCTAAAGGGGGTCAGCGGCAGTTTCAGCTCCTGTGTCCTTATTTTGGTATCAAGCAGTCCACGAAGTGGACTTGATCCCTTCTTGTTTCTGTCTCTTTTTTCCTTCTTCTTCTTCCGCCAGAAATAGCTGTTCTGGCTGAACCGTGCAGTCGGTTTTCGCGAAAATTGGTAATCTGGTAGAGGGTGATGCCAAACGGTGATGATGCGAAGCCTGTGACCACTGGTCAAATGGTGGCGCTATAGCACTCAACTGAAATTGCAAACTTTAAACACTCATAACTCATGAACTGCTCGACTCTCAGAAATGTAACTTATATTCACTTATGCGTCTGCTTATGTCAAACAACTTTTGTATTCTGACTTTTGACCTCTGACCTTTAGATGAGCCGCAATCTTTAATCATATGTAAAACAGTTAAAATGTCTCTTCTCCTACAATCTTTGATCAAAATGCATAACAATGACCTACATATGAACTTTGAAGCCATACAAACATGAAATGAGTGTGAATTTTGTTTTCAGTGAAAAAAATGATGTTTTTACGAGCCAATGAAAATTGCTTGTTTGTGAAAATTCTTCTATTATCCCTAATCTACACATGCAAAGTAATCTGTTTATGAGATTTTACAGTTTGGTAGAGGGGGATGCCAAATAACACTAAAACCAGTCTTGCTCCAATCGCTCAAATGGGGGCGCTATAGCAATTCTTTGAAACTGAAACATTTGAACAAGCATAACTCAGGCTTCGTTTGGCTTAAAATCATGGGACTTGTTTCTACACGTTCCTTGATTCATGTGGAACACATCTGTAATTTCGACTGGTAAGCTCCACCCCCAGAGTGTCTGCCATTTTAAGCAGTTTGAAAAATGCTCATGCCTGATTTTATGCCTGGATTTTTGATCAATTTGCATGACACCTGCTACATGAGAACTTTGGCCCCATCCGGACAAAACTTCAGAAGCAAATTTGTTTTCATCAAAAAATGACGTTTTTATAAGCCAATGAAAGTTGCTCGTTTGTGAAGAGTCTTCTTCTGCTTGTTTCTCTCTGGCAACACTGGAGCAAGTACATTGTGCCAGATTGTGTGAGAGGAATAAGCATGTGGAACTTGTTTCCATTCGTCACTTTGACCACTAAGCTCCACCCTCGGACTGCTGAATTGTGCATATTGTTCATATTGCTTACTGCTTGGTGGCGTGTTGTTGGGTTGTTTCATTGATGACAACAACTAAGCAAATCATTGTGCCTGGATAGCTCAGTCGGTAGGGTGCCTGACTTCGGAACACAAGATTGAGGGTTCAAGTCCCACTGCTGACAATACAAAGTCTGAGTCTCCAAAAACCCTGCTGTGTTTCCACAATCACATGATGTATTTCTTCCATGTTTCTATGGCTTATTTGTGCATATTTAAGGAGCGGTAGTGGCTCAGAGGTAGAGTAACCGGATGGTAACCACAAGGTTGCCGGTTCGATCCCGGGCTCCTGCAGAGTTAGTGTCGATGTGTCCCTGTCCCACTGCCATCAGTGTATGAATGTGTGTGTGAATGGGTGAATGTGATGCACAATCTATGTAAAGCGCCTTGGATAAAGGCGCTATATAAATGCACCATTTACCATTTACCAAGCAGTCCATTGAATGTGTGTGTTGTTTCCAGTACGTCTTGTGTCTGTTGGGTAGCCTCATTGGTAGAGCGCATGACTTGGAAATGAGAGTTCCTGGGTTCAAATCCCGGCACGGACACCTAGTAATATGAGTCAATCATGCACAATCTCATGTGGTGTTCTACATCTAAGTTCATGGTTCTATGTGTAACCCAGGGTAAAACTCAATGTAATGGTGGTTGTCACCTTTCGGCCATGTTGTGTTTTGTCACTATTCGGCCATGTTGTCACTAATGACAGTTCACAGCTCAGTTCACCACTCACTCACAGCTCACCAATCATTTACTCATTCAGCAACTCAGTGGCCTTGTGGTTAGAGTGTCCGCCCTGAGACTGGGAGGCCGGGGTTCGATTCCCGGCCGGGTCATACCAAAGGCTCTAAAAAACGGGATCCAATGCCTCCCTGCTTGGCACTCAGCATCAAGGGTTGGAAGACCCTGTGTCATACTAGCGTCATGTCCAGAGGGTGTACTTGTACATCAAGCTGCCTCATGCTACAGAAACAGGAGATAGGCACCTGCCCTATGGGCCTCATGGCTGGGCAAGGCTGTTTGACTGTCACTATTCGGCCATGTTGTCACTAATGACAGTTCATAGCTCAGTTCACCACTCACTCACAGCTCACCAATCATTCACTCAGTCACACCAGATTGTGAGTCAGTCAGGGCAGGAATCAAAAACCCTGCCCTGCTCCCATAATTACCTGATGTATTTCTGAAGTTCAGGCTCCATGTTTCTATGGCTTATTTGTGCGTATTGTTCTTACTCCTTATTGCTGCTTGCTTGATCCCGTTTTATTGCTGCTTGCAGCTACTGTGTCCTTATTTTGGTATTATGTTTGGATTGTTTTCAGGAGGAAGCCGGCTAAGCTCGTCCCCCGTGACTGATGGCTTCTCGTTTGTTTACGGAAACACAATTAAACGAGCGGCTACGGGCACCATGTTTGCTCCAAATGGGTCCCGGCGGGCTCCTTAAAAGGTTGCCCCATAAATGTCGTCGAGGGTTTCAAGACTTAAGAGTAACTAGTGTCCTTGCTAGATGCTACAAAGCGTTTTACTGGGCAATAACACGCCGAGACCCTGTGATCTCGGGCCTGCGTGTTTGACGCGGGGAACGTGAGGGAAGCTGGCATATTTATGCGCGCAGGGTAAACTGAAAACCAGGCATGACAAACGTTCAGAGCCACCGCTGATGTGTTTCACTAGCTTCCTGACGTGCCCCTGACATTCCCACTGGGACATGCGTGTTGTCATGTGGGACCTTTCCCCTCTGCGCTCTCTAGGTCAGCTCAGTGAGCTGCCAGGAGGGATTTAAAGTGGAGCATAACAGGAAGATGTGAGATAGAAGAGTAGAAGATGAAGAGATGAGTGAAAGCAGAGGTGATCTAATTGCATTAACTCTGGTGTGCGTATTTCGGGCATGTTGTTTTAGGAAACTCAAAAAAGTTGCTTAGGCATAATTATACGTAATGAATGAGTATTACTGGATTGTTCCGTTCAATATTTATTAGACATACGGTATACTGTATGTACCGTATGTGGTTGGTAAATTATTTGACTAATCTGGGAACAAAATTGTTACCAATTAATGTCTTCACAAATGTGTTTCTATTGGTGTCTAATATCAGGTACTAAAAGATTGAATTTCAACTCCCACTGGGAAACCTCATAAAAACAGGTCAAGGGTC
>CM076973.1:5328213-5340713 GCA_039105355.1 Benthosema pterotum | reverse complement strand
CACTGCCTTCCTCACTTGGTCCTATAGTCGACCGCAACCTCCCTGGATACTGGATAGGCCACCCAGCCCGGTGGAGTTATACAGTAGTGCAGACAGCTTATTTTTTGGTAGTTTTACTTCTGTCCCAAACAAGCCCTCCTCAACTTTCATTCAAACATCCTCGTCAGGGGCAAATCTAGGCATGGGCATGGGGGGGCAATGCCCCCTAAATGGCCAAACTGCCCCACCAAACACGACAGCCTGCAAAACAACCCAAGATATTTTAAATTAATGTGCTTCATTTTAAAATGATAAACACTACTACTGCTACTAACTAGGCTACAGTTGTGGCACCACTAAACCAAGACCATTTTATCATTGAAGCTTTACTTGCCCAATAAAAGTCCTGTAACCGAAAATGGTATGGGTGTGGCGATGTTTACGTAATCATACATTAAAAGGTAATGGAGCCAACTTTAGCATGCCATGTACACACTGTGTTTGTAAACAGAATCTAACTCCACCTCACCTCTTCTGGACCATCTGCAGGACAAAGCAAGTGTCTGTCTGCAGGGTAGAAGTAGAAGCAATGTAGAGGGGGGAGGCAGGGGCGTAGCTAGCAATTCTGGGCCCCCTGCAAAGCTTTTCCACATGGGCCCCCCTTTCCCGGCGGCGTCAAAGGGGAATTTCACCCATTTTCAACATTTTTTCTGAGAGTGTACAAATGCAACCAAATGGATTTGGTTCCATTTGTACGCTCTCAGAAAAAAAGAAGTGTCTATAGAAATCCATTAACATGATGACATATATCTTGATGATGCCATCAAGATGTGTTTCATCATGTTTTTGTGTTTTTTTCTTCAGACCTCCATTTCCAGGAAAAACAGAATGGGGGGAAACGTTTTTATCATGTCCACCCAGCACCTCTATACGCTAATGACATATTAGAATGTTGAAAATGGGTGGAATTCCCCTTTAAAATGCTTCAATCTGGTGCACTTTGAGATCAAATATTTTTCATAATATAATACAAATAAAACGTTATTAATGGAAGCTTTTAGTGCCCCCCCCCTGACTTTGGGCCCCCCTACAATTGTCCCCCTTTTCCCCACGTGTCTATGCCCGTGGGGGGAGGGTGCAAAAAATATAGCTAATATATATCTTTTTGATTTTTGGCTAAAAAGTCGCCTCTATTACCTTTAACATTCTTCTCGTCATCCATGTGACCTGCCCCCATCCTGAACCTTCATGTCTGCAACGACATACTCCTACTTCCTGTACTCCTCTATTCTTGCATAATCCATCATCACTGCATCGTTGCACTGCATGGAAACTATTTCTCTCCCTTTAGTCCCTTCATTTCCAGCACACTCTCGTGTTTATTTGACAATGTCTACATATAAAGCTGTACAGACCAGTGTTGCCAACTGCCAAAGTCCTATCCATCCAAAATGCACTAGAATGGGCTAGTGGCTTTCAACCATTTTAATACCAGGGACCACTATTTCTTCTGCATTTTAGCTACAGAGGACCACAGTTTTATGTTGGGTTTAGTCTCTCGGATTAATTTAGTAGAAATAACTGACAAAATGTTGGTCAAAATAGCAATTCTTCTACATTTTCTAAATGTGTAGATTCTTGAAAATTAGGTAATTCCGATGTTTAAATTTAATTTAACTCTTGAGAGTGTAAAATGAAACCAAATGGACCCGTAAGGCTTTAATTTTAAAGGTTAAAGGTTTAATTTTATGATCTCGAGAGTTACAGATCTATAAGGGTCCATTTGGTTACAAATGGTCCTTTCTAGGAAGGAAGGAGGACTCATCATATCATATCATCATAACATAGGAGAAAAAAACAGTGAAAAACGAGGGTTTTATCTCTGGCGCCTGTCAATCAATTTCGCCCAAACTCAGCAGCAAAAAAACACTCGATTTTCCACCAGGAGTTTTTCATTAATTTTGGCGCTAGGGGAGTCTGTAAAAAAGCTAAATATAGCGACAAATGCGCCAAGTTGGCAACAGTGTGTGCAGACTGTCCAACGATGTTGCCTTCGACAGATTGAGGTTGACGATGATGAGAATGAAATCTGAGTCTATAACGAGCTGGTAGCCAAATATCCCTCTGGGCAACTGAACACATTCCTTCAGTTCGATTCCACAAAGCTTTGATTACATACATGCCTCTTCCTTCACCCTCATGCCATCTACACCTGTGTAACAACCGTTCATTCACACCGTTGTACACTGTATATTCCTGAGCATTAAAGGGACATTTCACCATTTTTGCAAAAAAAAACATTTTTGTTAATGACATTCTATAGAAGATTTAGAGCGGGCGTTTTCAACCTTTTTCACACCAGATTTTATCCACAATTCCAGGCTGGATTTGGGAAACAAAACAGTCAAACATACAGATCAAAATGACCATTAATCTTCTACATTCTCTAGTTGTGTAGACTTGGGCTAATTCACATGATGAATATTTTAACTTTTGAGAGTGTAAACATGAAACCAACTGGGCCCTTGCAGGTCCTCTAAATATCATTAACATATTTTTTTTTTGTAAAAACGCTGAAACGTCCCTTATTTAAGCCCTGGAAAATAACCTGAAACCTGAATGCCTGCCTATGATTAATCCACAATATACTGAATACCAAAATGTATTCCATTTACTTACATCACTGGGGAAACTTTAGTGTTGTCAGAATCTTGCAAATGCAACCCCTCTAAATGAATGTTCATGAATCTATCAGTAACTATTATCCAACTCTTTAGACTGCATGTTCAGACAGAACACCTACGGGTACATTACATTAGTAGGCTTATTTAGCAGGTTGACACAATGGACCATTATCATCGATACAGTAAATGCATCCAAGGTCGGTTATCCCTATTGTTTTAAGCTGTGACACTCGATCAGCAGTCGATCGGAAGCTTTTGTTAGCGTCGCCAAACTGCCAGTACGATTGAATAAATGTATTTATTCATCATTTTATTGTACTGTACAGTGAACATGTTTGCTTTCTCTCCTAAGCTACAAAAACAGCCACATTTTGAATGATGAACAGTAATGATGAATAGTATACTGTATGTGGCTGCAGCGTTCTATGCATTTTTGTCATGCCAATTGCCAAACCAAAGGAGATTACATCTTCCTTCCATGTTTGTATATATATTTATCCAATCCGTGTCCCTTTGTTTGTTTTGGTGGAGGTTCAGCTTCTCCTCTAATTGCAGATTGTGACGTTTAAACGGCCCTTAAACAGGCTTAAAGACGTGGGCTAGCAGCGCTGGTGACCCTACAAGTTTCCACAGGAAATGACTCCCATGTTAACTAGGGTGAGCCGGCTCTCACTGTTACCTTTGGCCCAAATGTGTATGCGTGTGTGTGTGTGTGTGTGTGTGTGTGTGTGTGTGTGTGTGTGTGTGTGTGTGTGTGTGTGTGTGTGTGTGTGTGTGTGTGTGTGCGTGTGTGTGTGTGTGTGCGTGTGTGTGTGTGTGTGTGTGTGTACACGCGCGCGTGCTTGTGTGCGTGCGCGCACCATGCATGCAAGTGTGCACTGCATACTGTAGCAGCTTTAATGGGCAGACAGGTACAGTATATGCTAAATGTCATTGTAAACTACAATACAGCTTTACAAGAGAATATGAATTTATGCACACACGCATGACACGCACACACGCACACGCACGCACGCATGCACGCACACGCACGCGCACGCACACACACACACACGCACACACACACACACACACACACACACACACACCCACACACACACACACAGCAAGCGAACAGCAAGCATGTTTTCGGTTTGGGACAAAGTTCAACGCTGAACTTTGACCTTCTAGGCTTTCAGTCGTGCCTCCTGGGGGCTTATATTAAATCTCGGGTATATCCTCCCCAACCCACCCCACCCCTAAAACCCCTTCATCCACTTCCCCTGCAAGTCTCTCTCTCTCTCTCTCTCTCTCCGCATCGGAGTGATTGTTTTTACGCGCAAGCACTTGTTTTCCTAAATGTGACTCACTCCCATGACTCTAATAATAAGGACTCCATTAAGCTCAACTCTTTAGACAAATTGAAGCAGAATGCGTGAAGATCGAGGTATACCACGGCGGAATTCTATGTCCAAATACAAGGGCGGATCTAGGCATGGGCACGGTGGGGTAATGCCCCCCTAAATGCCCAATCTGCCCCACCAAGCACGATGGCATGCAACACAAGCCAAGATATTTCAAATTAAAGTGCTTATATTTAAAATGATTTGAAACACTACTACTGCTACTAACTAACTACAGTTGTGGCACCACTCTAAACCAACAGCATTTCATCATCGAAAACAGAAAACTCTATGAGTCAGACCTTTAGCTTCATGCATGCTGCGTGTCTGTTGCAACTTCAGCAACAACTGATGTTATTATTGATGCTTTACTTGCCTAATAAAAGTCTTTTAACTGAAAATGGTATGGGGGCCACGGGTGATGAAGCCGCCCCCATACCATTTTCTCTTGCCCCCCCAATTGGTAAATGTTACAGTACATCCGCCCCGGTGTAAATATCTAATTGAGCTAATAGCGACTTTGGGAGCCCAGTGACATGTTCCATTACCATATACCATTAGCAGTCTGTGTTCAAACAGCGGCTATGGAGTGACTGGCTCCAGATGTTCACTGCGGCAGGGGAGAGCGTTACAGGGGGAGATGAAGTGCTGTGTTTTCTGTCATAGGAGAAGTTAAAAGAATGCTCCCTAGTGACCATCTAATGTTGTTAAGAAAATATCTCTCATTCTTACCATTAACATATCTTGGGATTTTTCTTTTTTTTTTTCTCGCCACATGTTGTGGAATCCTCGCGAGTAATGTGGTGGTTCTACGAAGGGCCATCCTAAATAAATGGTAAATGGTGCATTTATATAGCGGCTTTGTCAGAGACGCTTTTACATAGCGCGTTATATTCACCCATTCACACACATATTCATCAAATACACTGAATGCAGTGGAAGCCATGCAAGGAGTCAGCCAGCACACAGAGCAATTTGGGCTTTAGGGTGAGATTTTCGTTACATGCTAAACCCCTTATGCCATATCCCTTATTTCATTTTCACTATTTTGAAAAACTTTTTTGGACTATTTCAACATGTCAATCTATTAACACGTTGTGAGCTAGTATACTGGCCATTTGAACTACTGAGAAATGTTTTTTTTTAATAGTTTAAAAAGGCAAAGAAGTTAAGGGATAAGGGGTATAGCGGTAACGAAAATGGAGCCCTTAGTGTCTTGCCCCAATTGCCCAAGGACACTTCGGCAAACACACACACACACACACACACACACACACACACACACACACACACACACACACACACACACACACACACACACACACACACACACACACACACACACACACACACACACACACACACACACACACACACACACACACACACACACACACACACACACACACACACACACACACACAGGCCTAAATCCGATCTGTGTCACTTCAAGATAGAAATCTGATTGGTCTAACAGGTCGCATGACTCATTCAAACAAATCATATTCCAGGCACAATGTGTGTCAGATCTGATCCAGGCTGGATTTGGCTGGAAGTGTAAAATAGGCTTTAGACACCGACTCTGCAGGAGCCTAGATCCGAACCTGGCAACCTTAGAAAGGAGGAGCACGGCGCATTATGGGACGATCACTCTATATTCTGAGCCACCCTCACCACCACAGTGATTTTGTCACTCTGTTTACATTTCAGAGAAGAACCCACGAGCGGTTCAATTCCGAAGAAGCGATTAGGTCAGATTTCAAGCGAAGCCGGATGGAGAATGGTGGCTTTGTGCGAGATATCTTACCTCATGCATGACAGTTGCTATCCAGCTAGATTTGTTTCTAAAGTTAACACTGTTGGACTCTTCGGTATACTGTACAGGTCGGATGCCCATCCAGGTTCACCCAGCCAGGACCATCAATGCTTTCACATCTTTGCACCACACTGGCCTGGGCTTTGAGCTGCGTGTACTGGCGTGTGCGTGCGTGTCCTCCTGGCCGTGACATGATTGTTGTTTGTTTGTGCAGAAAACTTTCCATTGCCTCTGAAAGAGAAAACACAAACAACAGAACAGTCACTCCCCTCGATTCCAACTACAGTAGCAAATGCTGGAACTTCTCCACCTATATAAGACAGCTGTGTTCTCTCTTTCTCTCTCTCTCCCTCTCTCTCTCTCTGCAATTTTTGCAGCAGCATGCATGGTTTTTCCAAACCCTTTTTCTTATGACTCATGTTTAAAAAGGAATGTTCCTCAGCATCCGGAGCCATTTCATAAGCCAGGCCCGGTATTTGGTCTCCTACTAACCTACAACCCCAGGAAACAGTATCAGTGTACATTTCATTAGGTTAACCTGGCGGACAGCAAGGCATTCCTCTCTGCTATACCTTTGGGAAACGCAGAATAACACTATAGCCAGCTATCTTTCTTGCTTTCTTTTTGGTTTCTTGCTGTGATTTTTGTACTTTTTCACTTGTGCACAGTGAACAGTTGTACACAACATTTTGATCCCAGGGGGACCACTATTTATTCAGCATTTCAGCCACAAACCACCATTTGATGACATTTTCACCCCGCCGCAGACCCCAAAACGAAAGATTTCTTTTGTTTTTGTCCACAATTATAGGCTGGATTTCGCAAACAAAACAGGCAAACAATAGATCAAAAATGACATTTCTTCTATACATTCTCTTATTATGCAGAGAATAAGCAACTTCCCATCATTCACCGTAGCTGGTTTTAGACCCCTTGGTGTGATATTTATGTGCAATGTTGCCTTTATGTTTAGGTTTCTTCCTGTCGGCTGAAGGTTTGACAGTCAAATGTGCCAGTGAAAAAAAAAAACCTGTAATATAGTGATATCACACTATCAGCGCTTCCCCTAACTCCTCCCCCTTTATCATACACCTGAAGGCGTGGGTGTGGTTTCAGTTGAGGTGGAACTCCACCCATCACCAGCCACCAGGCAAAAAACGGCCATATACTTAATGAACTGGTGGGAGTGCCCACATAAAAATGACGATTTAATTTTAACAAATACAGCTGAGCATCCCGCGCCCTTGTGATGTCGTCCTTGTTCCAGAATTGAATTCCCCATTCATTTTCCTCATACACTTTTCGAAAAGGATTCATACATGGACGATTACGCTGCAGACAAAGCCAACTTGGGACATCCATCCGTCCATCTTCATCTGCTTATCCGAGATCGGGTCGCTGGGGCAACAGCTCCACCAGAGAGCTCCAGATTTTAATAAAAAGAAAAACTGAACAAAAAGTGCTGTATCATTCTGTTTTTTCTTCTTGCTAATTAGATATTGTATAATGTTTGTTGTTATGATTTGTCACGACCAAAGTCGGCACTGTCTGCGGCATAATCGTCTTTATATAAATCATTTTCAAAAAGTCTATGAGGACAATGGATGGGGTATCCATTTCTGGAACAGGGGCGACGTCACGAGGGGGGCGGGACTGCTCAGCTCTATACAGTACACTTTTTGAAAAAGAATCCTCCTCATATGATGATCATATTTTAGGGTGGAAAAACGGAATGGCACTAAGATCTTATAGAGATCCAAATTGCCAAATGTTCCTTTTACAACCATGCATCAGTAGAACAACAACAACACTAAGAATGCTCAATCGTAACTAAAGTTACAAAACAGAAGTGTCAACCTAGACGTTCTACGTGCTACGACTACTATATGTCAGGCAATGTGGCTTTTTATGAGCGCCATCTCCTCATCTGTGCTTAGTTAATGTTGGTTGTGTTCTCTTGTGGTGGTGGTTTTTGTGGCTGATCTCTCCCAAACTAACTGCTCCTTAAGCAGTCAACTCAGCCGTAAATCTAGATTTATTTTTCTTTTTTTTTCCCTAACAGATTTTCAACTAAAGCAAAAAACGACGCTTAACTTGAGCGACTCTTAATTAGGTCGCCACATCATAGCTTTAAGTGGTGGATAATTGGGAGAAATGGCGTCAACGGAGACTTTTAATGACGGAGGCTTCGGTATGGCTAAACAGTTTTTTGGGGCCCAACAATGTAGATGTGGTTCAAAAATGTAATTCATGCAACTCAAGTAAAATAACTTCTATGATATACAATAAAGGAGTGGTGGGGGTTTATCATTATATCGCCTATTCTTTTGTCATTTATTTCCACTCTTTCTCCCTTTGCTCGACTCTCTGAAGAGGCAAATTTTAAAGGACAACTTTGTTGTTGTTTTTTACCAAGGTTCACGGCAGGGGCGGATCTAGGCATGGGTATGGGGCGGGAAATGCCCCCCTAGATGCCCAGACTGCCCGACCAAATATGATGGCATACAAAGTGACCCAAATTTCAAAGATATTTCAGATTAAAGTGCTTATAATTAAAATGATTTGAAACACTACTACTGCTACGAACTAACTACCACTGTGGCACCAACACCATCATTGAAAACAGAAAACTCTCTGAGTCAGACCTTTAGCTTTATGCATGCTGCGTCTCTGTTGCAACTTCAACAACAACTGACGTTATTATTGATGCTTTACTTGCCTAATAAAAGTCCTGTAACCAAAAGTGGTATGGGGGCGACTTCATCACCCGTGGCGCGAAACGTCACGGGCGATAAAGCCGCCCCCATACCATTTTCTCCTGTCTCCCCAAATTGGGAAATGTTACATCCGCCCTGGTTCATGTTTGAGGTTGTTATTATAGAAAGTAAAAGATGGGTGTTAATTGTTTTACATTTGCTGGTTTCTTTGGGTTTAGGGATTTTACCTATTAGAGGGGGCATTCGAACATGGCGCTAAATACATATTTGTTTATAAAATTTTAAAGTGATTTATTTTTTCTATTATTTACTACAGTCCTAATGAACCCCAGGAAATTACGTCTGGCTACAAATGATCTACTGAATATGACAAACTGCCATATCGAGCCTCTGGGTCAGGTATGCACAGTTATCGAGTGTGTGAAGTGCAGTGTGGTGTGCTGCCTCCTTCACATTCACTAGATCCTGTAAACTTCCATGGCCAGTTATAATTTCCTGGGGTTTATTAAGACTGTATTAGATAATTTAAAAAAATAAATCGTAAACAAATACCATATGTATTTAGGACCATGTTCGAATGCCCCCTCCCATAGCTAAAATCCCTAAAACTAAAGAAAGCAAGGAATGTAAAAGAATTAACACCCATCTTTTGCTTTCTCTAATAACCTTGAACCTTGGTTGAAAAATAAACAAAGTTCACAGCCAAGTCACACTCCCCTCTCTCCCCACCTACTTCTCTCCCCATCCCTCCCTCTCTCCCTCTCCCTCGGATCCCGCTCTCTCTCTCCCTCTCGGATCCCTCCCTCTCTCTCTCTCCCTCTCTCCCTCTCCCTCGGATCCCTCTCTCTCTCTCGGATCCCTCCCTCCCTCTCTACCTCCCTCTCTCCCTCTCCCTCTCTCCCTCTCCCTCGGATCCATCCCTCTCTCTCTCGCTCGGATCCCTCCCTCTCTCCCTCTCTCTCTCCCTCGGATCCCTCTCTCCCTCCCCCTCTCTCTCTCGCTCAGTGTGTCAAGTGAAACATGCCACAGCTGATCCACAGACCTCCACAGTAAACAGACAACCAGACACGTCAGCCAGCAACGGCAAGAAGTAAACAAACATCCATGACGGTATACAACAGAAGCCTTGCCTGCTAAACAAGGGGCTTTAGCGTTGCTCTGCGTACACCAGCGCACACAGAGCGAAACCTGCTGCTGTACAGTAGATTTCACTTTATGGCAGAGATCATTCAGAAGATTAAACACGCTGTCAGCAGTTCATGCTAAACTGTAACTGAAATTCCAAGGCGGGGGTTGGCAAAGGTCTTTTCTGTGTGGAGTTTGCACATTTACATTACGTGTCAAAAACATGCAGTAATCCTGGTCTCTAAACTTCCTCCAAAGAACTGGTTGGCATAACGTGTTCCTTCCATGTGTCACGTCCAACCAGCGAAACTCTCTCCAGTCAGGTTAAAAAAAGGCAGCTTCGACTCCTCATGCATTGAAGGAAACATGAGGCCAGTCCGTTGGTATTAAAAAACAAGTTCAACATCGGAAAATACAAGGAAACCGATATTGTCCTCCTAATACGTGAGAGGGCCATGGAATTCCATTCACAGTTTTCATTTATTTTTAAAATATTCTTTTGGAAAATGTAGCAGTCTCGATATTTATATACCCTGGTTCCGGCCAAATGAATAAAACAAGATTTTAAGACTAAATTAAAACTGTAAATCAGAAAGCACATCCCCTACACATATAGTATGGGGGGACAATATCAGTCACCAAAAAAAGATGTGTTTTTGATGAATCTAGCATGGTTAAAATGGAGTTTTAAGTTATTATGGGTTTGTGTAGATGGCGGGGCAGCTAAAATGAACTTTAAATACATCTAAATACTGAATGGAGTAACTTATAAACTGTCTGGGTTGTTCACATGAGCTTGAGCAGACGATAAAATGACAAGAAGGTTTTTTTAAGTGAAATATCCCTTTAAGGTTAGAACTAAGTTACATTTCTAAAGTGCTAAATCTTTCCTTTAGCGCACAAAAAAATGGGTACGATAAAAACTGGGATATAAATCTGTGTTACGACTACACAGAAATCCACAGAATTCTGAACTCTGCAGCGGATAATTGAGTGCTGCCACGAGAGGGGAAGGGGAGAAAGCTATAGGCTGCGTGACCCCGCGAGCCGGTTGTCATAGGAGAACGGATGACGTTAGCAAAAAAACGGTGGTCGTCTCCGCGCTGTAGCTACAGCCCCACTACCCTGGATAAACAAACTCTCTGTTGTTCGGCTCTCCTCCTAGACAACTGGAGCCATTACAAGCCACCGCAGAAACCCAAGGCTCCCCCTTATTAAATATTGCCTTCATCCATGGTCGTTTTCATAAGCTCACCCCCACCCCCACCGCCTAGTATCCCTCCATCCCTTTCTCTTTTCCCTCTCTCTCTCTCTCTCTTCTCCGTTCCCATTTTCTGTGGGTTTTGGGGTTGGCGAGTGCAGGCGTCACTGAGATTGAGGCTCGCTAACAGGGCCTCCTTCTCTTAGGGGTCCTCCGTTTTTGCGGCTGTTCTCTTTCTCTCTCTTTCTCTCTCTCTCTCTCGTTTCCGTCTCTGTCTTTGCGGCTGTTCTCTTTCTCTCTCTTTCTCTCTCTCTCGTCACGTTTCCGACTCTATGCTTTCTCACGGTTGGGGCGTATTTAACGTTTCGTTTTTTTGGGGAGAGGAGGGGAGGAGGAGGCAAAACCTTCGCCCCATTCGAGCTGGAATGTTGTCGAGTTAACAATGAAAAGAAAGTGATTTTGAGAGAAAACACAGGGAAGCCAAGATCCTCCTGCAGCAGGATGAACGACCTGGAGTGGGAACTGGAAAACCTGATTTATGCTTGGGCTGCTGTCGGGGCAGCAGACAGACGGCATGCGCACGCAGACAGACAGACAGCGCACGCAGACAGACGGCCTACAGGCAGAAGATCTACGGCCTTTACGGCACGCCACATCCATGGGGCTTGTGTCATTATGAGCTTGTAGATCGGCTGTTTGTATGGCATGCAGACACTGCCATACAGAATACATGAAGGCTCTGCCCAAATAATACTTGGACCACCTAAATGTTGCGACATTGAAGGGTCAGAAAACTGAGCTCTCGGGAGGGCGCTTGCAGTCTGAAAGAGGGAGAAAAGAGGGACATTTCCACAATTTTCCTGAGAAAACAAATGTGTACAAATGCGAACCATGTGGTTTCCTTTTGTACACTTTCAGATAAAAGGGCCTAAAAGAAAAATCCTTTAACACAACTTGCCGCCATTGGACTGATCCCATGAAGTTTGCGACAGCGTAACTCTGTCTATACTCGGGACCGAGTATTATTTGAGCCAATTCTTCCTGTTACGGCCATACAAATGTAGTGTGTCTAAAGGCCGGAACGTACGCCAACCAGGGGAGAGTGTGTGGTCAGAGGGTGCGGTCCAGTGAGCGTTCTGCAGTGATTTACCTCACACAGACTGAACCGCGCCAAATTCATACACACACATGCCAACAATTGCATGTACAGTATACACTCATGGAAACGCAAATGCAAACAGATGTGCACGCCATGCACATGCATGCATGTGCACTGCACACACACAACTTGTTTGTTGCTTGTTTGTGATTGTAGAATGTACCTCAAAATCAGAACATACCGTACAATACTCAACATTGAAAAACTTTTCACATTGTTTGCCAATGCTCTGTGTGTGTGTCTCTGTCTGTCTGTCTGTCTGTTTGTGAGAGAGAGAGAGAGAGAGAGAGAGAGAGAGAGAGAGAGAGAGAGAGAGAGAGAGAGAGAGAGAGAGAGAGAGAGAGAGAGAGGGGTGCAGTGTGTGTGCACCAGTGTTGGGGAAGTTACTTTTAAAAAGTAAGGAGTTATAGTCACTTATGCCAATAGCACAACTACCC
>CM076973.1:5280713-5323213 GCA_039105355.1 Benthosema pterotum | reverse complement strand
AGCAAATCTCTGACAACTAAAAAAAATAATTAAGAACTAGTGAAAATAGCTACCGGTATTCTACAAGCTCACAACAGGGCAGGAAAGGTACACGTTTTGTGCTTGTACATACTAATTGTCTATACAAATAGATCCACTTTAACATACAGCATACTCCTGGTCCTGTCGAAATACAGTGGAATTTGAACCAGAACGTTGATGTTGTCAATGTCTGTCTGAGTCATAATGAACTCTATATATGGTTACAATAATGTTGAGTCATGTTGAGTCATGTTGCGACAGTGGTCTGGCCGTGCACTCTCCCAGCCATTAGCCAATGTTAACATGGCATACAGCGTGTCATTCAGGGTGCGTTCGCTGGGGGTGGTTGGTGGTGACGTCACCAAGTGCGGTCGGTGCGTTTTATTTACGAACAACACCGCTGAGACGCAATCATACCGTCCATACTGGCCAACCTCACTCCAGCTTGGGTTGCTCAGTGCGTGCACCAAACACACCGGTGTGAATAAACGAACGAGGAGCACCAAATGCCCCAAATACACCAGGTATAAACGAACAACAGCAGGACACACCAGTGGGTTTAAGGCACATTACCGAACGCGCCCATAGTAACAACATACTGTAGATAGTTTATAGACTAGGCACATGAATGTAACACGCTGCCAATGTTAACGCTGTACATTACATTTGCCAATTCAGACACACACATGCACACAAACCGTGTGCGTGAACAAGCATACACCACACAAGGCACCAACCTGCACACACCGGGGAGCAACTAGGGGGTAATAATACTTTGACACCAACTCTGGGGTATCAAACTGGCAACCTTCTGTTTGCCATCCTGCTGCTAGTGCTATAGCCGTCCACTCTACCTCTGAGCCACTGCCACCCATATCTTGTAGTGATGACTGCAATATTGTACACACACACATTCCTGAAGAATCTGATAAATGCGATATCAAAGAAGTCATCTCCTGCTATCACATTACAAAGACATGTTTTGGTATTTAATGACATGCTTGCTGTAATGGTATTACGAGATGAATAATAAGGATAATGATAAACTTCAGCTTGGGCTATCTTTAATTAACAGGGAGCCATGATGATGAAGGGAGCATGGAAAGTGTTTCCGTGTGATGTAAGGTGAGGATGTACCTCGAGCGACAACATCTGTCATGGATTCTCTCTATACAGGGAATTTCCACACGGTGGTGTAGCTACTATCAGACTAGTCTAAATTGTATATCTTCTGTTTCACTGGAATGTGGATCACACCGCAACACACACGCACACAGGCGCGTGAGCACACACACACCCCAGGGGTGGATCTAGGCATCGGCATGGGGAGGCAATGCCCCACTAAATACCCAGTCTGCCCCCCCAAACACGATGCCATGCAAAACAACCCAAGATATTTCAAATTAAAGTGCTTATATTTAAAATGATTTGAAACACTACTACTGCTACTAATTAACTACAGCTGTGTCACCACTAAACCAACAGCATTTCATCATTGAAAACAGAAAACTCTCTGAGTCAGACCTTTAGCTTTATGCATGCTGCGTGTCTGTTGCAACTTCAACAACAACTGCTGTTGTTATTGATGCTTTACTTGCCTAATAAAAGTCCTGTAACCGAAAATGGTATGGGTGCGACTTCATCGCCCATGGCGCGAAGCATCACGGGCGATGAAGCCGCCCACATACCATTTTCTCCTGCCCCCCCCAGTTGGGAAATGTTACATCTGCCCCTGACACATACACGCACGCACACACACACGCACACGCACACACACACAGGCGCACACGCCCTTCTGTCCCTGGGAGAGATAAAAGACTCATCATCTTGTGGGGTTTAATTGGGAACCACACATTACAGACTAATGTTTTTGGCGTGAGGAACGTTGCTCAACCGTAGATTTGTCAGACATTCTGTGGTGTAAAACTTCCAGTAAGGAGTCAACCATTACGGTCTATCTCCTCTTTTCTCCCATGAGTATCAACTCACTTGTTTGTCTGTGTTTACTGTGTTGCCTGTATGCAGTGTGTAAGCCTGTATGCAGGGGCGGATGTAACATTTCCAATTGGGGGGGGGGGGGGCAGGAGAAAATGGTATGGGGGCGGCTTCATCGCTCGTGACGCTTCGCTTCACGGGCGATGAAGGCGCCCCCATACCATTTTCTCGCACCCATACTATTTTCAGTTTACAGGACTTTTATTAGACAAGTAAAGCATCAATAATAAACATCAGTTGTTGTTGAAGTTGCAACAGACACGCAGCATGCATAAAGCTAAAGCTCCGACTCAAAGGGTTTTCTGTTTTCAATGATGAAATGCTACAGCTGTAGTTAGTAGCAGTAGTAGTGTTTCAAATCATTTTAAATATAAGCACTTTAACTTGAAATATCTTGGGTTGCTTTGCATGCCATCATGTTTAGGGAGGCAGCCTGGGAATTTAGGGGGGCATAGCCCCCCCATGCCCATGCCTAGATCCACCCCTGTATCTGTGTGTGTGTGTGTGTGTGTGTGTGTGTGTGTGTGTGTGTGTGTGTGTGTGTGTGTGTGTGTGTGTGTGTGTGTGTGTGTGTGTGTGTGTGTGTGTGTGTGTGTGTGTGTGTGTGTGTGTAAGCCTGTATGAATGTATGGGGTGTGTGTGCACGTGTGTATGAGTGTGAGGTTTACTTGTATTACAATTTACTGGCATTTAGCAAACGCTCTTAATCCAGAGCGACTTAACATTACGTAAAAACATCAGTTAACAGACCTTAAATCTGATTCATCCGCATTATCTTGAGGGAAGATGTCACCATTTCCCCTGAAGAGGCACAATATTGACACTATTTGTACAAACAAAAAGGAGGAAAGAATGATAAGAAAAAAAGTTCTATGCGCTGTTATAACATGTATAACATAATGCAATGTGACTCTACCCCCCCACCCCCATGTTCCCCAACTGTTTTGTTGTATCTGCGACACTTGCTTTGGCAATGTAAACGTTTGTTTTCTCACGCCAATAAAGCTTCTTTGAATTGAATTTAATTGCCTTCATAAAATTTGTCCCAACTCCTGTTTCCTAAGACTTGAATGTACACGCAAGTATTAGCCTGACCTCAGTCTGAATTGTCATTTTGCTTCACTTCATTTATTCAGACTGAAGTCCCTCTCTGCCACAGCAGTACTGTAAAGCCGACGTTGTTGTCATTAATGGCTAATGTGCTAACAGCCTGTTTACTGACCAAACAAACACAGCCGACAAGTGTTACTAGCAACATCTGAACAAAAGCAGTAAAATATGTCAGATAATGATGTTGTTTAGAAACCTGACGCTTTTTTAAGCATTGGACACTGTTGAGTGACAGCTAGGGCTTTCGGCCAATCAGCTGCTGTAGTTGGATTTTCAACTAATAACCTAACTAATAAAGCAGTATTATTTAAGGTGTCAATTCAGGGCTGTATCAGGCTACACAAGTACTGTATAGCAATAGCACCAGGTGTGTGCATGCATTTATGCATAGGCTATATGCGTTTGCATCTATGCGGTCTTATTATAGTATGTGGGTTTTATGTGAACTAGGTTAACCTATATTTTGGTGTCTGACATGATGTCACCTGCCCCCAGGTGCAGTGTTATAGACCGGGGGGAATGCTTGGCGTGGTGGGGAATGAGGTAAGCTATAGGGATAATTAAAGGATCCACTCATGTGCACGTGGGTATATATCTGTGTATCTGTGGTAGCCACACGCATGCATTTCTGTCAATCACACAGGGGCGGATCTAGGCATGGGGGGGGCAATGCCCCCCTAAATGCCCAGTCTGCCCCACCAAACACGATGGCATGCAAAACAATCCAAGATATTTCAAATTAAAGTACTTTAAAATGATTTGAAAACATAATTGAAAACAGAAAACTGCTTGCCTAATAAAGGTCCTGTAACCAAAATGGAGAGGAAGCCGCCCCCCCCCCCCCCTCAATTGTGAAATGTTACATCCGCCCTTGCAATCACAGTCTCTACACTACGGTAAATACTTGATTGTGCGTGTGTGTGTGTGTGTGTGTGTGTGTGTGTGTGTGTGTGTGTGTGTGTGTGTGTGTGTGTGTGTGTGTGTGTGTGTGTGTGTGTGTGTGTGTAATGTATTTGGGTGTGTGTGTGTGTGTGTGTGTGTGTGTGTGTGTGTGTGTGTGTCCTGGAATGACGATGACTAAACTGTCAGCTTTGCCTCTGTCTGGCTCAGGCTCACAACCTCGCAATGATGACACATGCAAACAAACACAGTTGCAGTCTGGGACACTTGCTCTGCGCGGTGTGCATACACACACGCACACGTGCACACACCCACACCTGTTCATAGCGCGTCACCTCCTGTGCTGTCTGGTTTTGGTATTTAGTGCCTTTATTACAGGAACCAAAGGGTTACCTGCTGTCTGTCTGCTGCATGCGACACCTACTTTAAACACTTTTACTGTACCTCACTGACCAGAGCTGGGTACCCCACCCTCCCCACCCTTTCATGACGATGCCTGTCCCAGAAAATAAGTCCCAATGCATTCATTCTCCCCATAGTAGACCAGGGGTTTTGATACCAGGGCCCACTATTTATTCAGTATTTGAACCACGGACCACCATTTGATGACATTTAAGCCCCACAGACCACAAAACCAAAGATTTCTTCTTTTTTTTTGCCCACAATTCCTGGCTGGATTTTGGAAACAAAACCAGCAAACATACAGATCAAAATGACAATGTAGAAGATTAATGGTCATTTTGATCTGTATGTTTGCTGGTTTTGTTACATCTGATTAACCTACTCTCCATCATTTAGCCTGGGGACCACCTGGAACCCTATCAAGGACCACTGGTGGTCTCTGGACCACTGGGTGAAAACCACTGCCATAGACCATATAAGTCAAACTCAAGGCCCGGGGGCCAAAATCGGGCCCCTGAAAGAATTATCTTCAGCCCACAGGATGATATTTAATTACTATTAGAACTGGCCCTCTGGTATATTGCACACACCATGATGAGAAATGAATGCTGCTAAATGTTTTACTTTGCATCACATTCATAGGCGTGCATACATAGACGTCAAGGGGGGTTTGAGCACCCCCTAGTGGCCCTCTCTGGACCAACATGCCCTTTTTAAAAGAGCAAAAAGATGCTGAAATGTTTTCTATGCGTTTTTAACCCCCCAAAACTCAATTTTTCTAGAGTGCCCTCCTGGTTACATTTGAGCACCTGCCCTTGAAACTCTCTGTGCACGCCAGTGATCACATTGATTTACTTTCTCATTTTACTATGAAAACAGTGCTTGGTGAGGATCATAAAACAGGAAACTGAACATTTTTGTAAGGATTTTGTGTTTGGTCACAACCCAAGTTGGCCGTGTTAAATTAATGGGGAATTCACTTCTGGTCCAGGCGTTGTGGTGCGAGACTGCGGCGCTCTATCAACTACTATTCTGTTCCCTCCTCTTTTCCATCAACACCAAATCAACCAACACTTCCAGGCCAAAACAAAAAATATTTAGTTATCGTTGGAATAAGATTTGTCCACAATTCCATGCTGTATTGATGTGGGATAATGTTGATGGATGTTGATCAAAATAACAATTCTTCTGACTTCTAGAAATGTCTAGACTTCTGTAAATTAAGCAATGCAGATGTTTAAATAATTCCTCACAGCATGAAATGAAACCAAATATACTCGTTTCATTTCATGCCCTCAAGATCTACACGGGTCCACTTGGTTACAATACAAACAATCCAGACCAACTGCTGGAGCACCTATGAAGGACCACTAGTGGTCCCTGGACCGCCTGGTTGAAAACATTTGCTCTAAATAGATGCACGCAATCGTGTTGTGCAGCTTGCAGATCGGTTAGTTTTGCCTACAATTGTTAACTTTTTCCTGTTATCGCAGGCTGTGTATTTACTGTATCTAGGCCACTCTAGGTGTACTTTTCTTGACCGAGGCAGTTTCAGTGTGTGTGTGTGTGTGCGCGCACGCCCGCACGCACACGTCAGAGGCGGATGTAACATTTCCCAATTTGGGGGGCAAGAGAAAATGGTATGGGGGCGGCTTCATCGCACCCATACCATTTTCAGTTACAGGACTTTTATTAGTCAAGTAAAGCATCAATAATAACATCAGTTGTTGTTGAAGTTGCAAGAGACACGCAGCATGCATAAAGCTAAAGGTCTGACTCAGAGAGTTTTCTGTTTTTAATGATGAAATGCTGTTGGTTTAGTGGTGAGACAACTGTAGTTAGTTGGTAGCAGTATAGCCTAGTAGAGTTTCAAATACTTTAAGCACTGAGCACTGAAATATCTTGGGTTGTTTTGCATGCCATCATGTTTGGTGGGGCAGACTGGGCATTTTGCCCCCCCATGTCCATGCCTAGATCCACCCCTGACGTGTGTGTGTGTGTGTGTGTTCTTGTATGTGTTTGACATACAGTATGTATGTATCAAACAGGACGGGAAACCCCACAGCAGGCAGTAAATCAGGGGGACAGCAGCGGGGCGATATGCCCTGGGCCTGGGTAGATACAGGGGTCTGTTCTTAGGAACAACCACATCAGGCCGTTCAACCGCTGTACTTGCCATGCCTCTTTATCAACATCCTCCTGTACTGGTCTGCCGGTTTGTGTGTGTGTGGTGTGTGTGTGTGTGTGTGTGTGTGTGTGTGTGTGTGTGTGTGTGTGTGTGTGGTGTGTGTGTGTGTGTGTGTGTGTGTGTGTGTGTGTGTGTTAGGGCTGTCACTCACAATTATGAAATTTTACTTGCGGACGATGAAATAACCGCAATTAATTAATTGTGTCTCTGCTGTTGGACATTATAGAGCAGGGGTTTTCAACTAGTGGTCTGGGGACCACCAGTGGTCCTTGAAGGGGTTCCTTGTGGTCCTCAGCTAAATGAGCTAAATGACCTCAGCTAAATGATGGATAACTCTCAAGAGTTACATTATTGTTACATCTGAATCTACAAAATTAAAAAAGCAGAAATGTTTTTCATTTTAATCAACATGTTTTTTCTCTTCTAAATACAGCATGGAATTGTAGACCAAAACCTATTGCTTTTGGGACAAAAAATGTTGAGTTTTGGGTCTGAGAGACTAAGTGCTTCAAACCCCTTATCCCTTAACTTCTTTGCCTTTTTAAACCTTTTAAACATTTAAAAAAAATCAATAGTTTAAATGGCCAGTCTACAAGCTCACAATGTGTCAATAGATTGGTACTTTGAACTATAACAAAAAGATTTTCAAAATCGTAAAAAAAAAAAAAAAAACAATAAGGGGTTTAGGATAAGGGGTTTAGATGGTGACGAAAATGGAGCCCTAAACCTCATCAAATGGTGGTCTGTGGCTAAATAGTGGGCCACTGTAGAGGGTATATGTCTATGACGTCATGATCATAACCGTAAGTTTGATGCGGACCAGTGGTTGAAAACCACTGCTCTATTGGAACATTATGAATTCAAATTTACATTTCTGGCTTTAGTTAGTTAGTTAGTTCCACCAGGGTCGGATGTAACATGTCCCATTTGGGGGGGCAAGATAACATGTTGGAGGGGCAAGAGAAAATGGTATGGGTGCGGCTTCATCGCCCGTGTCGCTTCGCGCCACGGGCGATGAAGTCGCACCCATACCATTTTTAGTTACTGGACTTTTATTAGTCAAGTAAAGCATCAAAAATAACATCAGTTGTTGTTGAACTTGAAGTTGCAACAGACACGCAGCATGCATAAAGCTAAAGGTCTGACTCAGAGAGTTTTCTGTTTTCAATGATGAAATGCTGTTGGTTTAGTGGTGACACAGCTGTAGTTAGTTAGTAGCAGTAGTAGTGTTTCAAATCAATTTAAATATAAGCACTTTAATTTGAAATATCTCGGGTTGTTTTGCATGGCATCGTGTTTGTGGAGGGCAGACTGGGTATTTAGGGGGGGCATTGCCCCCCCATGCCCATGCCTAGATCCGCCCCTGAGTTCCACTGCTTTGGACATTTTTGAAAATATATTGAAATTTTTGTGACAGGCCTCGTGTGCATTGGGGTCTGTCTTTGTACACACAATGCGCACTGAGTGTGGACCACAGTCTGTGGTCATCTGGAATGGTAGAATGCATGGCGTAACCTTCAAAGAGGAATGTGTCGTAGACTACAGTATATCAAAAGTTATAGTGACTAGAGGCTGCGGAAATGCCAGGGAATAGATTTGGCTGGCAAATGAATGCCACGATAAGAATTCTGCCCGCCTGACATAATTACAATATCTACACAATGGAGACATTCATGTGATTGCACCATTTATCACTGTAGCTGTTCGCTTGCTTAACAAAATAATCCTCTTTCAGGAATAGTTTGTTACAGCCTGCATACAGTAGGTATACTAGTATGAACACATGCTCTCTGTGGCACACTTAGTTTGTATACAGTACTGGCTCAAACAGTTACCTGGAAAATGGTGCATTTACTGCATATAGCGCCTTTACATTCACCCATTCACAAATACACTGACCATGCAAGGCACAACAAGCACATCAGGAGCAATTTGGTGTTCAGTGCAGAGACAGATCTAGAAATGATGGGCCCCTGGGCCATTGCCAGCCAAAGGGCCCCCCTTACACTGGAGCTTTTTCCTTCCCGACGCAGTGCATAGTGTCTGCACACACTCTCTGACATTATGACTTACACAGTATAGGCCTGTGATATTCACCTGCATTTCAGTAGAATTTACAGCAAGGGATTGCTTAAAAATAATAAACAGATAAAATAACTAAAGCAAATAAATACATAACTGTTTAAGTAATCTACCTTATCAAGACAGTTTAGGACTTCTGGGGTTATTTTATTGACAGGGGCTCAGCTTGAACCTCTTAGCGATCACACAGACACTCAAGCTCAGGAGCCATCCTAGCTCAGGGGCCCCTGAGCCTGGGCCCAACGTGCCTGTTGGATAATCCTCCCCTGGCCTTTACATTCAACCATTCATATACACACATTCATGCACCGACTGCGGCCATGACCACGTAAGACACAACCAGCACATCAGGAGCAATTTGGGGTTCAGTGTCTTGCCCAAGGACACGTCGACATGTGAACAGAAGGAGCCAGAATTTGAACAGCCAACCCACGGATCATTGGACGATCTGCTCTACCTCCTGAGCCGCAGCAAGCCTCAGTTATGCCATTTTCACAACTTTTGAATGAGATGAGTTTTGGCTTCTGTTTATTGGCCTCAAGTAGGCTCTGGTTCGCTAGTGGGGTCTCTGATCCATCCCCTTGTAAATCTATCCACTCATAATCCTCTTCCAGTCTGCTCCAAAACCCCAGAGACGTAAATGGAATCTCTGCAAGGGTAGAAAAATGCCAAACCACAGAATGCAGGCTTTGTTTAAGTCAGTTGTGTTAAATCTTAAATCATCGTGACGCTTTCCCGGCTTACATGGATTAATGTTTTTGCATGGGTTCGAGTGAAAGGGATCTTTAAGAACATACAATAGTGTCAGAGAGGGCTTAGATGAAATCTGATGTGTGCGAGAGGGTAAAAAAAATCTATCTAGGTTTAAGCAAAGACCTCGTTTAGTTTAGGGCTATAGGTTTACTACAAGCTCTTTAAAACAAATTACTGAGGAAATGCTCTCAGGAACAACATCCAATGATTACACAGTATCATCTTCTAATTCATTATCTCCAGGAATTCAGACTGGGACATTTTCGCTTGAGACTTTACGTAAAGGAGAATTCCACACCAAAACACAATGGGCATCAATCTACCTTGATCCCTCTGTACTGGTACAGGTCGTCTTTCTTCAAATGTGGGTATTTTAGTAGCTCTAAACATTTTTTTACACACATCACATCAAACCACACACTACAGGATATTCAGGCCAGATTATTTCATCCAGCACACTAGTCTTGGGCAATATACCGGTATTACCGTTTATCGCGATATTGGAAATCAATACCGAGTAATATCGTTGGGTCTGTGAAAAATATCGAATACCGAATATCGTCAAATACCAACATTATACTGTATTCTATTAAAATATGAGCAATGAGACTTAATTGTAACTATACAAACAATTTTCATGTTACACACATGCCTAAACTAGCCCTTATTTGGGCTAGGCTTTTTGGAAACAATGTATTTCCAACTCCAGTTTTTCCCTATTTAGGCTGCTTGAACAGCAGAGCGCTCAGTTTCTGACACCTCAAAGTCGCAAATTCTGAGAACTAGGTGACTGGTGCAGCGTTCCAACTCTGATTGCCGTCAATACCGGTAATATCGAATATCGAGCTAATTAAGACATTATCAATACCGATATTAAAAAATCAATACCGCCCAAGACTACAGCACACACTACATGTCTTGGAAAAAAAAAGAAAAAGAAAACGGACAGCAACATCACTTCTCGTGTGGACACGGTTTGGATGAGGTGGTTTGATCTGAGTGACTGGAGAGGAGAGTGGCAGAAGGGAGGGGAGGAGAGGAGGAGGACTTTATCAGGTAAAGTCTGCACCAGAGTGACATAAACACATGCACAAGTATCAGTAACGTATTAAAATATGATGTGTGAATAAAAAAGTTCTGAGCTACAAAAATACATAGAATAAAGACAACCTGCGGCGATGCAAACTGTGGGAGGGGAGGGGGACCTCAGGGGTGAAATGTGGAACAGGGGGCATCTATGACAAAAATCAAGTGCAGTATATATGATGTCACAGGGTTCAAGGTAGATTTGTGCCCAATGTGTGTTGGTGTGGAATTCTCCTTAGACTGCAGAGCAGACTTGGTATTATAAGTTACTGTGTCAACATAGGCATAACCATTTTAGTTTTTTTTTTTTTAGAGGAGAGAAGGATTTTTCTGAGTGCTAAAAGTCATAAAACATACTGTATTTTCCTTCTCCAGCTGAAACCAGATAACTCCATTTCCCCCCATAAACCAATGCTGTTGAACACCTTTGGTTAGAAAAAAAATGAATGTAAGGTATTAAAATGCCTCCATTGGACGTTCTGCTAAAGCAGTCAACTCCTACCCCTCGCATGCAGGTATACAGGGCCAGATCTAGAGGGGGGGCAGGGGTGGGCCAGGCCCACCCAAACGTGCATCCTGCCCACCCAATGAAAGGTAATAGCAGTGGTTTTCAACCAGTGGTCCTTGATAAAGTTGGTTAATCAGGTGTAAATCTTTGAGAGCGTAAAAATGAAACCAAATGGACCCTTGCGGGTCCATTTGGTTTCATTTTTACGCTCTCAAGAGTTAACATATTCATCATGTGAATTAGCCCGAGTCTACTCAACTAGAGAATGTAGAATATTAATGGTCATTTTTGATCTGTATGTTTGACTGTTTTGTTTCCCAAATCCAGCCTGGTATTGTGGACAAAAACAAAATAAAAATCTTTAGTTTTGGGGTCTGTGAGGGTAAAATGTCATCATGAGGTGGTCTGTGGCTCAAATGCTGAATAAATAGTGGGCCTTGGTGTCATAAAGTTTGAAAACCACTGCTACATACGAAAAACTTTGGAGTTGCCCACCCTGCCATTCTTCGTGCCCACCCTAGTAGGGCTGGCTAAATCCGGCCCTGCAGGTATACCTGGCAATATAAGCTCTGCTTTTATGAGGCAGAGTTGCTTTGTTAAAAAAAAGAAATAATCATAATAAGCTTTGCTCAATTCCTGGGGAAAAAAAGAGATTTTGCGTTTTGGGGGCCGACAGCAGAGATATATTTTATTTGACAGGAAGGATTTCCTTGCTTGCTGTACTCTTACACAATAATAATAAAAAACACAACATCTTTGAGAATTTACGGTAACAGGCTCAGATTAGGATCTAGAGAGTCTGCAGAGGCTGAATGGGTCTGTACTAGTGCGGCTGCAGCGACGTGTTTTGTGTCACTATCACAGACATATCCCAGACAGGCAGACCGTGCTCTGAGCTGTTATCACCCTCTGCTATGCAGCGATAAGACCAGGAGCTCCAGACAATTACTGTGCCCACTTGGGGAGGTAGTATAGGGGATGGCAGCCACACAACATGATGCTACACACAACCCTTAAAGGGGAATTTCACCCATTTTCAACATTTTAATATGTCATTAATATACCTTAGAGCAGGGGTGGGCAATTATTTTTCCCAAGGGGCCAAATGAGATACATAAAATTTTGTGGAGTTCCAAGACTAAAGGCTGAATTAAAGTCTGCGTAATATTCATTTAATTTCAAGATGAAAGTAAGAGTAAGACCAACCATTTTGACACCAGGGCCCACTATTTATTCAGTATTTGAGCCACGGACCACCATTTGATGACATTTTAGCCCCACAGGTCCCAAAACTTTCTTCAAGATTTCTTTTGTTTTTGTCCACAATTCCAGGCTGGATTTGGGAAACAAAACTAACAAAAATTACCATTCTCTTACATTCTCTGATTGAATGTGTAGACTTTGGGCTAATTCAGATGATGAGTATTTTAACTCTTGAGAGTGTAAAAATGAAACCAAATGGACCCACAAGGGTCCATTTGGTTTCATTTATACACTCTCAAAGAGTTACATCTGGTTAACCAACTTTCCATATTTAACTTGGAACTCTCTCAAGGACCACTGGTGGTCCCCGGGCCGGTCAGAGTCAGCCAAAGGGCCGCATTTGGCCCCCGGACTGCATAATGCCCAAGTATGCCTTAGAGATGTTGTGTGGACATGATAAAAAAAAGTTCCCCAATTCTGTGTTTCCTAAAAATGGAGGTCTGAAAAAAATCATTAACATGGTGAAATACATATGATGACATGGTTCAATTGTAACATTTCACATGGACCCGCTAGGGTCCATTTGGTTCACATTTGTATCCTCTCAGGAAAATTTTGAAAATGGGTGGAATTCCTCTTTAAAGGGACGCATCACAATTTTTTTTGCCAAGAGTTTAGAAGAGTGGTTTTCAACCTTTTTGAAACCAGGGCCCACTATTTATTCAGAATTTGAGCCACGGGCAACCATTTGATGACATTTTACCCCCACGGACTGCAAACCTAAAGATTAATTTTGGTTTTAATTTGTCCACAACACCAGGCTGGACAAACCAGTCAAACATACAGATCAAAAATGACCATTAATCTTCTACATTCTCTAGTTGGGCTAATTCACATGATGAGTATTTTAACTCTTGAGAGTTTAAACATGATTCACATGATGAATATTTTAACTCTTGAGAGTGTAAACATGAAACCAAATGGACCCGCTAGGGTCCATTTAATTAATTACACCTGGTTACTGACCCAAGCTTTAGAACACTTTCACGGGTCTTTATGTCTGTAATATGTTTATTTCGGTATTTTAGCATTGAGCCCAGCGTCTCTGATATAGGCACTACTTCCTGGACTACAATTACCATAATGCTTTGGTGCACTGCACCTCCTTGTGGATGGAGGGAGGGCATTCTTACTGAGATCACATGTAGTCCCCAAGTAGTTTCAATGATATCAGAGATATTGTGCTCTGCAAAAAGACAATATCTAGGTAAAAAATGGAGGTGTTCTAAATGTTAAAAATGTAATAAACATGTATTTGCAAAAAACAAACATCCCTTTAACAATCATACAAGTGATGCATGCAGGCACATGCACGCACACAGCCTTCCCTCCTCAGTTTCATGCCTCACTGATAGCACTGGTCATGCTACAGTGCCTTTTAGGCTGATGGCAAAACTAGTTTAAGAGACAAACATAAACAAGACCAATTCTGCTGTGCTTGGGGTACGATAGAGCCTTGTCAGGGGGTTTAAAGCAAGTAAGTATATATTTGAGTACAATTTTGAGTTATTATTTACTGTCTATATAAAACAAATTGCTATTAGTACCAGTATATACATATATAGTACAACTGTAAGTAAATACAGCTGTTGTTGAAAAGCCTTATGCTTAGATATTTAGAGAATCAATATGACATATTTATTGGCAATATGATTCACAACTTGAGTTATGTGCATGGTAAAAGGGGAAAAAGTAAACAATAAAATGTAAACTAAAAAAAATCTAGTCAAGACATTCTGTGGAATGCAAGGGAGTTTATATGGCCAAAAACATGGACTGCTTTCTCAAATCTACTTATGCAATCAAATAATAAAAAGTCAAACCATGCACACGGGGGGAGATAAGTTTCCTGTCCCAGGCTCCTTCAGGCCTTTTTGGTCTGTAAGCAATCGGTGCTGATAACACTGTTTAGACTGGCTATCTCTTCGGCGAGGACATGTCTGTCCAATTCATTAAGACAAGTTGTCTTTGTGTTTTTGTTTTGCTTATGAGGTGTATGAGGGATGGATGGGGATCTTCTGAGGAGAAGGCAGACTTGGAACCTGCCAGCCAAAATGTGTCTATACTTTGTCAGTCTCAAGTAACTCACGACAGACAGGGGGTAGTAATTATCCCCACAGAGCATTGTTTGAACTATTAGTCATCTAAAACCATGTTAAAACTGGTCTAATGTTTTTTTCCCCCAATGTAGGCTAACAATGTCATTTCAACAGCTACATATAGACAGTCTATATATAGACATTTTAGTAGCCTGACCTCAGTCTGAATTGTCATTTAGTTTCACTTCATTATTCAGAGTCAGACTGAAGTCCCTCTCCACCACAGCAGTTTATGGGATGGCCGTTATCAAAGCGGCAGTCTTCAGTGATTGGCTCATGCCAAACAATCAGAATAGTGAGGGATAGTGGCGGCCACCATGTTTGTTGACACTGTTGAGTGACAGGGCTGTCGGCCAATCATGTGCCGTAGTTGGATTTTCAACTAATACTAACAACACCGGAGGGAGGGGCACCAGTCCTAGAACCGCAGGGTGGAAAACATAAGGTGGCAATTCAGGGCTGGATCCAGGCTAACATTTTAGACCAATTATAACTCATTTCAGCCTAATTATAACATGGCCAACTATGGCTCACTAGAATTCACGTCAGTAGCCAATGGCATTTCTGTAATGATTCTCCATTTAGGCAATTGGGTTTCAGCCTGACCAGAACATCAGCAATGACTTCCATTATTACATAAAAAATAAAACGAAACATTATAGAATATAAAACATTAAGTGGGGAAGAATGTATGGAGGTATGTCTTTAGTTTGGCCTCTATACCGGCATGTGTGTACAAGACCTTTTGGTATTTATCGGTCCATCACTATGCAGGATTATAGCTTCAGACAAACACACAACAAACAGAGAGAGTGACACCGAAACCCAACACACGGACAGCTTCCTAGGCAGCCATGCCGTAAATAAAAGTTTAAAGTGCCCAAATCATACTTTGTCAGACTATATATAGATCTACAACCTTTTTATGCAAGGTGCAAGTCGTACTGTATCTGTAGCCCAGACCAGAAAGATATTCGACCATTCGGGGGCAGACAGTGGCAATATTACTTAGGAGAGTAATGATGGTGCTCTTTGGCATCCATCTCTCTAAACTCTCATAAGCATACTGTATTACACTGCATGTGTTTATTAGTGGCAAAAGAGGAATTTTCACAAACCAGCAATTTTGCAGTGAAGTGTCATGGAATTAACAACAAACTATGCACTCCGCTACACTGTTTTGCTTTGAGTTAGGACTTTAGGGTTTTCATTAGTTCATAAAACCTTTTTCCGTCGCTCCGCACTGTATGACACTGTATGACAGAAGAATTTTCTTTTATTCAGTGAAGAGATTTCTGTGTCTCTGCATTTAGTGCAAAGGACAATGTTTTGTTGGGGGGGATGGTTCTTGTGTGCCTTACCCCTAAACTTTATTTATTTTTTTGTTATTTTTTCTTTGCCATTCTTTAGGTTTAGTTGATCTGTAGACACAGGCTTGTTGAACTACATTATAGGTGTGGTGAAATGGAAATGGACCTATAAAATGGAAATTTACCTTGAAGCTATATAAATTATGCAAGGTGAGGTGTTTATACATAAATGTATGGCACCTGCCAAAAACTAACTCATTCTCAATTAAAGAACATGGTGGGCTGCTCAAACAACAGGACTATAAGCATGGAACATTCAGAGAGGTGAGAGACGCGTGGAGCGGCCCACGCCAGTACAAGCAAGAATATTATATTAAACTTGGGCTTGGTAAACACTGACCTCATCTTAAAGCCCTGTGAGGGAAGCTGAGGTCATTAGAAGTTAAAAATGGATAGATAAAGGTTTCGAGACCGTCCGTCCGTCCGGCAAATAAAAACACTGTGATTAATTGAAAAGCGGGGAGCGTTCGACATGTTACCATAAATGGAACGTATTCTGTTCATCGCGGGTTTCACTATCTTATCGGTTTGTCTCGTAATTCTAATCGGCTCTACGAAGCGCAGGAAAGCAGAAGGCGTAATTTCAACGGTAGTAGGAGGGAGTGAGTGACTTTTCCGTATACATTTCGAACAGTGGGGGACCCTCATCAATATAATTCCCTTTTCCTTTTAATGCAAGTTCCTATCATTGTCTTTTAGACTTTTTTTTGTTCCTCCTGCATGTCTGGATACTGAAGCAGAGAGAGAGAGAGAGAGAAGCATAGCTGTGGCTTGGAAAGGAAGAGGCCATTATCCTTTGTGAATTGGGCATGAAGATAGACGTTCAACAAGCGAAGGGGGGGGAGAAAAAACAGAAACGAAAAGGAAAAGGAGACAGAGTGGACCGCACAGGAACAGAGACAGGGGCGTGAGGGAGGGAGTTTGTTGCTATGTGAAGCATTAACATTCACTTAAAGCCAAGTTGGCAGATGAAAGCCTGTAGGCCCAGAACCTGTATATGTTGGTTTAGCTGTGTGTGTGTGTGTGTGTGTGTGTGTGTGTGTGTGTGTGTGTGTGTGTGTGTGTGTGTGTGTGTGTGTGTGTGTGTGTGTGTGTGTGCGCGCGTGCGTGCGTGCGTGCGCACTTGCAATAATTTTTCCTGGTGGTTTGGAAAATGTTAGTTTTCAGGCTGTGCGCTACAATAGATGGGAGGAATTTAGGCAACTTCCTGTCCAGTTTGCATCTACTTTTTTCCCTACCTTTTGTTTAATACGTGTCGTAGGAAGGAATCAAAGAAAAACAAATGTACAAACACGTGTTTGAGAGGGAGAGATACGGACGTAAGGACAAAAACTCCTTTCATTGAAGCGCTTTGTGTCAAAACACAGAGAAGAAAATATACGACCGCAATGAAAAAGCTGTACCAGGAGGGCAGCCGACTGATTCAAAGAGGCAAAGCGTCTACCATTGTAGCACAACTCTTTCTCTCCTCTTTCTCCCCAGAGAGAACCTTCTATTCAAGTCTTCCACACAGGGGCGGATCTAGGCATGGGCATGGGGGGGGGGGCAATGCCCCCCTAAATACCCAGTCTGCCCCCCCAAACACGATTCCATGCAAAACAACCCAAGATATTTCAAATTAAAGTGCTTATATTTAAAATGATGTGAAACACTACTACTGCTAACTAACTATAGCTCTGTCACCACTAAACCAACAGCATTTCATCATTGAAAACAGAAAACTCTCTGAGTCAGACCTTTAGCTTTATGCATGCTGCGTGTCTGTTGCAACTTCAACAACAACTGATGGTATTATTGATGCTTTACTTGACTGATTAACAGTGGTGTGCACAGAGAGTTTCAAGGGCAGGTGCTCAAATGTAAACAGGAGGGCACTTTTTTGAGAAAATTGAGTTTTGGGGGGTTAAAAACGCATAGAAAACAGCATTTCAGCATCTTTTTGCTCTTTTAAAAAGGGCATGTTGGTCCAGAGAGGGCCACTAGGGGGTGCTCAAACCCCCCTTGACGTCTATCTATGCACGCCTATGCTGATTAAAGTCCTGTAACAGAAAATGGTACCATACCATTTTCTGTTACAGGACCATTTTCTCTTGCCCCTCCAACATGTTATCCTGCCCCCCCCCCCCCCCCCAAATGGGACATGTTACATCCGTCCCTGATTGTAGTACAACTCTTTCTCTCTGTGTGTCTCCCCAGAGAGAACCTTCTATTCAAGTCTTCCTCAGGGGCTCCATGGGGAATTCGGAAGGGTCAGCTGCAGTCACCCAGTGAGTGCCCCAGCAGTGGAACCAGTCTGGGCCCACATTCATCTCACACACAATGTTACACTTGTAAAGCATCCGTGCACTCATTTGCACGCGCATACATACGCAGGGGCATTTTTTGCCATTAGGCAGACTAGGCAGTTGCCTGGGGCGCCATGAAGGGTACCGGGCGACCACCAGACATGCTTTAAAAGGATGCAGGCTAATGAGGCTCATATGGATAAATACGTTACACTTGTCCCCTATAACTAGATTTGAACATTTAAAAACTCATATGTTCTTTAGTTTAAAAATAGTTCAAAAATTATATCCCTTGGGGTTGTGCCTGTCATAGGTATGACATCACAGGAGATTTTCCCTGGAGCTCCCCCTTACCCCCCTTACCAAATCTTGCCTGGTGCTTCACTTTGCTTAGAAACGCCAATGCACATACTCTCAAATTTGGCCACACAAACGCACACGTGCACGCACATACGCGCGCGCACACACACACACACACACACACACACACACACACACACACACACACACACACACACACACACACACACTCTTTCCTCCAGCACGTCATCATCGTCTTCACTTTTCAACACAGCGGAGAGGCCTTAAGCAGATCCCCCTCCCCTCAAGGGGCCTATCAATCATCCTGCATGCTGCTGTCGTGACTTGGCTCGGGATCATGACTCTAGCGCAGGTTCCCAGGTAAAAATAGAGAAAAAATGTGTACAATTGAGAGATCAGCATTTCACCGGTGAAATGTACGACAACTGAGGTCAATTTTCTCTGCAAAGTTTTGGGGGGGAAAGTGCATGTTTGATGGCTGTATTGTAATGTGTCTAGATGCAATGGAGTGATAACAGACAGGCCTACTACCCCTTTATTTGGTACATTTCATTGTTAGGGTTTGCTTTCCAAAAAAAATCCTTCAAAGATTTTGGAACGTTTTCGAATATACAGTATAGAATAGGGCTTACGTTGTTAAATTAAATATCCATTTCTTCAAAGTATGGTAGATGGATGTATGGACATTCACTCATCCGTCTTTCTTTATCTTAATTCATATATAAATTAAATAAAAATCCTAAATGTGTCTTTCTTTGCTGGTGTAACAGCAGCAAAGATTGTTGCTACACATTTGAAATCAGCTCATTCGTCATTTCGCTATCGATTGTATACTTCTTTGTTACTTTTGTTTGTTTCCACACATTGTTCTTTTTTCCTTTCCAAAAACAACATTATTGGACTAGACCTATCACTTCCTTGATGTGATGTGTATATTTGTTTACTTCTGATTGGTTGCACCCCCCCCCACCCCCGCCCCCCGTGACCTAACTCGTCTGCGACCTCTTTCTGTGACATTTCACTCTCTCCATGTCAAAGGTCAACAGTCAGGGGCTAACACTGTCTATCACTTAGCTAGACAGAGCAGTAGCTCACCACAAAGCCAAAGCCAAGCCAAGCAAACATCAAACCAAAACAAACACTGGCGCGTCGTGGTGCGACTGGATGCCGGGGGGTTGTTTTTAAGGGTTGCACGTTAAAAAAGGTTATTCAACACACAAACAGCTCTCCAAAACCCCATGGGCTCGATAAGCATAATATACTACATGCATTTGTGCAACGTGTGACATAAAATACTGCAATTGTGTAAACACCACAAGAGGCTTATCTAAGATGCCATTATCTTCCCCGTGAGAATCCGAAGTGACCATCAGAACCAAACTGACTCATGCGGCGCTTAAACGAATAATCGAGAAGAAGGTTCTAACTTTTTGATAATTTGTACACTGCTAAAAAATCTGAACTAAGCAAGGCTTTAATCTTAGATCTAGAATTAAAGTATGATTGCTCTTGTTTTGATAAGGACGCATACTAACCAAGAGAAAAGATTATCAACCTTGTTTTTAGAACATATTTCTAATTACAAGAATTCTTACCAAGTACAATTCACTTGTACTTGCCCTGTGGACAGATTTGCTTGTTTCAAGTACTTTTACACTCATTATTATTTTACACTCACTATTTTTTCCTCACATTTAGACTGCCTTTTTTGCAGTGTAATTATTTATAACATGCATTTAATCAGTAGAAAATGTGAATACATTTTCTTTAATACCGCCTGTATTATACTTTTTTTGTGGTGGTAAGTACCTTTCTAGCATATCTCTTCCTTCCTAGGGAGGTCCATGAGGCACTTCTCACTGGGAGGTGACCCAGGCCCGGGGCAAGGCAAGGCGCAGTTGGAGAAAAACTGGCCTTGGAACGTCTCGGGGTCATACCCCAGGAGGAAGTCACTAATGTTGCCCTGGAGAGGGAAGTCTGGAGCTCTCTGGTGGAGCTGTTGCCCCCATGACCCGACTACGGAGAAGCAGTTGAAGATGGATAGATGTATGGTAATTTGCGAAATGTACCCGATCTACAAGCACACAACGCGTTACGTCATTATGACCCATTGTCAGCTTAGTTTCTTTTTGCGGGGCCCTCCAGTGCATGCGTTGAAAATTATGTGTATCGTCTTACTTAATGTTTGTTTAGAGCAGGGGTGCCCACACGTTTTTGACTTGAGAGCTACTTTCAAAATGAGCGGCTCAACAAGATCTACACATCAAAAAATGTGATTGTTCCACTACTGAAAATACATTTTAAGGCCCCTAGAAGTTTGATTTTAGTGTTATAGTGTTAGCGGTAGAGCTTATAATGAAAAATAGAGGGGGAGAATTGGAAGGTTTTCCTATATATGCTATTACTGACGTTTGAAAACAGTATTTGGGGTTTGAGTTGACAGTTTGTGATGTTGAGTTTAGTTTCTTGCACCCAAAACGAATAACTTTTGTCCACAATAGGGAAAGAGAACTGACAAAACGTTCGTCAAAATAACAATTATTCTCCATTTTCTAATTGTGTGGACTTGAAGATTACGTAATTCAGATGTTTAAATATAATTTAACTCTTGAGAGTGTAAAATTAAACCAAATAGACCCGTAAGGGTCCATTTGGTTTCATATTAACGCTCTCAAGAGTTACAGATCTATACATTTTAGGGGACTGCCATGTGATCTACCTGCATGGCCTGTGTGATCTACTGGTAGATCGCAATCTACCTTTTGGGCACCCCTGGTTTAGAGCAATTTTGATACAAATCAAACCGCAGACAAGTCAAGAAATGTTTTTAATGTTTGTTTAGAGCAGCAATTAATCATCAGTCACTTGACTTCACAGAAGTGTGACTGTGACTGTGCGATTAAAAGTGTGATGCGACGGTGTGATTAAATAATCAAAATGCACTTCGAATTACGGTAAAGAGCGAAATTGATTTGAAGTCATGCCGCCCGGCCCTACGAGTCAGCAATGATACATGTTGTACGCACAGTATGGACATTAAGCTCACAGCTATTTTATCTTGACAACTATTCCCACAGAAATTAGAGCATGTGAGGGCACAGGGGCACTCCGTAACCTGTTCATAATTAGTTTACCCAAGGCCGCTTTGGGTGAGTCATCTGAGAAGAAAGCAGTCATGAAGCTGCTTGCTGAAACTCTGCAGCGGCACCTGCGACCGCGATCATATGATGCACATGTGTTCAAACCTGTTGCCGGTATGAAGGTCAGGGGCAATAATATAGGATAATAGCCCCACGACAAGTGCGCACATGCATGCCGTGTCCAACAGACTGACAGAAATAGGACAATAAAATATGGCAAAAATACTCATACGAAGCTGGGGCTGTCATTAAAAGTGGCAATACGTTTCAATTGTCACTGTAAAACGTCAATAAAAGGGACAGGTCAATGACTCAGGAGGACCTCTACTAAACACAGGGATTCTCACGTGCATTCCAGACGCATGTGCACACGCACACACACATGTACAAGGTTCTGGGCCACGTTTTTTTTATTTTACCAGCTAACTTCACTTTAATAGAGTGTGCAAGTGTATTATGTGTGATTTTAGGGCATGCGTAAGCAGCGAAGTACAAAGGCCTTGACTCAAACCAGTCTACGGAGAGAACATATCTTTGCATTTTATGGGTTTTCCACATGGGAGGAAGTCAATACAGCTAAATTGAAGTGGCTATAGTATAACCATACATTTTGACCCCCCCGACTCTTAAAGCGGTCTGGGGGCCCATGAGCACAAATCATTACGAGGCACCAAGGAGTTTGGGAAAGAAAAAAACACTGTACCACTTACCTCTCTGGATGAGATCAACAGTCATTTTAGAGGCCATTCCACTCTCAGAGCCCATAAATTACATCTCGCATGTCCTCTGCAGGGGTTTACTGGTCTGGGAGGGATCAGGTGATGTGTTGGATGGGCTTTTTCTTCATTTCCCAGTGGACTGTCAACGTTGGGAAATCTGTTCGTTTTCTGCAGGTGGCATGTCCCATGTGTGTGTATGAGACATGTTCTATGAGAGAAAGAGAGAGTGAGATTGAGAGAGAGACATCGTAAGTGAATGCAATCCCTCACAGAAATTGCAAAATGACACGACATAACCAGGGGCGGAAAAAACATATCCCAATTGGGGAGGCAGGAGAAAATAGTAGGGGGGCGGCTTCATAAAGTCGCACCCATACCATTTTCAGTTACAGGACTTTTATTAGGCAAGTAAAGCATCAATAACAACATCAGTTGTTGTTGAAGTTGCAACAGACACGCAGCATGCATAAAGCTAAAGGTCTGACTCAGAGAGTTTTCTATTTTCAATGATGAAATGCTGTTGGTTTAGTGGTGCCACAACTGTAGTTAGTGAGTAGCAGTAGTAGTGTTTCAAATCATTTTAAACATAGGCACTTTAATTTGAAATATCTTGGGTTGTATTGCATGTCATTGTGTTTGGTGGGGCAGACTGCCTAGATCCGCCCCTGGACATAACTCTTGCATTTGTATGCCTTTCTATAAATATTCAATATTAATTTGTACATAGGCCCATAGACGGATCAAGAAATGATGGGCCCCTGGGCCGTCGCCAGCCAAAGGGCCCCTCCATACACAGGGGCATTTTTTCTTCCTGGCGCATCGTACTGGCATTTCAGCAGGACTTACCTTCAGCATGGGATTGCTTGAAAATAATAAACACGGAAAATAACTAAGCCAAATAAATGCTAAATGTTTAAACACTTCATTTTCGCTCCATTTTCGTTACATGCTAAACCCCTTATCCTAAACTCCTTATCTCTTTTTCACTATTTTTAAAAACTTTTGGGAATAGTTCAATGTGCCAATCTATTGACACGTTGTGGGCATGTAGACTGGCCATTTGAACTATTGAAAAATGTTTTTTTTAATGGTTTAAAAAGGCAAAGAAGTTAAGGGATAAGGGATTTAGCAGTGACGAAAATCTAGGCCTTGCAGTAGTGCACTGTATCATGATGGTTAGGGACTTTTGAGGTTATTTTAGAGACACAAAATTAAATAAACCATTGTTAATAACAGTGACACTGTTATTCACTGTTACCTCTTTTTAGGGGGCTCTGAGCTTGAGCCTCTTAGCAATCACAAGGACTTGAATCTTGACCAAGACATCAGAAACATAATAACTTCTCAATGATCACAAACACCCAAGGAGAGTTTGAAAACATGACAAAAAAAACACCCTCCCATACCTATTGGGTGAAATATGACAATGTGCTGCAAACACAGCAGCGCGATGCATCACCTGCTGTGGCAGGAGATGAAACACAACCACCCTAAATAACAATCATTGTTGTGTGTATTCTTCCATCAAGTGAACTTGGTACCGTACATAGAAATTAATTAATTGATGATTCGGACGATGAAATGTAGATGTACATGAAATGTACATTGATCATGATCAATCAGTTGATCATTGTTGTATTACAGGGGTTTTCAACAGGTGGTCGGGGACCACCAGTGGTCCTTGAGAGGGTTCCAGGTGGTCCCCAGGCTAAATGATGGAAAGTTGGTTAACCAGATGTAACTTGAGTGTAAAAATGAGAGTGTATAAAATCTCAAGAGTTAAAATATTAATCACCTGAATTAGCACTATGTAATTAAGAAGTCTACACTGTTTTGTTTGCAAAACCCAGCCTGGAATTGTGAACAAAACCAAAACAATTATTTAGTTTTAGGTCTTTGGGGCTAAAAGGTCATCTAATGGTGGTCTGTGGCTCAAATGCTGGATAAACGGTGGTCCCTGGTGTCAAAAAGGTTGAAAACCACTGTTGTATTGGCAATCCATACAACAATGAAAATGAAATGAAGTAGATCAGAGAGAGACATACAGAAAAAAAAAGGGGGGGGGGGGTATAAATTCAACTCCAGCCATAACATCTCCTCTGTCTCTGCATGCCTCAGTGGCCTCAGTCAGTCGTACACACTGCTACCCCTCAGTGAATGCATCAGATAGCAGCCTATCCATTGTAGCTCTGTCTGGCACGGTTTCAATCTGAAAACACCGTTGAGAATAGCAGTTCGTTCGTTATGTGGTAAATAAATTACATTGTTTTGGGCACTGGCAGCTCCTAACATATACAAATGCAAAATATACGGTGCTTACCCTGATGCCTCGTGTGTTACGAGGGCCTACGGGGCGTTTGTGCAATGTATTAGTCCGTACTTTTCAACAAAGATGTGTTTAAATCTCGTTTGTGGCCGAACGCCATTGACTCCCCGTCTACCGCGAGCGTAATTCCGTCTATCACCGGATGCGTCCCCTAACTACCGCCATTGGGGTCTTACCTTATTGCCAGCATCGGCCACAAATGTATTTGGTTTTCAGCCTTTTGTACATGTACAGTGAACCGAGTTACAGCCTTGGTTGCAAAATATTATTTGCCAAGTACAAACAAACGTAAATCTCACAACGACACATTGTGAGGTCGTGCATCTGTAATTTAAAAACAATATTATTTGGAAGAAGCCAAAACATTGCACAAGCAGCAACTATAATTTGCAAGTGACTTTACAGCAGTGCAGTGGTTTTCAACCAGTGGTCCGGGGAGGAACACAAGTGCTCCTTCAGAGGGTTCCAGGTAGTCCCCAGCTAAATTATGGAAAGTTGGTTAACCAGGTCTAACTCTTTGAGAGAGTAGCCTAATAATGATTTCATTTTAGTTTAGTTAAAATATTCATGATCTGAATTAGCCCAAGTCTACACAACTAGAAAATGTAGAAGATTAATGGTCATTTTGAACTTTAGATTTTGCCGTTTCTTTTCCCAAATCCAACCTGGTATTGTGGACAAAAGCAAAAATAAATCTGAAATGGTGGTCCGTGGCTCAAATTCTGAATAAATAGTGGGCCCTGGCTGGTATGAAAAAGGTTGAAAACCACTGCTTTACAGAAAACTTGGAAACTGGTGAATAAATGTGTAGGACGAGGCAGCAGCGCCCTCTCCTGACAGAACAGCAGAACACAAAAATAGAATACAACTACATACATAACGGTGCTGTTTAAAACCCATTGGCTGCCGTTCACTCACGTGATCACAACAGAGTGTCATGGCGACGTCCGCTGCTGCTGTGGTGGTGCGGTCGGGCATGATGGCTCTGACTTTGAGACACACTGTCTCTTCCAGAGTTCTGCCGGACTGTTCTGCCTGCCCCGTGTACAGACTGTACAGCTGTGTGAACGGTGCCGCTGGGTTAGCCTGGAAAACATGGTCCCGGGTCCGACTGGGTCGTGGTTTGGCTCCAACTCTGATGATCCGGCATCTGCAGACATCGATAGGTGAGTGAGTTGGTGGCTCGGATGGCTGTCTGTCTAGAGACTAGAGTTTACCCAAAGACGAATCGTTTACAGTCGTAAACGATCGTTTCGTAAATGAGCAACGATTTTCATGCCAAGGACCCCCATCTGAAAAGATTTCCATCAGGAGTTACAGACCCACAAGGGTCAATTCGGTTCCGAAATATCATTTAGCTGGGGACCCCGAGACTCCCCACCCCCAGGACCTCTGGCATGGACCCCTAGATACACTGGCATTCTCCGGTGAAACCTTGTGTGATCATTAGTGGGGTTGCCTTGCCTGAAGGGGAACACCACATTCTACTTCTGATTCTGAATTGATCTGAAATCTCAAGCAGCATCGATCCTCATAAGCTTGAATTGAATGAGTTGTTTTTGTCGTATTTGTTTACTGCCTGAACCGATCATGGCATATGGGAATAACAATCATGTTATTTATGTTTTGTCTTCTTAGCTCTGCGCCACAGTGAAGAGGGAAGCCCCGACGCGGACGATGATCCAGAAAACATGCAAGTTGAATAATATTTTCCGGAGCAATGTTGCATCAGTTTTTGAAGTTCACTTATGTAAACCATCGTATTTCTTTACTTATTTAATGCATTTTTAAATAACTCACAGCATGTCAAAGATAATCTGGAATAGAACCAATCTTGTACATAATCCCATGTACAAATGTCATGAAAGAAGGGTTGTGTGTGTGTGTGTGTGTGTGTGTGTGTGTGTGTGTGTGTGTGTGTGTGTGTGTGTGTGTGTGTGTGTGTGTGTCCTCCTGAATAGCATGGAAATTAGTTAGTCTAATTAGTCCAATAGTTTATATTGTACAGTATATACTGTATATCATAACATAATGTGTTTTCATGGAGCATGTACTTGTCTTACCCAATAATTAATTATGTCCGCTCTGGTCATCTAGTATCATCTCCATGAATTACAAATGGTTTAGCTACAACCTTTTCTGTATACAATGGGATTTGTGAAATGACTTTCACAGAGGCACTGTAATTAAGTAATATACATAAAGGGGCACACAAATGCACTAGCTGCAACAGACCTGTCAATATGTGCTCATTGAAGGAGGTTTACAGAATATGTAAACCTTCAGTGAGGACATATTGACAGGTCAACACGAATCACATTATGATTTGTGTTGCTGCTGTTTGTGAATGGCATCCAGTCACACACATCTGGAGAATGTGGTCCATGTGAATGCTGTTGAATAGTATAGGTATTTTACTAGTAAATACACGTTTTATCAAGCCAGAATATTTTAATTAAGATACTAAATGACCAAATATGCTTACATCATGTGTTAACTGTTTTTAGGGTCAATGTGGTCTATATTGATCGGTCAGGGAAGAGGATCCCAGTGAAAGCCAGAGTAGGAGACAATGTGCTCTACCTGGCTCACAGACACGGAATTGAATTGGAAGGTGAGACTGGTTTTGCAAATAACAAAAATACATTTGGACAAGGAATAGTTGCTCTTATTATTCTGCAAGTCTGACTTACTGAAACTTTGTAGTCTTTCGGATCCTGAAATATAATCTAATGTGAAATGTCTCTTTCCATCCCAGGAGCCTGTGAGGCATCGTTGGCCTGCTCAACATGTCACGTTTATGTGAGTGCAGAACATTCAGACAAGTTGCCAGAACCGGAAGAAAGGTAAGCCTAAAACGTATTTGGTTCCATTTTCATAATACCAGCAAATTATTCTTTTGTCTGTGGAATTAGTAGACAGGCTATAACAGATTTTTTTTATGATTGTGCTGAACCTGAATCTAGTCTAGAGTTGCTATTTGGGCCACCGACGCTCCCACAACAAGGCATTAAACTGAGATTTGTATTAAACAAGGCTAAACTCACCAGCATTGCAGCTGTATGGAAATGTTGAATTATCAACATTTCCGTACACGCGTGAGCTACTTACTGTCAAATTCTCTGCAGATGATTATTTTTCCAAGTAAAGTAGCTCATAGTATGTCTACTGTGGGTTTTTTTTTTATCAAAAATGCTTTGCAGATAGACAACTCAACCTTTCCATACAGCTGCAATGTTGGGGAGTTTAACATTGTTTAATACAAGCAAATCTCAGATGAAAATTCTTGTTATGGGGGACTCGATGCAACTCTAGATTCAGCCCAATTATAAAAGAATCTAGAGTTGCATTGCGGCTAGGAATTAGTAGACAGGCAATAACAGACCACCAAATTATTGTGCCACAATATTTGCATAATACATTTTTCAACCGATGAAATAAACCAATAAAAATCTTCCTTATTAACTATCTCCTCCAGGGAGGATGACATGCTGGATATGGCACCAATGCTGCAGGAGAACTCCAGGCTTGGGTGTCAAATAATTATTACCAAAGAGCTGGAGGGAATGGAGCTAACTCTCCCTAAGGTCACCAGAAACTTTTACGTGGACGGCCATGTTCCCAAACCACACTGAGCGGAAAGGACTGGAGTTGGTTCGAGAGGAAACACGCACAAGGGTGTTGCTGCCAAGTTAGGCATTTACCCGTGGCATTTAGTTGCATGATGGAGATACCAAGATTCAGACACGTCTCTGCTGGAACAACCCAGAGCAACTCCCAAATGGAACCATGTTTGAGTAATTCCAACATGACAGAACAGCCCTTCAGATAACAGATCAGACAGCACTGAAGGGGGTTGTACTGTAACAAACATAACATTCTGAAAATGGTTAATGCATGGAAGAGTGGCAGCAGTGGTTTCTCCTGTGATGGAAGTCCTCAAGACAAGAATTGAGATATCCTTCCTCACAACGTACAAACAAACAAACCTGCCTGTTAAACTTCGAACGGGGTAACAGCACAGGAAATTGTTACCGATACAGTACATCTTGGTGGTCTTTAATGGAACATTCCATGGTAAACCTCATGCAACGGTCATTTACGTACAAGTATTAAAAAAAAAAAAAAAAAAAAAATCAGCCAGTACAAGCTCTAGTCTAGCTGCAATTTGCAACTATAGATTTTTTTAATGATTGCTTTGGATGAATCTAGAGTTACAATCACCTCCATTGACTTTACTTTTACTTTTTTATTAATGGAAACTTTCCTTTGCGATCTGCTTGTGTTAAAAATAAAACTCACCAACATTGCAGCTGTAGGGAAAGTAGGAGTGTTCCTCTTTCAATCTTCGCAGCATTTGTTTCATAAAAATCCACCATAGACAGACATGTTTCAGCTATTTTCTGTCAGGAATTTCTCTTTAGGTGATTATTTTTCTAAGTTCCGAGTTTGGAAGGAGTTGCAAATTACGGCTAGGTCTAGTATAGCATTGATATCATGTTCATGTTAAATGTGTTTTTGCCTTGACATTTTACCATAAGCACTTTTTTAATGTTTTACCTGCAATTAGAGCCACTTGTCTCAAGTATCAAGGGGAATTTCAGTTCCAACCCTAGGCTATATTACTAGCAGGTATGTTGACTCCACCTAGCTTACTTCACACCTGTTTGAGGCTCATCCAAAGTTTTGATGAGATAATTGATTAGGTGTGTTTTCATCTTGGTTAGTGCTGGATTTAACATTCCTGATTGTAAACCAACACTAGCCGTTTTTGTTACTCTGCTGGGGTCTTAACCGCTCAACGCACAAAAGAAATATTGTCAAGTTGTCTGTGTAGGTGGAGTGTATGTAATTGCTCTTTGAATATGTGAAATAAAGCCATGTCGACAATCTGTCAATGATCGAGTTGAGCTGTCATGAATTCCTAGCTGTGCATTTGTGTTTTGTTCTTGTGCCATATTGTGACATGGGATTGGAGTCAAGGTAGCAGCTACTAGTTATTAAATGTATAAAATAAATCCCATGCATTGCATGAGTTAACTTTATTTGAATTTACCTCAAACGGTAGATCTAAATGGCTTGAAATAATGTGCATTAAACATCACCATGGTTGGGCCTTATACGCAATGCTACCACGTTTCAGTTTAAGAACCAGAAGCAGAGTCACTGAATGTGTTTATGTAGTGATGGTGGGGTCATGGGGAACAATCAGTGACAACCTGTGACACCCGGGGTTTTTATTAGCACTACCCACCCACCACCAACAACAACAGCATCTGATCTGACAGCACCAAATCTGACACCCGATCGTGAATCAAAGACCGATCGCCAGGTAAGAAGCATTCCCAGAAGTATTGCCAGCGATCGCGGCCTTCCACTTTACCCTTTCGGCGATCGCAATGCACGTTTAGTGTTTAAAACATCTAGGCGTCGATTTGTATGTCCCGTTGAATTAAAAAAGTAATATGAAGGATTCGAATAAGTGATCGTCAGTAACTATTTAGCATTGGTTAGCACTAGTAGCAGCAGGGGCCCACTAATCTGACCAATCAGAACTTTTTACAAACATGATCGGAGACTTGGATCGTGGTTAAAAGGTGCATTAAACTGACTTAAGTTCCAACTAAGCGTTCTTTAAAAAATAAAATCAAATACTGAGAGGGGGAAAGTAGATCTATAAGTCCACAGTGCATAGCGGTGCCGCGCATTGTGGGTTTGTAGATTGTAGGCCGGATGTAACCTTTCCCAATTGTGGGGACAGGCGAAAATGATACCAGTTTCGTTTAAATGCACCCCAAAGCTTTACATTGAATAGATAACTATGTATTTTGGCATGGTTATAACAAAATCTGTCTTCTATTTTATTTTGTTTTAGTTCTGTGACCCAGAAGAATTATATCTTGTCTTATCTCTCAGGAAAAAAGGGGTCTGAAAGAAAAATCATTAACATGGTGAAATACATCTTGATGATGTCATCAGATGTATTCCACCATTTTTTCAGACCTCCATTTTTAGGAAATACAGAATTTGGGGAACTTTTTTTTTATCATGTCCACACAACATCTCTATTAGCAGGTATATTAATGACATTAAAATGTTGAATTGGTGGAGTTCCCCTTTAATGCTCTGCGTCTGCGCGCTCTGCCCTGCGCGCTCGATGTAATTCCCGCGAAATTCAAGATCAAAGAAGAAAGGTGGTTACATTTGTTTCCAGCTGCAACGTACTGGCTAATCAATTTCGGTCCAGAGGTAATGTATTTGAACTTGAAGCCTGCCCATGGTGGCAAATGTTATTTATTGAACCAAACCTTATAGGTCGCCAGTTCATTTCTAAACATTTAGCAAATATTTGACGTTATTAATGTCATTATAATGCCACCAGCAATAGGCTCTGGTCCATAATAACGCTATATGCACCAGAGCTGCCATTAAACCAGTGTTTTACTTAAATTGACAAATAAAAGCTTCTATCGATTCGTGCCTGGGGTTGCTTATTTACAGTGTTGTAGTGGTACTTTTAGAAGTGGGGGGACGCCTCTGAAAGGGGAATTCCCCCATTTTATTTTATTTTTTCTGAGTGTATAAATGTGAACCAAATGGACCCTAGCGGGTCCATTTGGTTCCATTTGTACACTCTCAGAAAAAAGGAAACTCATGGTAACTCAAGATGTGTTTCACATGGTGAAACACATCTTGATGATGTCATCAAGATGTATTTCACCATGCTAATGATTTTTTTCAGACCCAAAAATATTTTAGATGTGAGAAGTGGGGGACGCCGTCCCCCCGCGTCCCCCCTCCACTACATGCCAGTGGTTGCTTATTTATTATTGTCGACTAGGAAAATATGAAATGCATTTAGCACATTACCAGTACTGTATATTGTTTTGCCTACAATGAACTCAATACTTTTGTAATTAATTACTCTAGTTGAACACCATAAAAGCCAATATTTATTCAGCATTTGAGCCACAGACCACCATTTGATTAGGTTAGTCTTACAGACTTACTTTTTTTATCCACAATTCTATGCTGTGTTTGAGGTTTAAAAAAAAAAAAAAAAAACTTCTAATTGTCTAGATGGTTGAAAATTAAGTACCATATTAGCCTGAGTATAAGACTACCGGTATGTTTTTTTCCCCAATGGAAATATCCCAAAAATGGAGTAGTCTTATATTCAGGGGCTATACTATATGACATTCAATGTTCTTTTTTCTGTAAAAAAGGGTCTTGAAAAATAAGGGTCGTCTTATAAGCGAGTCGTCTTATATTCGGGACAATACGGTAATTCAGATGAGTTAAAACATTTATAAGAGTCCATTTAGTTAACAACTCCAGCATTTAGTTGGGGACCACCTGGAGCCCACTCAAGGACCACTAGTGGTCCCAAACATCTGGCTTAGAACCACTGCCATGAGAAATATAGTCTAATGCAGGGGTGCCCAAAAGATAGATTGTGATCTACCAGTAGATCACACAGGCGGTGCAGGTAGATCACATGGCAGTCCCGTAAAATATAGAACATAAGACATAGGAGATAGGGGCACTTGGACCCTTATAGATCTATAACTCTTGAGAGTGTTAAAATAAAAACCAAATGGACCCTTATGGGTCCATTCGGTTTCATTTTACACACACAAGAGTTAAATTAGATTTAAATATCTGGATTACGTAATTTTCAAGAGTCCACACAAAAATGGAGAAAAATGTTATTTTGACCAATGTTATGCCAGTTCTCTTTCCTAATTGTGGACAATTAGACAGTTTTGGGTGCAAGAGAGTAAACTCAACATTACGAACTGCCAACTCAAACCCCAAATACTGTTTTCAAAGTAGTAGCATATACAAGAAAACCTTCCAATTCTCCCCCTCTATGTTTCATTATATGTGCATTATTCTTAAACACTATAACAGTAAGTAACCTCTATTTCAAAGCTCAAACTTTATATGGAATAATCACATTTTTGATGTGTAGATCTTGTTGCGCTGGTCATTTTGAAAGAAGCTCTCAAGTCAAAACAGTATGGGCACCCCTGGTCTAATGTTTTTTTTTGTTTGTTTGTTTTGTTTTGTTTTTGTCCTTACAGACTCATTATGTCAACATGAGCACAGAGACAGAACCATCGGTCGCTGCCTTCAGAAAGGAAACCCAGGAGGTCATCATGAAGCCGTTCTCTGACCCACCAGGCTACCATACCACTCAATCCACTATTTTCTACTTTCTCCAAGAGGCCTCCCTGCAAACGCAACCTAGTGCCCGTTGTGACTGCCAGGATCCAAACCTATCCACCACTTGGCCAGATTCAAGCCAGGAGGATGCCCTGATGGCTAAGAGCGGGGCTGAAGAAGTGGACTTGTCTCTATCTTCTTCTTCTGACTCTCCTCAGCACAGTTTGTCAAACATGTGGGCCTGTAACTACGAGGAGAATGGCAGAGAGTACAAGACTGGGGTCTCCAGCCCTCAATGCAGTAACCCGTGGGATGTGATGAACCTTATCAACCTGCAGTGCGAGAGGCTTTTGCATTTTGCTGATGTAAAAGAAGACGACTCCAGTTCATTATCGTCTGCCCTCGACTTGGAACATTTTGCAGCCCCTCCGTCTACCTCAGACGACCAGAGCCTGGAACGTAGTGGCAGTGTGACTTCTCGCATAGCGATGGATCCTAAGCCCTCTTCTTCTGTAGTCACCACAAGAGAAGAAAACATAACTTGCGTCCGGCCCTTAGAAGACATGATGATGGGTGAGTTTGGGGGAAGCTGCAGTGAAGGATTCAGTGACTTTCAAGAAAAGTGGTCTGTAAACGACTGCCAAATGGATGTTGTTATCCAATCACCGATGTATGACAAAAGAGATCGTGCTCAAAAAGAGCAAGAGAGAACAATTACAGAGGGTGCAAGCAAAGACCCAGTGTTGGGTGATGGCGGGGTTCTCACCACATTTGTTTGGAACGAGGGAAAGGTCACCTCTACTCAACCGGATACTTCGACTGGAGAGGTGTTATTGCATGCCCAGATCTCTGCATCGGATGATAACTTTGACCCGCTGCATCTGCAGCTTACCTCAGATGAAGATGCAACTGTTGTATCCCCTTCGCTAAGTGCAATGGAATACCTGACATCCGAGCCAGTACTCGACTTCAATTCCAACCTGCTTTTCACTGTTGACGCCCAAAACGACCTGCAAACCTTACCCTTGAACTTGCTTTCCACCTCTCCCCGGTCCCTTATAATAATGAGCGATGAGACTCTGTCAAGTGCAAAAACACATGAAACGCAAGGTTGCGAAACTGCAGCAACATGCAGCGTAGAACCCGCACAAAGCCTGGCGAAGGAAAGCACTCATTCTTCGCTGGCCACACAGCTGTCATTTCAAAGCTGTACGGAAGAAACGAACTTGCCAGCCTTTCAACAACAACAGTGCATTGTGACTAGTACGAAACCAGAGCATAGACAACAGCATGCATCCTGTGCATTCCCTGAGCAGACCACCTGGAGAACCAAGGCTCCCAGAAAACAGCTCCACCCAACTCGGAGTCCAAACTTGGATGACCCAGACTTTCAGGGTGTGACCTTCACCATGCACACACAGCTGGACGATAGTAGGGAGCAGTGTCGCCTCCTCATAAAGTCCAAGTACAGGTGAAGAGAGAGAGAATAATAACCTTTGGGAAATGGTGGCACATTGTTATTTCTTTCTTCACTTAAATCACTTAAAAATAGACAAAAATAACACCGCTCATCTGCTGCAGTTGCTCTAGTGAGGTGCTGGAGTCACAAAGTAAATGTGAAGAAATTAAAAATAAACTCTGCACACTAAGATCTGTGCACAATAAATTTAATAGCAAGCTTTCGGTCTACTGACCTTCAGTAGAGCGAAAGCTTGCTATTAAATTCATTGTGCACAGATCTGAGTGTGTGAAGTCTATTTTTCTTTTTTGTTTCACGTTTTATAAATGACTTAAAATGCATGGGTAAAATGTTAAAATTAATACAATTTCATAGAATGGTGATGATTTGTGAAGTCACACAAAATACAAATTTACTTAATTTGGTGCTCGATATGTCTTCATGTACCGTCCCTGCAGTAAGGAGCCGTTTAAGAGGTCCAGGGTGAGGTCACGGTCTTCCCACAGTTCCATTAGAACCAGTAGCTCAGATGAGGAGAGTGACGCAACCAACAAGAGTTCTAGTAAGTATGGCGATATGGTACGGGACACTCTGTACCACTCAACTACCTTTTCCCAAAGTGATTTTATTTCTCCACATGGCACAAAAAAGCAAAGCTGCCGGACTGCGTTTCAACGCACTAATTTATGTCAAAATGAAATTGAGATCACTGCTAGAATGTTATTATGGAGCTATAGTTTTGGCATATTTTGAAATGAGTATCATTTTTGGGAGTTCCTTCACATGAAAAGCTTTGGGAACCACTGGCATACGAGGCTTGATAATGTCATATTTTATATATTATATATAAAGTTAAATTCCCTTTGGTTGAAGAAATGGTTCAGTGAGACAAGGAGAACAAAGCTATTCAAGTCAGTAATGCATGTCATGCAAAAAGTCGCTTTTCCACCAGCAGGGGGTGCCACCACAGCACACATCTGCTTCTAAACAGCTTCACTACAGGCAGGTGGAATAGATTTGATGAGTGATAATAAAAGAGGTATTTAGGAAGACTGCTGTGTAAACAATTCTAAGACTATAATGGGTGGCAAACAGTCCCCTGGAGGTATTATTTTAATAGGCAGAGTGAAGAGAGAAAGTTTTGAAACAAAGGATATAGATAGGACAATGATACAAAACTTGTAAAAATTTGTTTTATAGAGCTAATACAATACATGTATTTATTAATCTGCAAATAAACTAGAGTGATTACCGTCACTATATTCTCTGTTCTGCCTAGGTATTTAATACTGAAATACAATGGCATTCATTTGTAGGTGTCTTATCTGTGAAGTCTTATTCCTAATACACTCCTAGTACTAATAACAATTAATATTTAAACATTTCTTGCAAAACTAATGACAGTGAGTGCAAATACATTTATAAACAGAATTAATAACTTAACTTGTGCTGTGTTTAAACACACATTTCAGTCACAAGACCTTCATCAGGTAAATGGGCTTAAGTTGTTATTGTGTCCATAATATTACTGTCTTAATGCTTAATATGAATGACTCCTGCCCCCTCCCCGATCAGAGAGCAAAGTGTGTGCATCATGCTGTACAGAGAAGACCCCCATGTGGAGGGATGCTGAGGACGGGACCCCGCTCTGTAACGCCTGTGGAATAAGGTGGGCTCATATTTAACGTTCACTACATTTACCAAGATTGTAAGAGCACTAATCTACCCCAGGAGTAGGCAACGTTGGGCACGTGTGCCCACATTGGCACAGTGAAGGGTGATCACTGGCACACTGGCATGCATATGAGAGAGAGGATGTTTCCTTTTAAATAATCTTAGATTAGGCTCTCTCAAATTCATGCAAGTCATGCACACAATTCAGCATTCATTCAAAATAAACTCTGATTTGGGAGATAGATTTATTTTCCTAACAATGATTACAGTGCCATGTAGTGCCAGTCCTAAACCTGTCCTAAAAAAAGAACAGAGGTCCAAACGTTGACTTGGGTTAAACTTGAATGATTTACCGTATTTACCGCCAGCAGTTAAGGCCTAGTGAAACAACCACGGATCTTTGTTACAGCAGCAACATTTGTTCTGGATTAAGACACAGTTGTTTGTTCTCACTCAAACACAGTCAACAAACTGTGTGCCTCCCAGCTCAGCAACACCTGAGCAGCACTGATGGATACTTCCTGATATAAGCTATTAGGCCAACCTTGGCCCTGGCCTTGACCGAGTGCACTAGTGATATCATAGAAAAAATAAATAGAACAATGAACAGTGCCCTGATGTGAAAGAAAACAGTCCAGAAGAAGTAAGAGAGATGTTGTTATATTATCTGTTTTTATGCATGCGCGTTCTCACAATCCAACATAATGTCAACGTAGCACACTGACTATCAAGAAAATTAAAACATGGCACTTCATGTCCAAAAGTTTGCCAACCCAGATCTACAATTTTAAAGCACTCTCACATTACATTTTTTGTTTGTATAATTGTCCTGTGGTATTTAACAGAAATTAACACAACGCTTCACTGCAACAGCGTCTGGTTTGTTTTGGATGAGGTATAGTTTACAGTGTTGCGTTTTGGTATGATCTTTACTGTGCCATTATATACTCTTACTCTGAAAGGTTTTTGCAAAAATGAAGATTATTGTTGATCATGGGGTGGTTACCAAGTTCATTGCATGAAGGGCAAAGTGCAAATATCAAATATCGCTCAGCCTGAACATGCAGAGAAATGTAATTATTTACGTGGTATTCTTTTTGTTTTTCTTTCAAGGTACAAGAAGTACAGAGTGCGTTGCAGCCGCTGTTGGCACATCCCTAGGAAGGAGGGCAACACCAACCTGTGCTGCCCCAAGTGTGGAGAGTCTGTGAGGCTGACTTCAGTTCAGCGAAAGCACAAGGTGGTAGTGAAAGTTTAAATTAAAACCGGTGCGGTGGTTTTAACACGGCACAAAAAGGAACTCTATGCACACTTCCTCACGCAGTGGTTCAAAATGAAACATGTTCTGTACACATTCGGCCCTGCTACAGGTTTTCAAACTTGCTGACAAGAAAATTACTATTTAGGATGACTTCATATATTTTACTGAGGACTCTTGAGTACTTTAATCCGTTCCATCTCACACTTTTGCACACCTCGGATAATGAGGATAATGACTCCCTGACTGTTTATATATATATATCGCCGTGTAGTTTTATATTGAGTTGGTCTTCACTCTGTCTTACACAGTAGGCAGAAAGACCTTTTTTGATATTGTAGCAACTTGTACCTCTTATTCACTATATTTAAGGCTCCATTTGAATGGAATGTTCACCACACAGTGAAAGTGTAAATGTAAAAAAAAAAAAAAGTACCCCGTAAGGGTAATTATTTATACTGCAAAAACCCTGGTGCTCTGTTTGAGGCTGACGGGTAAAGCTAATGTATGTTCTGCTCATATACTGTACATTTGGTTTAAGAAGATATACAGTAATAATAATATAATATTTTCTACTTAATTTATACTGTGATTGTTTTCATTCTTTCCTTGTTCTCGTTTGTTGTTTTCTTTTGCCAGTTCAATCCATATTTGCTATAGCCAAATGATTGCTCTGAGCTGTTTTTGTGGAACTAATTTTGTTGAGAGAGAGAGTACAGGTTTTGGTCTCAATTAAAATTCCTTTGAAGAACAATTTCTTGCTGCCAAAACGTATTCGAAACATAATGTGTTGCTGACGGTACATATTTAATAAAAGGATTTGTTTGTTGTACAGTTGGTGTGTGTGTGTGTGTGTGTGTGTGTGTGTGTGTGTGTGTGTGTGTGTGTGTGTGTGTGTGTGTGTGTGTGTGTGTGTGTGTGTGTGTGTGTGTGTGTGTGTGTGTGTGTGTGTGTGTGTGTGTGTGTGTGTGTGTGTGTGTGAATAATGCTGCAAGTTCAACTTTACCCAAATCATCTAAACCAGGGGTTTTCAACTGGTGGTCCGGGGACCACCAGTGGTCCTTGAGAGGGTTCAGGTGGCCCCCAGCTAAGTTGTTTAACCAGATGTAACTCTTGAGAACGTAAAAATGAAACCAAATGGACCATTCTTACACTCTCAAGAGTTAGAATATTCATCATGTGAATTAGTCCAAATCTACACAACTAGAAGAGTAATGGTCATGGAGAGAAACAAAAGAAATCTTTAGTTTTGAGGTCTGTGGGGCTAAAATGTCCTCAAATGGTGGTCTGTGGCTCAAATGCTATGGTGGGCCATGGGATAAAAAAGGTTGAAAACCCCTGTCCTAAACCCTCAGATTGTACTGTATATTTCAGTACAGTCCCCTTTATATGATCACATCCATGCATGCTTTGCCAGATTATTTGGCATGATAATATGAGACGATCAGGCATCTCTTCCCGGTGACTGTTTCAAATCAGTAAAAGACGACGTAATCCTTTTTGAAATAATAGTTGCTCTGTATCGGTCTGTGTGTGTGTGGCCACCCACTTGGCAGAGAAGTCTAGCCCTGCACCGCTTATGGTTGAGCTGAGGAAGTATAGCTCCCTTTAATGAACACCTCTCACAATAGCCCACAGTGAAAACAAGTGAAAAGTATAGAGGGCTGTAAGCCATAATGTATTGTATACTGTACATACAGTAACAGGTGTGTGTGCGCGTGTGTGTGTGTGCGCACGTGCACGAGAGAGAGAGATGGAGTGAGAAACTCTGTAGAGTCAAAGCATTTCATTCATAAACATAAGATTTGTTCCAGTCTCCAGATACTGTATCAATGGGTGGGTTGGACAGTTAGGACAGTTTAGTATTGCTATGTTGAATTTAAAGGCCATATAGAGTTTCATTGGACACACAGGGTGTAGCCTATAGGCCTATATTGTTTTTTATTATTTAGAAACAATGTTTGCACTGCTGCAGGAGGAGGAGAGGAGGGGAGAGAGACTGGAGTGGGAGGCTAAAAAGTCAAAGACGCAGACAGATGCGTTTCCTTTTTTTGTGAATGAGACTCGGACAGCTAGGGGGACCTGCTGCTGCTGCGCGTCTTCGTCACTAGTCTTGCCTGTTTGTTGGCGCAGGTGGTGGCACCACCGGCCGGCCTGCCCCGGGCCCGAGGACCACTAAAATGACCCTGGACGACAAGCTCTGCACGGATGAGAACGACATCGACGTGGAGGGAGACGACGGCGACAAAGATGCGCGCAGCAGCAGCAGCCACGATGAGGAGGATTATTCGTTGCTGAAACCAGACGGTGCCACTAGTTTGGCGGAGGAGCAAATGGTCGAGTCCCCTGATCCGCGCCCCGAGCCGGGGACGTTTATCCGTGCCGGCGGCGGTGGTGGTCCTCCTGCTGGGGGTCCGGGCGGCAGGAGCGCGGCGTCCGTGAAGCCTCCGTACTCGTACATCGCCCTGATCACCATGGCCATCCTCCAGAGTCCCAAGAAGCGGCTCACGCTCAGCGAGATCTGCGACTTCATCGGCCAGCGCTTCGCCTACTACCGGGAGAAGTTTCCGGCGTGGCAAAACTCCATCCGCCACAACTTGTCCCTGAACGACTGCTTCGTCAAGATGCCGCGGGAGCCCGGGAACCCCGGGAAGGGGAACTACTGGACCCTGGACCCCATGTCGGCCGACATGTTCGAGAACGGGAGCTTTCTGCGGCGGAGGAAGCGCTTCAAGCGCCAGCATTTCCGTTTGGGAAGCATAAAGGACACCATTACGCACGCCGGGGTTCCTTACTACGGAGCGCACGGCGGGACAGGCGCGTACCTCCAGGTGCCCGGATCTGGTTGTTTAGACATTTACCACCACGATCTAGGTTCAAGTTCAACGACATCCGCTACTACTCCTCCTAGTATCATGCCACCTGTTAACAGCATTTTGCCCACGCTCTCGTCTCTCCTCTCCAGGACCACGAGCACAAAGACTTGCACTGCGCCACCACCACCGACTCCACAGGCTCTTATGTTTGATCACTTTGACACCACGATCGTGTCGTCTTCTTTCGTCCCCAGCAGCAGTTCCACTGCGGCTGCTGCTGCTTTCTTCTCCCCCGTGTCAGTGTCACTCCACGGACTGATGCGACCGCATCACCCCCTCGGCCTCCTGCCCGGCTCGGACTATTCATACAAGCTGCACGCCGGCCCTCACCTCCCCGGCGCCGGCCTTAGTATAGCGAATAAACTGTTGCAGCCTATTGGCAATTAGCGCGAGATTAAACGCGTTGGTCGAGGTTTAAAGGGGAATTCCACCTATTTTCCACTTTCCACAACATGTCATTAACAGCCCTTTATGGAAGTTGTGTGGAAATAAAATTTAAAATGTGAAAATAAGAGGAATTCCCTTTTAACAGTGTAAAAAGAAACAAACAAAAACTGTTGTTTATTTGTTGGCTTCAAATTTATTTTATTTTCTTTTTTTTTGGCATTTTGTGAACTTGTAGCCAATGGGATGATAAAATTGCACATATAGTTCATAATGGACATTGAAGGCCAATGTCTATAAGGTGCCTGATGCAATGTATTAAACAAAGATGGTTCATACTTATTTTATAACAGCCTACTTAATTTGATTGTTTTTGATTATTTATAACACACCAATTCGAACTCACCAATAGACACTATAGATATAGTAAATTTGATTGGCCAAAGTATGCTATAAATGAATGGTATAATAGTAATTATTATTAATAATAATAACAATAAATCATTATTTATTTGTATTTTAACCTGCAGTACCATTTTTGCCAAAAATAATATTCAGCCCCAGGTCTGTTTTAATTAAATGTGGAAATACATTAGGCTACATTGCATTTATTGCAATTTGACAACGCAGATGGTACAAAAACAAATATATATTTTTGTAGTATAGGTATGTAGGTTTTGAGCGAGCAGAAAATGTTGTTGTGGTACCAATCGTTGTTATTGCCAAAAACCAGGCAGAACGCACCTGGCAGTCTGGAAAACTCTTAAAACTATTTATTGTTGACAAGGTTTGATTGATCACCTTTACTCTGAATCCAGACTATGTGATGTAAACACAGGGGGCTTACAGCTATACCCCCCCCCCCCCACCACCACCCCTCCCTCTTCTCTGTATGTGTCTGTGTGCATTGTGTGCAGACACAGATGCTACAAAGGAGGCATTATTCAGGCCAAACAACAGGGGCGGATCTAGGCATGGGCATGGGGTGGGCAATGCCCCCCTAAATGCCCTGACTGCCCCACCAAACACAATGGCAAGCAAAACAACCCAAGATATTTCAAATTAAAGTGTTTGTATTTAAAATGATTTAAAACACTATACTACTACTACTACTACAGCTGCCACCACTAAACCAACAGCATTTCATCATTGAAAACAGAAAACTCTCTGAGTCAGACCTTTAGCTTCATTTATGCTGCATGTCTGTTGCAACTTCAACAACAACTGATGTTATTGATGCTTTACTTGCCTAATAAAAGTCCTGTAACCGAAAATACAGGACTTCATCGCCTGTGACGCTTCGCACCACAGGTGATGAAGTCGCACCCATACCATTTCTCCTGCCCCCCCCCCCCCCCCCCATTGGGAAATGTTACATCCGCCCCTGCCAAACAAGCTTTCTGTAGCAGAAAAAACATGAGTGCATTGCACTCTAAATAACATGCACATGATATGTCCATGGCAATATACTGCAATGGCAAAGTTATCAAATGCATCTGGTGATTTGGCCATGAAGGTTTAGTGCATGTAAAACTGTAGGCCTACAGTATAGGAATCCAACTTTTGGCTGCTTTGGCTGTTTTGTTTTATAGTTGGATTTTGCCCCCCTGACATTATGCCCAATGGCACAATGGTGATCAAAGTGCCTTGGCATAAATGGCAGCATAAATGTGCATCATTTGTTTGAATTAGAGCAGTGGTTTTCAACCAGTGGTCCCTGAGAGGATTCCAGGTGGTCCCCAGCTAAATGATGGACAGTTGGTAACCACGTGGACCCTTATAGATCTGTAGCTATACAGTTAAATATAATTTAACTGTAAGAGTTAAATTATATTTAAACATCTGAATTTCTTAATAGCAGAGATAACTGGGGACATAAACTTGAAAATCCTTAGTTTTGGATCCTAGAGATTAAACTCTAGATCAAATAGTGGTCGGTGGCTAAAATGCAGAATAAATAGTGGGCCTTGGTATGAAAAATGTTGAAAACTCCTACTGCATTGGAGCAAGTGCAACAAGGTTTATTTGAGTAAATAAACCTGTTGAACATCTACAATACAACATGAACATTTACATTGGCTATACCTGTATGTTCGCTGTTTGTCATAACAA
>CM076973.1:5250713-5275713 GCA_039105355.1 Benthosema pterotum | reverse complement strand
TAATTTAGTTTAAATAGAGCGCGTAATGAAGAGCACTTCAATCTGCAATCTCCCTCCAATACTAGCACTTCATGCAAACTGCATGTCAACATGCAGTCGCATGCATGCATGCAGGCCTTCTTTGGTGGTCCCATGAGTAACCTGTATTTCCCTGCCTCCTCTCCTGCCCGCTCTTTAGAGTTTGTATTTATTTATTTGTTTATTTTATTTTATAGCAAACACAAAATTGTTCCTAATTCTCCGCTGCTGGAGGGCGGTAATTTGTGGGGTTTGGCTGAAGACGCAGTGTACAGCTGTTAATTTAAAAAAGCTGCTTTTGACGTTGCCTTTTCTCGCTTGTAGAGTTTAGCCCTTAAGGACCCAGGAGTTGCATGGTGACCCTTTGTTGTGAAAAGGGCTTAAAGCATTAGTATTATTAAAGGACCACTTCACCACTTTTCAATGTATCTTCATATAATATTCACTCATTAATGTACAGTGAATGATAGAATACCACTATTATTTTTTTTTCCTATAGTCTGTGTCTCACAGGAGGGCTATGGGCAGTTCAGAAACCCGTCAGTTCAGAAGCCTGGCAGTGACATCAACGATGGGAAATCCAAGCAAATACAAACTGCAGGCTTTTTAGACCTGAAAAGTTCAAATGTAAAAATGGCAACCATCGTTCTCCCAATTGTAAAAATATAAATATATATTTTTTAAAACACAAAATCGAAAATCTGCCAAAAATGATTCATTGGAAGACGGGTTGGTGCATTTGTTGCTATATTTAGCTTTTTTCCAGACCCCCCTGGTGCCAAAATTAGTGAATAGCTCCTGGCGAAAAATTCTAGTGCTTTTTTGCTGGTGAGTTGGGGCGAAATTGGTTGACAGGCGCCATTTTTCCTCCTATGATAGAGTCCTCCTTCCTTCCTAGAAAGGACCATTGGTAACCAAATGGACCCTTATAGATCTGTAACTCTTGAGATCGTAAAATGAAAACAACTTTTGGAAGTACCACAGTGTATTTTGGCACTTGGCAACTGAGCACAAAATGCAAGCTGCAGTTTGACTGGTCGTCAATGGGACGACCAGTCACATGATAGAGCGGGTCAGCGCCTTATATTAAATAGACAGAACACCGGAAGTTCCCCTCTCATCCACTTGCATTAAGTTGCTTATCCAGCGCATGAGGCGATTTCACCCCTCTTTGAGGGGAAAAAAACAGAGTGCATTCTGGGAAAATGGGCCAAGAACATGAACGCAAGGCACCGCTGCAGATTTCTGGAGGGGGCCGGAGCCTATTCCGCGTTCATGTTTCTGGCCCACTGCTCCTCAAACTGCATTCTCAACTTTGGCCACTGTGTCCATTTCGCCTCAAGGTTTCCTCAGGATGTCGTGTCTATTGTTTATATAGTCTAAGGTCTGCTCGTTTCTCACCATCTCGCACTCCCAATGTGCCTCACACCCTAAATCGCAATGACTGACGGAGCGAAGGAGAGTGGGAGGAGATGTATGCGTTCTCAATGTGTTGGAGCAGTGTTCCAGGCCGCGTGCATGCAGCATGCGTCGTCCTGCGGCCCATAAATAACACAAATATCTCCTCCTTCTTAAACAACTCATTCCCTGCTGCTGCCGCTGCTCCATATCCATCCAACCAACCAACCAACCCGGCCTCAAATGCTCATAAAAACTGGAGCTGACAGGTGCTGGAAGACTCAAGCCAGAGCCATGTGAGAGAGACACGGAGCAAGTGACAGAGAAAGAACGTGTGTGTGAGAGAGAGAGAGAGTCAATCAGTCAGATTGATGAAGGAGAAAGGAAAAAAAAGGAATGATGCATCTTCAGTGGGATCCATTCATATTTCTTCAAAATGTTTGGCTCAGATGACGTTTACCAGAAGTTACAACAGACTTGAATTTTCCATTCAATTTCCTGCATTAATCAGATTCAGGAGGAATATGTCTGATTGGAAAAGCATGCTTCAAACTTTACTTATACCACAACCCACTGAGCACAGATCTAAAGACATGTCTAAAAAAGGTCTAAAAGTGGAAGATTTTTAGAGGTTTTAGATTATAGTCTCTAGTCTTAGATCTAATCTTAGATTAGACATGAATAGGCGTCTAATCAATGTCATCTAAGATTAGACTCCTAAAACTTAGAACTCTTTTAGACACTTGTGCTCAGTGGGAAGTGCTGAACAACGTAGACATTATTCAAGGTAATTTGTGAGCTAGGCTATCTATCTAACTATTCATGTTGAAGAAGAAAAAAATGTTCGCCTGCTACAACGACATGCCCAAAATAGGGACTCCAGTCCAGGCCAGGGTGAAAGTAATTAAAACGCAGCAAACCACATCGTCATGCAGAGAGAAAGCCATACAGGGCCAGACCATATCACGGAGGAAGGGAGAAGGAGGAGTAATGGGAGGTAAGGTCAGTGTCAATTGCAGCTTTGTTATTCCAGGACTTAAGCCCTGCCGTGCACACTCACATACACACGCACCAGGGGCGGATATAAGCTTTCTCAATTGGGGGGGCAGGAGTCAACACCTATGCGAGATGATCGCCCGTGGCGCGAAGCGACACAGGCAATGAAGTCACACCCATATCATTTTCAGTTACAGGACTTTTATTAGTCAAGTAAAGCATCAATAATAACATCATTGAAGTTGCAACAGACACACAGCATGCATGAAGCTAAAGGTCTGACTCAGAGAGTTTTCTCTTTTCAATGATGAAATGCTGTTGGTTTAGTGGTGCCACAACTGTAGTTAGTAAGTAGCAGTAGTAGTGTTTGAAATAATTTTAAATATAAGCACTATGTTTGAAATTTGGGTTGTTTGCAAGCCATCATGTTTGGGGCAGTCTGAGCATTTAGGGGGGCATTGCACCCCCCATGCCCATGCCTAGGTCCGCCCCTGACACGCACACGGCCCATCATTTTTACAGTTTCAGAGTTAAATTACTGTGTACGGCCAGTTCTGGGACAGGTTTTGGCAGATGGAGAAGAGGAAGGCGGGAGGAAGGCTGAGATATCTGGGATGTTTTCTGGTGTTGTGTGGTGTCGACAAGCCTGCATGCCTGGCTGGACGCCTCGCAGCCAAAGACCACCCTGGTTGACTCCCATAAACAGGCACGCACACTCACACGCGCACACTATACACACACACACGCACGTAAATGACGTATAGCTCATAATGTTTTACGTTCATTTCTGACATTCCTGTCTTCGCTTGTGACCTTTCTATCTTTTCCTTTTCGATGTGTTCCATTTGGACACGTGATGTTAACGTTTTTCATGCAAGACTCCTCACCTTTGTTCTTGTCAACGTCAGGATCATAATCTCCATCATCTCGTATAGGTGTTGACATCTTTTTGCTAGCCTTTATTGCTTTTTCTGTCAAAATCCAGCTCTGAGAGTGTATCTACCTGATAGATTCATCGAAAACACCCAATCTTTTTTTCTGGTGACTAATAATGTCCTTCTAATGCGTGAGCGGCCGTGCATGGACTGTTTTCATTTATTTTTTAAAAATATTGTTTAGGAACTGTAGCAGCCTTGGCTCTACACCGGTGAGAGCTAAAGAATAAAACAATATTTAAAAAATAAAAAGACGCCTATCCTGGCTACCTGACTTCAGTGCAACCCCGTCTGGCAAGGAGCCTATCTCCACGAGTGGGCGTGGCTTATGAAGGCTGAACTACTGTCGAGGCTTCTGATTTGTTGGGGGGAAAAAACAGCAGTTTACCTTCATTAGAACAACAACGAATCAGAAACAACGGTGCTATGCAACAGGTGACGTCAGGGAAATGCGAGTCAAGCATGCAGCCCCTATCCAGACTCAGTTACCGGTGACATTCATTCAATGTTGATTGTAATGCAATGGCAAATGAGGCTGGTCCTGCCAGGCTAAAGAACGCCCCCTACCCTCACATATTAGGAGGACCATTCAGTCGCCAGAAAGGATCAGTCGCCAGAAAAAATACAGATCTTTTTGATGAATCTAGAGTTGAGTTTGTCGTTATAATGGGTTTGTATAGGAAGGAGGGCAGGGCAGCTATAGTGCTACCTACCTGTACAATGAAGACTGCGATATATCAGGGGCGGATGTAACATTTCCGCAGGCGAAAATGGTATGGGGGCGGCTTCATCGCCCGTGATGCTTCGCGCCACGGGCGATGAAGCTGCACCCATACCATTTTCAGTTACAGGATTTATATTAGGCAAGTAAAGCATCAATAATAACATCAGTTGTTGTTGAAGTTGCAACAGACACACAGCATGCATAAAGCTAATGGTCTGACTCACAGAGTATTCTGTTTTCAATGATGAAAAGCTGTTGGTTTAGTGGTACAACAATTGTAGTTAGTTTGTAGTAGTAGTAGTGGTTCAACTCATTTTAATTGTAAGCACTTTAATTGAAAATATATTTGGGCAAATTTTGCCTGTAATCGACAGCCTGTAATGTTATAGAGAATGAACATGGAAGTGTCGGGGAGTCATCTGGACTAAGCTCAGGAAGGCCCTTTTGAACTATAATCCCCTCTGACCCTCATTCAAAAAACACAGCAAAAGCCCGACTAAGTCGAGCACTGTCAGCAACCGCACAATGTTAGGATTCACTTGGAAATACAATAAGAATAGAAAACTATGGCGAGACGCACATGTGCGGAGTATAGCCGAGAGTCTTTCATAAAGGCAAAAAAAAACACACTCCCCGAGTTGAAAGACATGAAAGCTAGAATATGTCTCGGCATATGGTTGCCAGATTTGTAGTGTAGGGCTCCGATCATACAAATACAACCTTTCCTGCTTTTTGAGTGGTAAATGGAACTGGATAACGGCCTGAGTCTGTTTAATTTCAGGCTAGTATTTGGATTTGGAGTGGAGTGGCGCACAACTCCGACTGTGTGTGTGTGTGTGTGTGTGTGTGTGTGTGTGTGTGTGTGTGTGTGTGTGTGTGTGTGTGTGTGTGTGTGTGTGCGTGTGCGTGTGCGTGTGTGTGAGTGTGTGTACATTTTTGTTGCCGTCGTCTTGAGGAAAGATCATTTCTGTCAAGTTATAGATTGTTTACCGTCAGAACTGCTGCACAGCCTGAATGTACAGTATTTGAATTTGTTGACATTAGCCAAGGGAAAGATTTATTATGGTATAGAGTGAGTGAATGAATGAGGACAGGATAGAGGAAGGCTTTAAGTTAAAGTCTTCCTCTATTCTGTTCCTCTAACCTGTGATTTGTCACTTGCACTTATTGCTAAACACTAACAAATAACATGGCCGCTGACTACATTTAGGCCTAGATTTTCATCATCTCTAATCCTGTTATCCCTTAACATATTTGCCCTTTTATACTAATTTAAAAAAACAAAATTTTTCAATAGTTAAAATGGCTAGTCTACAAGCTTACAATGTGTCCGTAGATTGGCATGTTAAACTATTACAAAATGTTTATAAAAAATAGTAAAAGAGGGATAAGGGGTTTGGGATAAGGGTTTTAGCGTGTAATGAAAATGGAGCACTTATTGTCCTGTCTGTTAGCAAATTGCGGATGAAAGGTTTTTCTTTTGCATGATAGTTTGTTAGGGTCAGTTATTTAAATTAATTTTAGCCTCTGAGCCCTTAGCAAAAATGTGGGGGAAATTGAATGAGAATCCCAAATCCACACGGGCCTCCATCAATAACATGGTAGGGAACAATAAGGCAAACTGACATAAAATTCATTCTGCTTAGCATGTGACATGTCAAACTAGTGGGTTTTCATGATTCTGATTCCATTCCAAGCATTAGTTTCGCTTTAAAAAAAACACTCCTTTGGCTAAAAGCAGTCATAGACGTCATCCCAAATGTGTGATGACGAGTGAGTGTTTTTTTGTGCAAAACGTTTGGAATGGACACCCTAGTTTGACTTGTCACATGTTAGCTATAAAGCAGAATGCATTTTAGGTAACTTTGCCTTATTGTGCCCAGGGGCGGATCTAGGCATGGGTATGGGGGGCAATGCCCCCCTAAATGCTCTGACTGCCCCACCAAACACAATGGCATGCAAAATAACCCAAGATATTTCAAATTTCTTAAATTTAAAATGAATTGAAAAACTACTACTGCTACTAACTAACTGCAGCTGTGTCATCACTAAACCAACAGCATTTCATCATTCAAAAACAGAAAACTCTCAGACCTTTAGGTGTATGCATGCTGTCCTGTGTGTCTGTTGCAACTTCAACAACTGGCTAATAAAAGTCGTGTAACCAAAATGGTATGGGTGTGGCTTTAAGCGTCGCCCGTGGCGCGAAGCGTCACGGGCGATGAAGTCGCCTCCATACCATTTTCTCTTGCCCCCCCCCAATTGGGAAATGTTACATCTGCCCCTGATTGTGCCTTGCCTTCCTATGCCATTGTCTCTTATGAATTTTCCCTGTATTTCTGCCAAGGCTAAAAAGTAAAAACCTTTCAGCATGTCCTAAAGAAGCCTCATACAAAATGTGGGGCGTTTATGCGCAATTGTACGATTGAAGTGCACTAACAGCGTCCACTATTGGGCCTAGAACACGTATGTAAATTAAACTGTTTTTGGCAGGGGCTTAAATACGATCAGATAATTGAACATCTCTCAGGTTGCCTAAATGTGGAAAAACACAATCACATGGAATCCATTCGTCACCTCCTGCTTTAAATACCAAAGGGGTGTGTGTGTGTGTGTGTGTGTGTGTGTGTGTGTGTGTGTGTGTGTGTGTGTGTGTGTGTGTGTGTGTGTGTGTGTGTGTGTGTGTGTGTGTGTGTGTGTGTGTGTGTGTGTGTGTGTGTCTTTTGGCCTCTATTGGATGTTTCTAAGAGCAACAACAATTCCTCCAAATTCACACAGTCAAACGCAGTCATCCACTACGAAGAAACAGACAGTTCTCCATTGATCCAAACAGCCACAGAAATCCATCATCACCATCATCATGGTCATCACGGTAGATTACATTCACACATTCTCGCCTTTTTGGTGGAAAAAATACCTCCAGTCAAATCATGCTCAAGTCAAATTACAGTTTAGACCTCTTTAGTCTCTTGTACTTTTAAATAATAAATTGTGTTATAAATTTTAATTCAATATTAAATAACCCACTTAGGCCTGACCTAAGTTTTCTGAAAAAAATAAAAATAAAAATAAAATATCTACATAGCAGCATCAAAACAATTGAATGAATACTGCACATACCAAAAATGGATTCTCGGCCTGAATGGGATGAACTGTAAAATTCAACATTTCACAGTGAAATACAATTAAAATCTTTTATTGTCTCTACCATAAATAATATACGGTACACATGCCTGTTCCATATCACTGCTTAGTCCTCTTCCAATGTAACCACTGTTTTTAGTGTTTATTCTAACCATGTGTTCAGGTTACCAGTGTGACACTGTTGCGTGTTTCTGCACACACACACACACACACACACACACACACACACACACACACACACACACACACACACACACACACACACACACACACACACACACACACACACACACACACACACACACACACACACACACACACACAGACCTCCTTTGGTCTTGTTCGCTGCTGGTGGGCCGCCCGCCCGCCGCTGCTGCACTGCACTCTGAGTGTGGGTGGTCTGCACCAGGTGGAGGAGAGAGGGATTAACGCCATGTCTGAAAAAAAGAAAGAAACTGAAATGAGAGAGAGAGAGAGAGAGAGAGAGAGAGAGAGAGAGAGAGAGAGAGAGAGAGAGAGAGAGAGAGAGAGAGAGAGCTGGCGGTTATAGAGTGGAGATAGACATCTGCCTGCCAGATGTGTTGTAAGGCATAGAAGAGGTTTATAAAACAGAGAGAAGGCTTTTGGTTTGCACCGCTCAGTGACAACTGGTACTTTGGTCTTAAACTCTACCTCCGTACCTCTCTCTCTCTCTGTCTCTCTCTCTGTCTCTCTCTCTCTCTGTTGCACAAACGTGTGTGTGTGTGTGTGTGTGTGTGTGTGTGTGTGTGTGTGTGTGTGTGTGTGTGTGTGTGTGTGTGTGTGTGTGTGTGTGTGTGTGTGTGTGTGTGTGTGTGTGTGTGCACATCACCGTGCCACACATCCTCTCCAGCTCACTTCTTCCGAAGCTCTTCTATCCCTGATCCCCCCCCCCCCCCTCACCCCCCCATCACCCCCTCCTCACCCAAACCGGTCTGGACTCCCTGAAGGATTTCATCAGACTCTCTGAGGGTGCCATTATATAAGCCAATGATGACCACCTGTCAAAACATGTCCAGTGTAGTGTGTGTGTGTGTGTGTGTGTGTGTGTGTGTGTGTGGTGAGCATGATGACGTGAAGGAAACCATGTATGCTGTAGCCTTGGCGGAACATGATGATGATGATGGCTTTGCAAAGGCAAAGGACCATTGTGATTTTTTTTCTCTTTTCTTTTGCTTTATTTTGTGTAGTTGGGCAGCCGACAGCGTTCTTTTATGTGATGAGGGAAATTTGGTATATAAGGTCTTTTTTATTAGCCTAAAATATTGTCTATATACCGTATTTTCTGCTCTATAAAGCGCACCGGACTAAAAGACACACCTTCAGTGAATGGCCTATTTTAGAACTGTTTTCATATATAAGGCGCACTGGATTATAAGGCACATAGAATATAGGCTACTGCAGTCAATATAGGATAGAAGCTACTACAGCCAAACAGTCCATATATAAGGCACATTGGATTATAAGGCACATAGAATATAGGCTACTGCAGTTAACATATAGGATAGAATCTACGACAGTCAAACAATCCATATATAAGGCGCACTGGATTATAAGACGCACTGTTGTTATTAGAGAAAATTAAAGGCTTTTAAGGGCGCCTTATAGTCCGGAAAATACGGTACATGAATCCACTTGCTGACCGGCTGTCAATATTGGACAGCTTTTTTCTAGGGGGTTTCTTGTGACCCCAATTACATTTAAGGCCCCATTTACACTGGCTGCAAAATCTTACCTGAATCAGATCTGTGTCACTTCAAGACTGAACTCCGATTGGTCCAAGAGGTCACATGACTCATTTAAACAAATCAGACTCCAATCTGTATGTGACTCAGATCTGATCCAGGCTGGATTTCAGGCCTGAGAAGCATGTGACATGACATCAAACTAGTTTTTTATTTAATGATTCAGAATCATTTTCAAGCTTTTGTATTACACAGGAAGGATACACCCATTGGGCTGTACGGCTGTGGCCGCCTGCCCAAAATGTGCTGACCTCATCACATTGGCCAAGGTTTTACTCCTAGTGTTACTCTAGTGTTTTAGTCCAAAACTAATGGTTGAAAAAACCTTAGTTACATGCTCCTTAAAGCGCAAATAACATGAATTCCTAAACATGGATTCCTAAAATTGTTTTCAATATATTAAAAACAAATTTAGGAATCCAACAATTTTAGGAATCCATTGATATTAAGTATACTTAATATCATTGTCTATGTCCCTCAAGCATATTTCTGATGGTTTGAGCCTCAATCACCACTGATATAACCAGTCCTTGTCATTTCTTTATGGACAGTTTAGCTGCAGTACCACAATGTCCTGAGGTGGTGGGGGCGCTGATATGGAGGATATTTTATAGTAGAGTCATTATAATACTGATGCTAGAAAAAAAAATCCATGTCAACTTGGACAATCAACAATGGTGGACATTATAAACATGATGATGGACATTATAAACAAAGTGGAAATACATTAGGAACTAAAGACTGAAGGAGAGGAGGAATTATACCAAGCAGTGTGCATTGATGACATCATTATGAGGCCAAAATCAAACAAGCTGTTCTAAAGAGCAATTTACTTTAAAGCTCCTATTATGATATGAAAGACTGATTGTTCAAACTAGATAATTCGCAGGGATGGATAAGACACATGGGAACAGCAAAAAAACTAAACAATGTTTTTAAAAATGTTATTTACCCTTTAAGGCGAAAAGTTTGACATTTTTGCTTGCCAGGATATTAGGTCACAAGAAACGCCCAATAGCGACAGCCAATAAAAATACTATATACTAAATTTCCCACCTGGCACCTCGACTGCCAGACTATTGTGTTAAACTAGAATGATGAATGATGGTATAGTACAAGGGAAACAGACCGTCTTCAACCCAAGAATCAAATGATCCTTTTAGTGGTTTTGGCGTTTTTCTTAGAACTGTCACATGAGACTGGAGCTTTGGACGTTTCGTCCGCTCCACGAGGAATAAACAAAAAGGGATAAAATATTATTTCCGAGATCTAAGCCTGTTCTTTCTGTAATGGTCGAGGCCAAAGAGCTGCTTTACAAGCTCACAACATGTTGTGATGTCATTGTGAGCTTGTAGATGGGAGATTTTCTGACATGTAATAGAGCATGTGGTCACATAGAGAATAAATTGGCAGTTATCAAGGACAAACGCACGCACGCATGCACGCACACAGTACACACACACACACACACACACACACACGCACACGCACACGCACACACACACACACACACAGTATACGGAACGCCTCATCCACTTACAGTGAGCTGCCTTGAAAGATGGAGGATACAGTAACACCATTCAAGGACACCGCCAGCATTCCTTCCTGACCACACACACACACACACACACACACACACACACACACACACACACACACACACACACACACACACACACACACACACACACACACACACACACACACACACACGATGGCTCAGTAACGCATATAGTGCACCTACTATCTGCCAGAAAATCCTACTACTAAATTACTGGCTCTAAATCTTCGTCCAAAATATTTAAATTATACTTTGTTGACTTAGGTTTTGTCTTAGATTGTGTATGTGTGTGTGTGTGTGTGCGTGTGTGCGTGCGTGTGTGCCTGTGTGTGGCTTGCAGCTGTTTGCATAGCTAACAGTGGGTGAACCGTGCATCATGCTCAACAGGGCCCTACCTCTGCGATTCAGGTTCTTTTTCTGAACCTTGTAAACCTTGGATGAAAGCTTAAGCCAAATTAATAAACTTTAACAGGAAAAAGATGTCACCCGTAACACGCTATTAGATTGTAATTGCACTCCCATGGCGATAAAAAAATGATCTCCGTTTATGAGTTCCTGGCCCCGCGGAACACAATAAAATAGACATGTTATATCCATATGTGTGTGTGTGTGTGTGTGTGTGTGTGTGTGTGTGTGTGTGTGTGTGTGTGTGTGTGTGTGCGTGTGTGTGTGTGTGTGTGTGTGTGTGTGTGTGTGTGTGTGCATGCTCATGCATGCGTGACTTGTTTCTATAATCTCAAAAAAGGCTTTCTCCTGATCTTTAATATTTCTCAGTGTTTGTTTTCTCAGCAGACCTCACAAGCCTGTTGTAATAATGAGGCATTAAGTTAAACCAGCATGGATGAGCAAATACACTAAATGCACCCTCATCCACTGGTGGAAAGTACATTTACGTGCAACTTAAGTACAATCTTTATCTATTTGTAACTCTTACTTCTAGGCAAATATTCTAGGCTATACTTTTTTACTCTCTTTTACTTAAGTTGTTTGAAAACTTTAGTTATAGGAGTTACTTTGCAGAACTGGGTTATATTAATACAAAACATACAGCAGGGAAGTCAAACTCAAATCCAGTGGGCCAAAATATTTAAATAACCTACAAGTAACCTACAAGTCTGAAGAAAATCATTAACATGGTGAAACACATCTTGATGACATCATCAAGATGTATTTCACCATGTTAATGGATTTCTTCAGACGCTTGCTTTTTTCTGAAGGCGTACAAATGGAACCAAATGAACCCGTTAGGGTTCATTTGGTTGCATTTGTACACTCTCAGAAAAAAATGTTGAAAATGGGTGGAATTCCCCAGGAAAACAAGCAAAAAGTATAATTTTCCTTCCAAAAATGAAACTGCATTCATTCAAAGGATTTGCATTAATGTATTATCATGGTGCGTCAAATACCAGAGGTTCAGTTCTAATAGTAATTCAATCATCTTGCGGGCCGAAGATAATTCATTCATGGGCCTGATTTGGCCCTTGAGTTTGACATAATACGGTATGACATACATGCAGTAATCACAACAGCCCTATAATAAATTTAGACCTTACTAACTAACTCCACAAACCTTATTTGTCCATTGTGAACCTGGACATGTTGAGGGTTTATGCAGGCGCGGTCTTACAATATAGGCAAACGAGGCGGCCGCCTGGGGCCCCTCAACTTTCCCATACAGCAGGGGCCCCCGGAGCCGGTGGCAACTAACCATACAGTTGGCCATCTAATTGGGCCCCCCTGAACAGTGAGCATCAGTCAGTGAGTTAATAAATAATGATTTTGTATGTTTCAAATCAAAAGTAAAAACAACACAATAAAATTGGCCCTACAGAAACCGTGGACATCACCTCCCATTTGCGTTAAAGTGGAATATTCCATGCCATGTGCGCGAGACGGTGAGCGCACTATTCCAAAACATTCCCCATCACGTTACAACAACCTGTCAGAGACATTCTACCTAGCCTACTACTTCAGAAAGAAATAAGTTAAGAAGAGGTCTTCACAGGTCTCAAGAAATCCATCCGAAAACCGAAATAAATCCATGCAATATCGCCGAACTGTTCGGCAAATTATTAACAAATTTAAACCAGAACCAAGTCGATCAGTGACATTTTTCCCGATTCCGAACTGTTCCGAGATTTCTTTTAAATGGCGGCGCCGAACCCGTCCGAAATGCGACACGCACGGGCATTCCAAGAGACCCGACTTTATGAACTAATATAGCTGACGAATTGACCATTATACATTTTACACTCGTCACGAGAGAGGAGAGAGACCCAGACAGAGCAAGTAGAGCGAGGCTGTGCCGCCAGCAGCTCACTGCAGGCTGCACTCTCCACGTGAGCGGAGGAGCAGGGAGGAGGAGGAGGTGGTTTACCTTACGCACGCAACTTTGTCATTAACTTGCATTGAGCTTTTCACCTCGTGTAGGCCAACGGTACTGTTTTAGGGGTCCGTGATATAATGTAGTCTAGAATTAAACCCCCGCAATATTATTACCGTCCATCAGCACAATTCAGCTGCAGCTGAGAGACACACAGAGCAGCAGGGCAGTGCGCTGCCTGTAGACAGAATCACATTCACATACCAGATATTTTCTTGAAGGGGAATTCCACCCAAAAATCTAAAATTTCCTGAGAGAAATGTTGTGAACAAATGTGAACCAAATTTGATACCATTTGTACCCTCTCAGGAAAAGGGTGTTAAAGAAAAATCATTAACATGGTTGAAATACATCTTGATGATGTCATCAGATGTATTTCACCATGTTAATGATTTTTTCAGACCTCCATTTTTAGGAAATACTGAATTGGGGGGACTTTTTATCATGTCCACACAACATCTCTAAGGTTAAGGTATATTAATTAAATATTAAAATGTTAAAAATGGGTGGAGTTCCCCTTTAACATTAACATTTGCAACAACAAAAAACAAACATGTATTTTGTGTAGTACAACATACAGTAGCCTAGAACACACCATCTTATGTGCATCATTCTCTATCTTTCACCCACACACACTCATACACAGGCACACATACACTGTTAAAAATGGGAGTCTCTATAAATTAACCCAACGAGCTTATTCTCGTTAGCCCAATGAGCTCTGATAAGTTTAGAAATCTCAACTTACATTAATGAGTTCACAGTCTTTAAAAGGTTAAGTCAATTGACTTCTTCTCTTTAACTCAATGAGCTCTGCTAAGTTGAAGATGTTCAACTTGCATTCATGGGTTTTCAAAAGTTAAACTTGCTTTAATTCATTGTTTTGACTATTGTCATGTTGACTGAACTTGGTACACATAGCCCGCCTTTGAAGCAAAACGCCAAGCGATTGGCTGTATGCAAATCAGCTATCGGCTGTACTGACCAATCACCGTCCTTCTTCTACTCAGCAGCAGCAGCTTCGCAGAGACAGGCACGAGGCACCATTATACGCGGAGAATTTAAATTGTGTTTTATGTCGGCAGTTAGCTCGGTGGACGACTGGATTCACGCTGCCTGTTTAGCTGATAGTTTGGGAACTAAGCGAGCTGCGTCGCCGCTTGTGTTATTTAAATAAACTTGGATACATAACCAGCAGTTTTGGTCGGTAGACCTACATGTGGGTGGAGCACGAATGGACGGACGAACTCTAAACATCTGGAATATGGCGACAGCAGTGAGTTGTTAAACTGTCCAGTTTTAACAACAAGAGGAACTCATACAGAAAGCCAGCATTCACGTCTCAGAAGACGAGGCAAAAAGTTTATTGGTAAGTAATATTTAAAGTATATATTTTATGTTACTAGGTTATTGTACTAACTTACATATACAGTAAGCCGGGGAGAAGGGATGGCCAAATGGCGGATTCGCGCCAAACTTTCTATTCTTTTTAGGGTATTTTTGCTACTGTGGGTTGTTTCTGGCTGCTGCCTGCGTTAGCATTCATTTATAATATTTAGAGCGTCATTTCGCAATTCTTTATTTCGACGTTTCACACAGCTAAGCCTGCTGTCTCATCCCATTTTAGTTTCTCCTCTCCTCTCCATTGTAAACGTATTCCTCCCCTCCCCTCTCCTCTCCATTCTATTACGTACATACACGGATCAGATCGAACAGCAAACAGTGTCAGAGGAATAAAGAACTTTATCAACCAACACCTCCAACCAACACCGTGTTACAGTGACCGTCTTGTTCTTCGTTTCGCAGTAGGCTACCGCACGGGACGCATGCTTCTGTCCGCGTCATTCTCATTAATTTACTGAATGAATCAGAAAAGAAAAGCGGCGCGATGGTGGTGTAGGAGGAGGACGAGGAGGCTACATGTAAATGGATCGTATTCTGCGTTCTAACGTGGGGGCTGCTGTGTATTGATAATGTTATGTGTTTTATGGCTGGCCTGGGAGTGGACGATGTGCAGCTGTGTGCCAATATAGTTTTCATATTAAGCTTGCCACATGCGCCATGCGTAGCCTCGCGATGTGTTTTGTATAAGCACTGCGCCGGCATATAGCGGCACCATTTGATCCCCCCCCCCCCCCCTCGGGGAACCACCACGACGGAAAAATCTCAAGTCGTTAATGCTCTAATATGGACAGCATTCATTGAGCAGTACCCCAGCCCCGCGGATGGCCAACCGAGAAGTACTGCTTATCCATACACCTGACGAGGTGGTGAAAACACAAATATCATCTAAACTCAAATCAATTCGGAGTAAGTACTGGGAGGCCGTGGATTCACAACGCAGGAGTGGCCATGGTCCGAGTCATCGCACTATTTTTCGAGTTATGTAATAATGAGATATGGTGTGGATCGCCCGCCACCAACTCATTAGAGGCTGGTATTGAGACAGCTGAGGTAAACGGAGACGCCGTGGATCAGTCATTCCCAACGACCGTGCCGCGTCACTTTAGTGTGACTTGGGATAAGCAGAAGTGTGGGCAAAAAAAATCCTTAGCACTACCACAAAACCAATAGCGGGCACCACGAAACCAACAGCGGGAATGTACCTATTCATTACATTGTTCCGAGGTGCGAAAAGAACAATAGGCCTACGCTACGACCCTCGTCATAGAAATGCTAATTTAAGTCTTTTGAACGGGGTCGTCATATCACATCACCGTATAGGTAGGCTAACTATTGACTCGTTTGTCACAGTTCCAGGCTGAATGAACATGAGCACGAGCTGTCCCAACTCTTACAAAAAGTAACTTCGGAGAATCGGAGCTCTCCTACATGTTGAGGCTTTACAAGGGTATTTATTTCCAGCAGTTTTGCTGGATCTAGCAAGACATACGTCTTGTTAAGGTAAAAAATAACTGCCTGGCCCCGACGAGCATTGTGAGGAGGACCACCTAAGGTTGCATTTATGCATGTCTGCGTCGGTAACGGTGTGTCCACCGACTGACTCCTCGGCTCTTCTCTCCTTTATTTATTTTTTGTGTGAGATGCTGCGTTCATTCTGCAACATGACGTTTCTATGTATGAATGTGAATGAACGAGGGAAGCGAAGGGCGGCATCTTTTGCATTGATTCTGGTTTCACGCGCAGGAACTTGAAATCAAATGACAACAAATATCGCTCGGATCGCTCCCGCTATTGTGCCAAATCAACGCTGTCGCAAAATGCCGGTAACCCGTGGGTTCAGATTGTACGAGGAAAAAATTAAAAGCTCACTAAAAATGCCATGATGCATGGCAAAACATGCGACTGACTTACACATGAAGGAGACTGCAACTGCAGCCTATCCGTGTTGCTTGATCACTGATCATTATTCAGTTCAATTCAATTACAATTACAATTCAGTTCAAATACATTTACATTGTCGAAGCAAGAACAGAACAACAAGAAATAGCTACAATATAACAAGAAAACACATATAACAAGCTTGATCATTGATCATTAGCAAGAAGAAGGGGGGGATCACACCCGTGTTATCTTGTAGATCTGTTGGAATGATCGTGGGGCACAGTGCTGTTTTTAATGTTAATTATGCCAAGGACCCCCATTTTGACATACCGGTATATTAGTCTATGGACCCCCAAGTAATATTAATTGGGGTATATTAATCGGTGTCTGATTACTACTGTACAATGTTCATTCGAGACTGTAGTTGTAGTAGCCCAGGGGGTTTCAACCGGTGGCTCGGGGACCACCAGTGGTCCTTGAGAGGGATCCAGGTGGTCCCCAGGCTAACCCTAACCCTAAATGATGGAAAGTTGCTTAACCACATGTAGGTCCATTTTGTTTCATGTTTACACTCTATAAGAGTTAAAATATGATCTGTATGTTTGACTGTTTTGTTTCCCAAATCCAGGCTAGAATTGTGGACAAAAGCAAAAAATAATTCTTTAGTTTTTGGTCTGTGGGGCTAAATTGTCCTCAAATGGTGGTCTGTGACTGAAATTGTTCATTAACCTTATTTGGTTAAAAAATCATGTTGTGATGCACGTTACAGTGTATCACAGCAACACAATGTGAGCTTGTAGATCTGCTCTTTTCTGCATTTTTCCCCCTCCCCATCACAAAACATTTAGATTAGTGCCTATGTAAAATATCAAACTGATATGATTTAAATTGAGGTCAGCGGTATAGAAACAAAACAATACCTCATGTAACTCATGGGAACCTCCCAGACCCGCTTGTAAAATTCAAGATTATTGTGAGATTGACTACAGTATATTATTAGTTGGCAGATTCGGAATGCTAATCACACTTGTGTTTTTTCTACAGTTTGCTGATGAGGTCGACCAAATCCATCCAGCCACAAGCAGTCGGGCAGATCGCTTCAGAGGGCTTTGCTGGCATTTTGCCAGACGTTCTAAAACATGCAGGAAAATCCCATGCTGAAATCTTCAATGCCACAAGACACCTTGGCTGATGATCTACCAGGTACTGACAGCATTAACAACACTGTACACTTGAATTTCGTTTAGACATAGCCTGGGTTCCTGCCTGATTTGCTGCATTCTGCACATCTGATTTTGGCGCTGGACAAAAATTCTTAATTCCATGATATCAATATCGAATCACCAGGTTCAAAATCGATTTTGGTTTTGGTACTATTCATTAATGTGTTCATGTCAGAAAGACTGGCTGATGTTATCAGGCTGCATTGATGTGTATGATTGAACTTTTTGTTATCTATATTGTTTAAAATTGCTTTAAAATGTTGATTGAACTTGTGCTTGTTTGTTAATGATTTTTCTTTTGGGGCCTTTTTTCTGAGGGCATACAAATGGAACCAAATGGACCCCTTAGAGTCCATTTGAAAAACCGTCAGAAATCGACTTCAGGGCTGGACTGATGATGCTGCCGTCTGCCGTCAGAGAGAAAATCCAAGACTTAATTGTGATGGGAGGTGAGCATCTGTATTGTCCTGCATGGTGGTGCACTTGTTGCTTTTCATTTCCATCACAGTGTAAACCGTTTAGAGCACCCGTACTTCTTGACACACATTTTCATAAGTTGCCTGGACGTTACCTTAGCCAAGAAATCCTGTGAGCTTGGAGAGCGATGAAACCCAGACTTCACCACTGTCAGTATAAATTGATGTTTAAATGATGTGGTTTGTTTACACGTTATCTTTTGGTATTAATATATTGGATTCACCACTTGAACCTTACTCAGACCAAATGTGTTTGCAGAAATGGTAGATATACAGGTACAGTATAGCAGCATCCATTCTTTCTACCAGCTGCTTGAAAAGCAAGCTGGGCAGCCAAACGATTGGCTGCCTCATCTCTAGGCAACCAAACACAATGCCACAAGCCAACATCTCAGCCATGGAATGCTATGCTGATTGGCTGCATTGTCTTTTTAATGACATTGTTCGTTCCTACCCAAACAACTGTGCTGGAACTGAAACAGAGGCAGTTATAGCTTACAGTATATAGATAATGGAAAGTTTTACCCCAAAATGTCAAATGCCCTACCTGCCTTTTTGGTAGTAGACTCTGTAAGCCAAGTTTGTCTATAACCTTGTGATTGAGAACGTCTTATTGCTCAATGCTACCAGCTCTTGATGATGTGTCTGGAATTACTCTCTCTCTGGTTCTCAATCCTCAGGGTATGCCTTTTATGCTTGGTGACATCACTGTGGCATCACACTGTTAACGTTGTCGTGGCATGACTGTCTGCATATTAAATTATGACAATTTCATGTTGCAGGACACTGACAACTTGGAGGAGATACGGGAGCGGCTCACAGTTGCAATCACTGTATGTACTTCTACGACCAGTTCCAGCTCAGACGTCGCCGTTGTTCTGGAGGGAGTGGAAGTGATCAAAGGCCTTGGAACAATAGCCAGGGCCTGCTGTGTCCTCGTCGGCTTATGCTATGCACTCAACCTCAGTTACCTGAAGGAGTTAAGGTACACGTTCAGATTTATCCAGAAACTCTCCTTGGAGTTGGATTCTGGCAAGCTAACCCAAAAGGTCCTGAATCTCAAGATGAAGCTATGGATACAGCCTAAGTCCTGGCAATTTTTCCAAGGCAGTCTGTCGTTTTGCTTTCTTTTTTCTTTTCCTGCCTTCATTGATGGGTTGAAAGTAGACTGACAGAGGGGAGAGACTGGGTAAGACACGTGGCATCCCCATCTGGATTGGGAGTCAAACCTGCAGCACCGCCAGGCTGTTTGAGCCGGATGATAAAAGACATGTAAAGTTCTGATCCTCCCCCAAAGTTGACAAGTCAGCTGTATCTCCATTTGCACTTCGATACTGCTTGCACTTGGATATAAATGCTGCTTTATATTTCATAGACGTACAGTGTCAACTTAAAATGGTGAATTATGCCTTTACTTGTCGAAATGGTTAAATCATTTAAATGTTCATATTTCATATACATAGTGTTGAGGTAAAATGGTGAATTTTGCTTATCCAAATGGATAAAAGTTTACATGTTGCAATGTTTTAATGTTAAATGTATATTTAGGGCTCTATTTTCGTCACCGCTAAACCCCTTACCCCTTAACTTCTTTGCCTTTTTAAACTATTAAAAAAACATTTCTCAATAGTTAATGGCCAGTCTACAAGCTCACAATGTGTCAATAGATTGACACGTTGAACTGTCCCCAAAAGTTTTTCAAAATAGTAAAAAAAAGAAAAGAAAAAAAGATGGGTTTAGATGGTAACGAAAATTGAGCCCTTTGTGTCTCAGTTCTTGGCAACTCAGGATTTTTTTTATATACCATGGTAATCAGACCATGGTCTGTGGATTGTCACTTGCTATCTTTTTGTCTGTTAAAGGACCACTTCAAAGTGGTTGCTAATAATGACAAAATAGTTGTTTGTTTTCCTATAGTTGGTTTTCCAACTGTTTATGGCTGTTGCCTACCTTTGTCATTTGAATCCCCAGAAATTCAGAGGTAATAAACCATGTGAAATTGTGCTTGGTTTAACTTCAATTGTATTACTACTATTTATATAAAAAAAAATGAGTGTACTTTTTATGTATTGGCTCAATATTGTTTAGATATTAGTTATTAGATTTTAATTATTATTTTTTTATTTAATATTTTTCAGGGCGTACAAATAAACTATATTTGAGCAAAATGCAATAATTAAGTGATTTATTGTTAGATTTGAAACGGCAAGTTGTGTACAAGGATAACCTGAAGCCGTTAGTTATAATAATGCAGAAATGTTTGTTCAACTAAGAAAGGAAAGTTATATTACATTGATTAAGTAAAATAATGCTTTGATATAACTCAAGGTTTTAAGGTGAAACAACAAGTTATTACAAGTTCAATCAACTTACAAAACAAATTTGAGAAGACTAGTTCAGACAAGTTCAGTCAATTTTGATAACTTACAAAACAAGGTTGAGTCAACTAGAGTACTGTTGTTGTGTCAACTTTATCAACTTGAATATCCGAGTTGAAACAAAGTGAACAGTGAGGTTTTCTTAACTGTAGTTGACAAGTTTAGTCAATTTTGATAACTTACAAAACAAGGTTGAGTCAACTAGAGTACTGTAGTTGTGTCAACTTTATCAACTTGAATATCTCAGTTGAAACAAAGTGAACAGTGAGGTTGTCTTAACCTGGATATCCTTCGCAGCAGCAGAACCTGCGTTTTCAAGTTGAAACGATCTGAAATTTATTAGGGTGTACCCACAGACCTCTCTCACATAGTCTCTCTCTCTGTCTCTGTCTCCCTGTCTCTCTAGCTCTCTAGCTCGCTCTCTCTCTCTCTGTCTCTCTCTCTCTCTCTCATATTCTTTATTGTTCAGGTACAATTTTAGATAAAATGTGACTGAGTGACTCACTCACAAATCTTTTCAGTCATTTTTTCTTAACTATTCTTAAAAAAAAGTAAATATTTTGCTTTTTGGAATACAATGGTGTGTTACATGATACGTATTTCTTGCATTTTAAAAGATTGTAGTTAAAACTTTTAGGGCCCCCATAGCTAAATCCGCCTGGGGCCCCCAAATTGCTAAATCCGCCACTGGGTTTATGCTAATTAGAAATGTTGAGTAGGGGTCCCCAGCATGTAGAAAGTGACCAGCAGCTAACTTGTATATGTTGACCATTTTTCATAATTGGCATAATATATGACCATAGTTATGATTAACAATGTATAGAAGACAAACTATTCACAATTTCATCATGTTTATGTAGCATGTGGTATGTCTTACGAGGGGGTTGGAGTGATGCTGAATCCATTCGAAGCCTTAGTTTTCCAACGCCTGTAGCGCTTGCACAAATGTGCTGACTAAGCACTTTTGTGATGACGGGTAAAAGGCTGTTTTTAGCCTGAGCATGAGTGTTTTCTGAGCAAAACTGATGCTTGGAATGGAATCAGCATCATGAAAGTCCACTAGTTAGACCTATTACATACTCCTTAAAGCACTATGACATTTTGAAATATTCCCCTTCTATAGGTTATTAATGGTATGGTCACATATCATAGGCTACCACTTATGAAAACTGCTCAACATATGCAAGATAACATCCGGCAGTTTCTACATGCTAAGGCCCCCTACTCAACATGTCCAACATAAAACCTTGGTGTACTCAACATGGTCTGGCAAATGGCACCCTGGGTACGCTTTTGAGACCATTAACAGTACAGTATAGTTGCAGAAGAAGTTACTGTATTTACAGTCCCCAGAGAAACAACTCTATTCAGTCCTCACTACCGTCTTGACTTGTTCACTCTTATTTCAGTAAAAAAAAAAAAAAAAAAAAAAAACACGAAAAAGCAGTTATAGAAGTTTGCAAAGTGCACACAATTTCATCTTTTAAACCTTTACAACAGCTTTGCGAGCACAAAGGGAGAAATAAAATGTTTCCGCAGGGTGTACATTTTCGGGAGCACCGTGCGGCAATTGGCTGAAAAATGGCAACTTCCGGGGAAGTTGACAAACCAGAAGTCCTGCCTGTTGATAGTCTCTCTCATTTCGCAGCGCGGATGTAAGCCTGGAGATCGAGCCTAAGCAAAATGGACTAAAACGTTTTTGTTTGTTTTTTTAGACATTTGAAAACAATTATGCACATAAAATTAATCAGTGGCCGGATTATTACTTGTAACATCAGCAGCTCTACATCATTGCTTGCAGTAGGAGTATTGGTTGCAGTACTTCAGTAAAACGAACGCGAGTACTTTTTCCCCCCCCACTGCTCGCACTGCGCCAAGTGTAATAATGAGACATTAAGTTAAACCAGTGAGCATGGAAGAGCAAACAGCCTGTTCTGCACGCCCCCCTCATATATCCCACCGCAGCTAAGCAAACAGGGAGCCGCCGCGTTACCTGGAACTGTTAAAAGTTATTTTTGTTGATGCCCTTGTTATTGTGTGTGTGTGTGTTTTTTTCTTTTTCAAGTCAGCCCATTTGGCATGGCGAAAGGTGTTGTTTTTGCTCAAGGTCCAGCGCGCTTTCTGCCTGTAAAACACACCTTTTCCCTCACACCTTATAGGGTGATAAGTGCTGGAAAATGAAGTGTCTGCGTTCCCACAGGAAATCTAGCCTAAAACCTCATCGAATCACTTGAATCCTGGATATTAAGAGGAGCTTGCTGATGTGCGTTTATCAGCTAATGGATCCCCATTAGCTTTTGCCGTGCCAAACGAAGATACTATTCTTGACAAACATTTCAATAAAGGTATAGAGGCAACTTTAGTGTGTACAAACTCTGTGTTGGTCAACAGATATGTTTAAAAAATAAAAACAGAATCCAACTCCACCTCACCTCCACCCTATTGGCTCATTAAGAATCGGCTGGAGACTGCTGTGCTGTGATTGGCTAAAACGCTGCCTCACCCCGCACAACCTCCCTTTCTTAGCTGAGCCCGACGAATGTTTTGTTTTCATGATTTGTTAACAACAACAAAGCAAGTGTCTGTCTGCAGGGAAACAGCTGCAGCATCAAAGTAGAAGCCACATAAACAGGGGAAAGACAAAAGTATAGCTATATATCTAGTTTCTAGTTTCTGGCTACAAAATTTGCCTTTATTACCTTTAATTACATCAACTTTACAATCACTACAATCTACATAAAATGCATTAAAAGTTGAATAACCGGTAAGAATAATGCCTCGAGGGCACAATGGGCGAGGGTTGCACTGAAACAACAGAACTTCTCAATCATGGCACTTTACACACACTATTAATCAGATCTCCATATATAGAGTGTGTCTTGATTGTACAGGGTTTGACGAGGTCAGATCAACCTATGGAATGTCAAAACAGGCCAAATAATGGAGAGCTTTAACCAGGGGTGTCGTGTCAGGGGGACGCGGGGGGGCGGCGTCCCCCCACTTCTCACATCTAAAATATTTTGGGGCAAAAAGGCCTATGTTTTTTGTCTTGTCATTTACTTTTATGGATACAGTTAGGCATTGTAAACAATCTTTCTCAATATGCTATACTTGTTTTATTAGTGTGTCTGTGTGTGTTGCGCAGGTGCACGCAAATGCAAGTGTGCATGCACGTGTTTTAAAGGGGAATTCAATATTTTACTATGTCATTAATATACCTTAGAGATGTTTGTGGACATGATAAAAAAGTCTGTTTCCTAAAAATGTAGATCTGAAAAAAATCATTAGCATGGTGAAATACATCTTGATGACATCATCAAGATGTTAATGAGTTTCCGTTTTTCTGAGAGTGTACAAATGGAACCAAATGGACCCGCTAGGCTAGGGTCAATTTGGTTCACATTTGTACACTTGAAATTGGGTGGAATTACCCTTTAAGAGGCATCCCCCCCACTTCTAAAATTCCCACTACAACATTGGCTATAACAGGAGGCAGTGAGGGGAGTGGGGGGCCTGTGAGTTTGATGAGTTCAGATGAGGTCAGATCAACATACGGAATGAATTCTCTATTGGCCATCCTTATATGGAGGTTGGCAGCAGCAGGCACGGTGTCTTGAATGAATTCTATATGGAGCGTATCATATGGGGTGACTAACAGACTGACTGACCGGTTTTGCAGGTTTTTATAGACCTATGGTCTATGACACATTAAACGTTGTGCCTCTGGGGATTACTACAGGCATCAGGTATTTTTCCTACTTTTCCTTACGGTGAAATTTGTGTTTGTAATGTTGTGCAATTTGCCTGTAAGCTCTATCTTGTTACAACTCTATAAATAACAGAGAATCTGAGATTTGTTCGGTTATCAGACCCCCTGAATGGGAGGAATAATTAGATTTAACAAGTAAAAGTCCAGAATTCTAAATGTACCCCAGTAAAACGTTTTTGCGGTGTCAATTGATAAAAAAAAATGTATGTGCCATTTCAAGTTTTCAAATTAAACATATTTTAAAAATAGCAGATCTACGAGCTCAGAACACATCACCAAGTATGTAGGGCTGTAGCGGATGATATTCAAAATCTATAAAGTAACTAAAGTTTTCACTGCACGTTGTGCTTGGGGTAAAAGTAGCCTCTGAGATATAGCCAGTAAAAGTAAGTATACTCAAGTAAAGTAAAAAAAAAAAAAAAAAGAAAAGAAAAACAAGAGAAAAAAAAGAAAGAAAGATACTCAAGTTAAATGTACACAGTTTAGGTAGTTATGTAGTTTACACCATTGATAGCGTTATGTCCCAGTTTGAAATAAAACCACCAGGTTTAGGCAGCAAGTGCAAGGCATGCCTGGTTACAAAATAGTATAATTTAGCATTCGTCTCCACCTAGTGGTGAGATAGCATAATGCCAAAATGAATTAACCACACAAAGATACACAGTAGGCTATTATGAAGTTGTGCAATAATAACAATGGTAAAGAATAAATGTGACCTATAAGCTATAATTAGGCTCTATGCCTGGTGTTGGGAATACCACCAATTCCACACATAGGACAAGAACATATCTGTAAAATTCATAACCTATACGCTTATTTAATACTTTTATTATCCAGTGTTGGGAATATTACTTTTTTTTATTACTGTTTTTCTAATATATTACTTCTGCAGTTGTCAAGATAATTTCCCAAGAAAGTAGTGCAGTAATGCAGAAAGAAAAGTATAA
>CM076973.1:5038213-5245713 GCA_039105355.1 Benthosema pterotum | reverse complement strand
AGGCCAAGCTCTCTCTCTCTCTCTCTCTCTCTCTCTCTCTCTCTCTCTGAGAGAGAGAGAGAGACAGCAAAATCAATTTGCGACAGCGGCAGGCGTCGATCGTGGCAGGTATAAACCTGTTGCGGCAGTTTTATAACTGTCGCAGCAGCTTTACTACTAAACCTATAACCCCAAACATATGGTAACCTCAGTAAAATCTATGAATAAACCTAGTCTTAACCCCTGACCGTTACAACTGCTGCGGCAGTTAGTAAAACGGCCACAGTAAATCTGAGTAAATCTGTCTGTCTGTAACCATGGCGAAAAAGCAGGACTTAGACCAGGGGTTTTCAACAGGTGGTCTGGGGACAACCAGTGGTCGCTGAGAGGATTCCAGGTGGTCCAGAGGCTAAATGATGGAAAGTTGGTTAACCAGATGCAACTCTTTGAGAGCCAATTGTGGACAAAAGCAAAAAAAAAATCTTTAGTTTTGGGGTCTGTGGGGCTAAATGACATCAAATGGTGGTCTGTGGCTCAAATTCTGAATAAATAGTGGGCCCAGGTATGAAAATGTTGAAAACCACTGACTTAGACCAATAAGCCACTACATTTGGTCTTCAAAAGCCACCTGAAAAGTCCACCTGTCTATGAGACAAGTTCTAAATATGCAACTTGGCAAGCATCACACAACTGCATTGCAAGAATGGCAGCCTAGTAGTTTAACCATATGAACCCTACGTAGGTTTTGGAGTTGTTATTGTTGTTGTTGTTGTTTTAAACAACACATACAGGTATATTATATATATACCTGTATGTATTGTTTAAAACAACAACAGCGCCTATAGGTTGATGGTTACCTGTATGTATTGTTTAAAACAACAACAGCGCCTATAGGTTGATGGTTTCTGAACTACTGAGAGCCTTCCTGAGCAGAAAGAATGGTGCTATTTTATCAAGTCATCCTTTAACAAAAGCATGACGCAGTGCCGTGTTCAGAACAGTGTTGCCAACTTGGTGCATTTTTCGCTATATTTACCTTTTTTCAGACCTCCCCTAGTGCCAAAATTAGTGAAAAACTCCTGGCAGAAAATCTATTTTTTTTTTTTGCTGGTGAGTTATTGGGGCGAAATTGGTTGACAGGCGCCAGAGATAAAACCTTCTTTCCTAGAAAGGACCTTTGGTAACCCATAGATCTATAAAGCTTGAGATTGTAAAATGAAACCAAATGGACCCTTACGGACCCGTAAATGGGCCCGTATTTGGTTTCATTTTTCCCTCTCAAGAGTTAAATCTACATTTCGAAAATGTAGAAGATTTTGCTATTTTGACCAACAGAATGAATAGTGGGCCCTGGTATGAAAATGGTTGAAAAACACTGCTCTAGCGCATTCTAGTGAATCTTGGATTTTGGCAGTTGGCAACAATGGTTCAGAATTGCACCGTATGTGTGCAGCATGCAATCAAGGAAACTATTGATTGAGTCTATTATACTCTGAATATCCCACCAGCCATTCTCTGTCTCTCTCATCTGGGGTGAGTCTATTCTAAGACAGGACACAATAAAAGTGACCTCTTTCCTCTCTCTTTCCTTCTCTTTATCACTCCCTCCCTGCATCCTACCATCCTCTCCTATAAACCCTTCTCCCCCGCCGTTAAAGTTTAGCAAAAATAGCAGATTGATGTGCTATTTTTGAAAAGGAGCCTTTAAAAGGAGCTTTTAAAGGAGAATTGCACAAAAGTTTTTTCATCTTTATTTGCACTTAATTTGGTAGAAAAAAGTGGTCCAGCTGTTATTTTGTGAAAACACTCCTTAATGGCTGTTTTCCCTATCCCAAAATAAGCTTATAATGGGGCTAATGGGTCTTGTGCAAGTTCACCTATATACATCGCTCCAAAATGCAAGTTTTTGCTATATATGGTCTCTCCACCATGTCAGTAGAGTGTTGACACTCACTTTCACTTTCGTTTCAGCAGTGGTTCAGCCATAAACCATGTGCCACGCCCCCACCTTTTGAGACAGCTGGGTCACTGCTGTACCGAAAGTGAAAGTGTGAGTGTTAACACACTACTGACATGGTTGGGAGACAATATATAGCAGAAAATTACATTTTAGAGCAATGTATATAGGTGAACTTGCATTAGACCCCTTAACCCCATGTTGCAATTCTCCTTTAAAAGGAGCCTTCAGAGAATTTGGGTGATTTAAAAAAAAAAAAAAAAAACGGTCCCCTCCTGTAACAAGATGTGCACATGCACACACTCTACAGTTGTGGGAGAGTGCAACAGGCCAACAGCACATACTGTGACACCAAGGCCCACCCCTACTCGATCCTGATTGAAGGAAGGCCCATCTAATCCCGATTGGACGAAAGGCTTTTCTCCCAAAGCCCAAACTGAAACTATAAGCTCTTATGACCCCACGGCTCACTGGGGACAGGGAGGAACTCCTTATATGGTCACCACATTCTACAGTACGGAGCCTATACGGCAGGGCTGCCCAAAAGGTAGATGGTGATCTACCAGTAGATCACACACGGCATGCAGGTAGATCACATAACAGTCCCCTAATCTGTAACTCTTGAGAGTGTTAAAATGAGACCAAATGGACCCGTTTTACACTCTCAAGAGTTAAATTATATTTAAACATCTGAATTACCTAATTTCAAGAGTCCACACAATTAGAAAAATGGAGAATAACTGTTATTTTGACCAGCGTCTTGCTATTGCTCTTTCCCGATTGTGGACAAAAACGCGAAAGCTAATAGCGTTGGGTGCAAGAGACTAAAGTCAACATCACAAACTGTCAACTCACACCCCAAATACTGTTTTCAAACCTCAGTATAGCAGCATATACAAGAAAACCTTCCAATTCTCCCCCTCCATTTTTCATTATAGATGCATTATTCTTAAACACTATAACAGTAAGTAACACCATCACCACTATTTCAAGCTTTCTTGGGGGCCTTGAAGTGGATTTTTTTAGATCTTGTTGAGCCGGTCATTTTGAAAGTAGCTCTCAAGTCAAAAAAGTGTGGGCACCCCTGATATACAGTATATATTTGGATTAAGTGAAATCACTTACTATATACCTTTAAATGTTTTGAAAATTCCGGGAAATTTTCCACCTTTCACCTAAAATAAAGGCACTGGGTTGAGAGCGATCCTCCGGCTGCGTCTCGTGCACGAGGGTGTCACGAGCGTTGGTTCCCTCACACCTGCGGCCGTGGCAGATATATCCTGTTTGGACAGGGAGCGAAGGCCTCGCCACGCACGCCGCCAGGGGCGGATCTAGGCATGGGCATGGGGGCAATGCCCCCCTAAATACCCAGTCTGCCCCCCCCCAAACAAGATGCAAAACAACCCAAGATATTTCAAATTAAAGTGCTTATATTTAAAATGATTTGAAACACTACTACTGCTACTAACTAACTACAGCTGTGTCACCACTAAACCAACAGCATTTCATCATTTGAAAACAGAAAACTCTCTGAGTCAGACCTTTAGCTTTATGCATGCTGCGTGTCTGTTGCAACTTCAACAACAACTGATGTTATTATTGATGCTTTACTTGACTAATAAAAGTCCTGTAACAGAAAATGGTATGGGTGCCCCTCCAACATGTTCTCTTGCCCCCCCAAATGGGACATGTTATATCCGCCCCTGCACGCCGCTCTCTAATCCTAGACCACCACCACCAACCCTCACCCCCTACTCGAATCCCCCCAACCCACTCCACTGCCAAACCAGGAAGTGTGCACAGGAAACAGCTGTCCCCTGCGTCCGCCCGCTTAGCCCTGGCCAGGTGCATCCTGGGAAATGAGTGATGTGTGACCGTCAACGTGCTAATGTACTACGGGTTGGGGGGGGGGGGGGGGGGGGGGGGGGGGGTTGCACTGTAATCACCATGAACGCTGATGTACTAATATCAACAAAAATTAAGTCTATTGGGTTTCCTGGTTAAAGGGGAATTCCACTCATTTTCAACATTCGAATATGTCATTAATATACCTTAGAAGTGTTGGGTGGACATGATAAAAAAAAAAGTTGCCCCATTCTGTGATTCCAAGAAACGGAGGTCTGAAGAAAATTGTTAACATGGTGAAACACATCTTGATGACATCATCAAGATGTATTTCACCATGTTGATGGATTTCTTTAGACATCTTTTTTTCTGAGAGCGTACAAATCGAACCAAATGGTTCGATTTGGTTCGATTTGTACGCTCTCAGATAAAATGTCAAAAATGGGTTCCATAGTTTTATTTTGGACAGTTGCATGCTAATTTTATACTTTCTCGTGAATCAAGCAGCATCAAGTGCCATGTCGGGTAAATAAACAATTGTTTTTGCTCAATAGTGTAAAGTAGGTTTCCGGTATGCTGAAGTTTGATTACAACACATGCTGAGTGGAGATGACAATGCATATGGTAAAAGAAGGAGGTATGTAGTCTACTGCACTCCACTTTATAGCATCAAAGGGTTAGTTCAGCATTTTGGATTTGGAACTATGAAAATTGTACATTTTATAATCAATACACCAGCAGCAGCAGCACAAAAACACGGTTCCATGTGACAGAGGGGTCACAGTTGAATGAAATGTGACCTATATGATGCAAATAGGTCAACAATACCTGACCTATGACCTATGACATGATAGTGATTACATTTATTTCTAATGGCCCCCAGCGCCCCCTACCAAACAACCAGAACTACTTAAAGGGAAATTCCACCCATTTCTAACATTTTACTATGCCATTAATTAATATACCTTAGAGATGTTCATGTGGACGTGATGTGTGGGCGTGATAAAAAAAAAATAACATTAACATGAGGAAGGGAAACACAACTTGATGATGTCATCAAGTTGTGTTTCACCATGTTAACATTTTTTTTTTCTTTTAGGACCTTTTTTCCTGAGAGTGTACAAATGTACGCTCTCAGAAAAAAAATATAAAATAGGTCTTTTAATATTCACCACAACCAAGTATTTCCTACTACCTTTAAGCATAAAATCTGAAGTAACTATATTAAAACAGATATACAAGCTCGCCACCTCGCACGTGCACGACTACACGTGTATCAGTGCTATTTATGAAAAATCTTTTAAAAAGGTGTACTGTGAGAACGAATAATGAAAATGAAAGCCATCGGTTTACATCAAGAGAAGGCTCTCATGGTGCACATTCTTCCTCTTATGCATCATCATCAGGGGCGGATCTAACATTTCCCAATGGGGGGGGGGATGAAGCTGCACCCATACCATTTTCAGTTACAGGACTTTTATTAGTCAAGTGAAGCATCAATATTAACATCAGTTGTTGTTGAAGTTGCAACAGACACGCAGCATGCATAAAGCTAAAGGTCTGACTCAGAGAGTTTTCTGTTTTCAATGAAATGAAATGCTGTTGGTTTAGTGGTAACACAACTGTTAGTTAGTAGCAGTAGTAGTGTCCCAAATCATTTTCAATGTAAGCACTTTCATAATTTGAAATACCTTGGGTTGTTTTGCATGCCATGTTTGGTGGGGCAGTCAGGGCATTTAGGGGGCAATGCCCCCATGCCTATTTATGCCTAGATCCGCCCCTGGACAGTTCTCCATTGATCCAAACAGCCACAGAAATCCATCATCATCATCATGGTCATCACCATAGATTACATTCACGCATCCTCGCCTTTTGTGAAAAAATACCTCCAGTCAAATCATGCTCAAGTCAAATTATGCCCCCCCCCCCCCCCCCATGCACATGCCTAGATCCGCCCCTGATCATCATCATAAACAATAACAACTCTGCGGCGAGGTGTTGTGTAGCGTTTGAAGCATACGTACGTGACCGGTGTCCGGTATAGCACAATCACAATGCAGACAACAATAAACACAGCACATCTGCTGTTAGAGAGAAGGAGGAGCGGCACATGCACGTCGTATACCCTACGGTACGTGTGCGGCTGTCCCGGCCGCAGCCCCACGCATTGTTGTTGTCACTTTCTCCAAGGAACGCACTGCGAATATTGCCTCAATTAGACCCCATGATCCCTATCAGCCGCCAACACAATAGTGTTTACATGAAGAGGAGGAAGCCTCGCTACGGAGTCCACTATGGCAGGAGTGTGTGTGTGTGTGTGTGTGTGTGTGTGTGTGTGTGTGTGTGTGTGTGTGTGTGTGTGTGTGTGTGTGTGTGTGTGTGTGTGTGTGTGTGTGACGTTGCCAGAGGGTTTGTGTGTATCTCTTTACCAGGGGCCAAGGGTGCCGATTTCAGAACTGGGCTTTCTGAACTCCCAGCACTGCTTGAAAATGGTGCAATCTGGTGCACTTTGAGAGCAAATCTACCAACGCTCCACTTGCCCCAAACTCTTTTTCCTCCTGGCTCCAAAGCTATGGAATGCACTTCACTTCCCACTGCAATCAGAATCACAGACTCACTCCCTAACCTCCGCCGCAGTCTGAAAACACACCTCCTCTAAGACTCCATCTCAGCACATAGCACTTGTATCACACTAGAAGTTCGGGGCGCTTCGCGCCCCGAACCTCTAGCGCCACGTGTTGGATCTGTGAGGAACTAAATGTCATGAGTTCATTGTTTTTAATCAAATAGCTAGTTGGTGGAAAACTGCAGGGGTTCTGAAGTAGTGGATTGCAAACCATACATTAAAGTAATCAACGTTGACATAGACAACACATAAATAAGAAGTAATATTATAAATGGTGTTACAAATCAAAATATTTTTATTGACATATGGAATCTGAAGAGGTTGTCTTAAGTGATGTGTACACCCTGAGCAAGCAGTTTTGCAACAGTGGTAGAGAATGAGTCCTTCTTAACCGAAAGAAACATCAGGCAGATCCTGGCTGTAGAGTGGTTTGAAGTTGTTGGAAGTAGGTTGGGAGGTCAGTCTTGATCTGCACTTGGTGGTCTGTGATACGAGCCCATGAAACTGTTAAATGGAAGACAGAAAAATGTGGAGAGTGAGTACATAGCTATTGATGTCAATAGTAACTATATCAGTCATTGCCTTGAATGATCAATGTAACAAACAGGTTTAGAGTCACACACCATCCATGTACTGTATATACAGTAGATAGAAATGAGAATGGGAAAGTGTGCATGCAATAGCAAAAGACAGACTGTAGATGAAGAAAGTCTCAACAACACATTGGTGTAATCCAACATAGCCCTGGGCCAGTCAGTGCTTAAAGTGAGTGTTGGTATAGAGCTGCCATTAAGCATTTGCATAATGAGTGCGATTGGCTATTGGATTGGCAATTGTTCTCTGCTGGGTGTGAAGTACAATGAAACTGGGCAATGGCACTTAATGTGTTGGTTAGAGGACACAGAATGGGAGTATTTGTTTTGAATGTGTCTGTAAGGTGTATTACTACAGTAAAATGTTGCAAATGGGTGGAATTTCCCTTTAAGTGCAATTGACATGACAGACACACACACACACACACACACACACACACACACACACACACACACACACACACACACACACACACACACACACACACACACACACACACACACACCTTGTAGATCGCCAACATCATAATATCATTAAACATCATTAAACATTGTTCACAGCTGGAGATGAACGGACATATGACGGCGGCATGGGAGAACAACTGAGTTACGAAAACTCAGTTCACTTTATAGGTCCCGTCAAATGGCCGATTTTCTACATAGACGTGGATTGAATAGGGACAAAGAAATGGGACAACCGTGTAGGGAATGCATTGGAGTCTATGAGCTCACGCGAATACATGAACCACGTGACCAGCCCGTTTTCTGCCCCTCGTTGTCGCAAGTTGCGCAACAATGACCATAGCTTGGCTAAAAACCAGCGTGACGACGTATCGTCTTTGATACCGTTCTAACCAAGTATTCTGTCAAGTGAAAACAGTGCAGCTCGCCTATTGAAGTGTATGAGAACGCAATGCGTCCGTGTTTAAACACTGAAATCGGAGCACCGCTGCCGTAGTAGCATGCCATCCCACAGCCATTAGTAGAATGCTATATAGAGTACCCGCCATTGGACTGGCCCCATGAAGTCAACGGAGTTGGTGTAACGCTGCCCTAAAATCAAAGTAAAGTTTCGCCAATGAGGGGTCAGAAACTGAGACTGTTCTGCAGGGGTTTGAAATAGGCTACATTGTAATCAATGAGGCGTGTGGCAAAGACGTCGATATTGAACAATACGTTCAGTACAATGACAACTAATGTGTTGTCATGTCTATGTCGTAGGCCTACTACAGAACAATGTAAAATATACATAGAGGTTTAAGGTAATTTCTGCTGGGCTGTTGCCTCGGTCCTATGCATTTATACCTGTAAAGTTGATAACGCAGTCATGTATGCACGCACGCGCGCATCATGTGATTAAATGGGTAGAAGCAGTGTGGTAAATATTCGCAAGTTAGGAATCCTTACTTTGAGCAAAAGTGGAAAAGTTTGTGTGTCTTTGCTGGGAACACATGCATACGTGCATGCACAATGATGTGCTTTACATGCAGTGTTTTTGTTGAGAAAGACTTGAAAAGTTGATGATATGTCTTTGCAGAGAGAAACACGCAAGCATAAGTATAAGTGTTAAGTATTACCTTTTTTTGCTGCCGTTAGATGTCCTTTCCAACTTTTGGCCTTAGAGATGTCGTTTCCAAAATGTCGTGTTAAAATCCATGGTTTGTTTGGAGGTGGGATGTGAGGAGAACAGCGTTCCGAGACCCTTGCTCACGGAACGGTAGGCTACTTGTGAGGAGCTACAGCCAGCATAGCGTCAGCATTGCAGCGCAGCCGTTTTCCCAGCGTAATCATTGCAGCTTCCGGTGCAGCTTAGCGTCACCATTGTTGCACCAGCGCAACCCATTGCAACGCACCATTGCAACCCATTGTAACGCAGCCAGTGCAACAATTGCAGCTTCCGGTGCAGCTTGCCAATTGTATATAAGGATATACCAACCCTACTTGCAGTACCATCCTAGGTAGTTTAGATAGCACCTCAGTAGACTTAGATAGCAGTGACTTGTCCTGTTCTTAATGAAATTGAGAACAGGACAACAGAAATATGGTTAATCAGTGGTTCTCCACCAAGCAGAATCACTTCAGAAAATATTTGTCTCTCACCATTGCCACCATTGTTTAAAAAAATCCTGGCAGTCTGAGTAGAATTTTAGATTTGGTTCAAAGCGTTCAAAGTGTTAACAGTGTCTCCAGCACTTGAACATGACGACGAGAGCGTAGGTGTGCTCCGTCACAGTTGCACCAGAAGCCCAACATAGTTAAGAAAGCAGGTGATGCCGACGGAATCCACCCCTTGCACTGGCGTCTCTGGTTTCCATGGTGACGCTCCACTACAGCGTACCTCTCGTTCACGTTGTTAACAAGATGCCAAAAGCTGCGTTTTTCCGTCAGAGGAGAGGCTCCAACGGCCGCGAGGATTATATATCGAGTACAGAGCCATTCATCACTAACGTCGTACGTCGCACGTTGGACCAATCTTAAATTCGCTAATAACTTCACATGGCAGTGCGGTTAGACTTGACACACGCACACACAGACATACCAAGTCATGCTACCATGAGGCCACATGTCCAAAAGGTATAGAAAATACATTCCAATTTATTTATTCAAATTAAAAATCGAGGCATTATCTAGTCCCTATAGCACACAGGTTTTCAACAGGTGGTCCGTGAGAGGATTCCAGGTGGTCCCCAGGCTAAATGATGGGAAGTTGGTTAACCAAATGTAACTCTTTGACAGCGTAAACCAAATGGACCCGTAAGGGTCCATTTGGTTTCATCTTTATGCTCTCAAGAGTTAAAATATTCAGCATCTGAATTAGCCCAAGTCTACAAACTAGAGAATTTCGAACAATAATGGTCATTTTGATACACTGTATGTTTGACTGTTTTGATTCTGAAATCCAGCCTGGTGTTGTGGACAAAAACGAAATAAATCTTTAGTTTTGGGACCAAGTGGTGGTCTGTGGGCTCAAATGCTGAATAAATAGTGGGCCCTGGTATGGAAAAGGTTGAAAACCACTGCTGTAGCAGATAAACCAAGGCTGTGTTTACATGTGTTCAGGTGCACTCTTTAATAAATTAAGATTGAGCCATCTCACCTGATGTATCTGCCTCACAGCAGCACCACTTCCACTGGAACAGCCTGCTAGTTGGCACGCTAACATGAGGACTTATGTCCAAAAAGTGGTCGAAATAAATCCTCAAACGTTCACAATGACCTGTAGAGTCCTTATTGATGCCTGGTGGGATGTTGCCACTCAATATTTTACTCTGTATTTTACATAAAAAATACATATATATTTCCTAAGTGTCTAAGGGCAATGGCTGAAGGCCTGGAGCAAGCCCAGAGTTTGGTTGACATAAAAGACTACGCCCATTGACTACAGCTCAAAATGTGATTGGCTGCCCAAGCTGTCACTCCACACCTGGGCTCCCATTAAAGTGAGGCCTGCACTCTGCCTATACACTGCCTGGAGACTGGTATACAAAATCTGATTATTTTTCCCTGTACAAAAACATTCCCAATGTGCAATGTTACTATAGGGTATTAAATAGGGTATTTTTTTTAATAAATACATTTATAAAAAAGAAAGAAAGAAAGAAAGAAAGAAAGAAAGAAAGAAAGAAAGAAAGAAAGAAAGAAAGAAAAGAAAGAAAGAAAGAAAGAAAGAAAGAAAGAAAGAAAGAAAGAAAGAAAATTAGTGATTAATAGTTGATTGATTAATAATTATTATTATAGTGATTAATAATTATCATTTTCTTTCTTCTGGGGATCCTGGGATCTGAATTCCTTGAAGGCCCTGAATATTCCCCACTGATCTTTACTGAATGTACAACTTAATGACCAGGAATTATCATGTCAGTGATACTCTTCATATAGGCCTTAAGATGCAGAGCAAAAATAACAGATCTACAACCCCGGGGCCGTGGCAGCATTGTTATATCGGTAAATGCTGCAATTTATTTAGCACTTTCATCCAAAACGCTTTGCATAGGTTGTGTATCACAGTCACCCACCCTACCATTCCATTCACACACAATGCTTTATTTGTATAGCACCTTTCATGACATAAAATGCAGCTCAAAGTTTTTCTTTTACAGAGCAATAGAGAAAAAATAAAAAATAAAAATAAAAAATAATAATTTATTTATTTTGGATATACACTTATACTTTTGTACTTTTACTCAAGTAGTTTTTTTTTTAATTCTGGACTTTTGCTTCACATTTTGTATCCCTATGAGCACAGCGTGCCTATAAGCATGGCTATTCTTTTTGTTGTTGTTGTTGTTTTGGCTTTTCTTCCTTCGTCCACAGTTTCAGTTGAATATAGACAGGGGCGTAGGGGCGAGACATGCAGGCTGCAGCAAGGGTCTCGAACACACGACACACTGCCAGGCCAGAGGCTATATATTATCTGCCATGCGCCAGCCCCAAAACAAACATGTCACAGTCAAAAGGGAACTGAGTATTTGTACAGAGTACTGTATACAGTATTCATACTAAACATTTTAAGCATTTGTTTCCTCATGCATCACTGTTGTGTGTTGCAAGCAGTGACAAGGACCTGACTGCTGGAGAAACCAAATGGAACGACTGGGGTCTGGTGGGAAGGTCTGTATAGTCTGTTTACAGTGAAAGTGATGATGTCCTCATTGAGTGCAGTGTTCTTATGGAGCGAGATAAGAAGGGTGTCCCTGCAGCCACCACCCAATGACACACACACACACACACACGCACACACACACACACACACACACACACACACACACACACACACACACACACACACGCGCACGCGCACACGCACACGCACACGCACACGCACACGCACACACACACACAGCTCAATAAATGACAAGTCAATATGGGGTGAAATTGTCATGGATGATTGTGAGTGGATCGTTGCCTGTGAGTGAGAGTGTGTGTGTGTGTGTGTGTGTGTGTGTGTGTGTGTGTGTGTGTGTGTGTGTGTGTGTGTGTGTGTGTGTGTGTGTGTGTGTGTGTGTGTGTGTGTGTGTGTGTGTGTGTGTGTGTGTGTGTGTGTGTGTGTGTGTGTGTGGAGGTAATGTCGGTCAGGAGGAGGGGTGTGCGGGAGATTAAAACAATCCTCTCTTGATTTCTTCCTCAGTGGAGGGAGAAGCGGAAGCCGTCTGTTATCGTTGTGTGTCTATTATTATTTCTGATGTTGTGGAGTTTGGGTGTTCACGTCATGCATGCTGGGGCCTGCAGATGAAAAGACCATGATCAAGGTATAGCCAGGTCAGGGATCCATTGCTTGTGAATGTAAGACTTTTATAACGTATTTACCCATTCCCAAAATTGGTAATCTTGCAAACCGCTGTACCCGATCAGTGGCACATTTCCTGTGCTCACTACTAATTCGGATAGCTCCGGACTGTTCTTCTGTCTCAGACGTGGCAAGATGTACAGTGACAGTCAAGGAATTTGAACAGCCCCATTGTCAGTGGTGTTTCTAAGCAATTTGGAGCCCCAGGCAAGATTTTCCCTGGAGCCCCCTCTCCCTCACCAATGAAATTCATTGAAAGCAAATGGACCATTATGGCTCAGTGAATTTCATTGGAATGATTACCCAGCATTGCAACGTAAAACATCGATCAATGTACTGTATATATACACTGCTTGGTGTATACATGCACTGCTTGGTGGACAAAATATAACCCCCCAAATGATAAAAAAAATAAATAAAAATGAACTATTTTTAAACTAAAGAACATATTATAGGTGTTTTAAATGTTCAATTCTAGTTATAGAGGGCAAGTATAATCATTTATCCATACAATCTGATAAAAAAAAATACAAAATTAAAATGCACATTATTTATATAGCCCCTTTATCCAAGGCGCTTATATAGATTGTGCATCACATTCACCCATTCACACACACACACACACACACACACACACACACACACACACACACACACACACACACACACACACACACACACACACACACACACACACACACACACACACACACACACACACATTCATATACATGCAAGGTATGTACTATACTGTAGCAGGAGCAATTAGGGGTTCAGTATCAAGGACACTGAAACACTCTGGGGGAGCCCGGGATCAAACCAGTAACCTTGTGGTTACCATCCGGTGACTCTATACCCCTTTACCACTGCCACACCACTGTCACCACTAAATAACCCCAGATAACCCCTCTATAACCACAGTCGTCTTACTGTATATTCGGGTCAGTACGGTATTTGGGTGGGGGAAAAGTTGCAGCAGAGGCGAAATCCATCTTTACCGTCCGCCTGGGCAGCTGTTAGGTCCGACGGACCGCCTGGGGGGTCAGCAAAAATGGATTTTGCACTCCCTCGGAGGTTTTTGGGGGCAGTCAAGGACCTGGAACCACTGCGCTACACCTAGTCCTACACAACACCCCATGCATGTAAATGGGATCAATTGAAATACGGACTTAGAGATTTAATTTCATGGTGAAGAGCAATGCAGGCAGCAGCAGCAGCTATTCCCAAGAGCTGCCTCTGTCCTCACGTGTAGCTTTTAATACATTACAGGCAAATTCAGAACCTAACCGCTGACACATCATCGCTCAGGAGCTACATATTGTTAAGTGGAGCTCATAGAGTCATCAATGTGGAACCACACAGGTGCCATATGCAAAATACTAAAGTGATGACTGGGCCATGGATGACAATGTCTCTCCATCCATGCCATGGTTCATCTGGCACACGGTGGAAAAAAAAAACACGTTTGAATTTATTTCAACAAATCGACATAGTGTGTGAGGTTTGTAATCACGATATGAATTCTAGTGTGGATGAACAATACTTGCAGACAACAATGGCATGCTTGCCGGCGATTATACCGACGACGGCGAAAGATGAAGACAATGACGACAGGTTTATTGAAAGAATATTGCTCAGCACATTATTGCACTCCTTTACTTTTTTCCCAGGACCTGGAAGGTCAAACGACTGTAATGTTTGCCTTTATAATGTTTGCGTTACGGACTGTCTAAGAAGGAAATGACGAGAGAGAATGAAAAAGAGGAATTCACCCTTGACCTAAAGAGAGAGAGTGTGTGTGAGAGAGAGAGAGAGAGAGAGAGAGAGAGAGAGAGAGAGAGAGAGAGAGAGAGAGAGAGAGAGAGAGAGAGAGAGAGAGAGAGAGAGAGGAATATAATAGGCATGAGACAGGGAGAGCATTTGGGGCGAGGGAATGGCGAATGAATGGAGAGGTGGAGGAAGGAGAAATCAGGAAGGAAGTTATGGAGCTCTTGGAGACGGCGACGGCGGCCCATTGGTCATCATCGACTGGACACACACACACACACACACACACACACACACACACACACACACACACACACACAAACACACACGCAGGTGCGCTCTGATGTCATCACCAGGGGCGGATCTAGGCATGGGCATGGGGGGGGGGGCAATGCCCCCATAAATGCCCTGTCTGCCCCACCAAACACGATGGCATACAAAACAACTCACATTTTAAAGATATTTCATGCTTATAATTAAAGTGATTTGAAACACTTACTGCTGCACATACTGCTGCTAACTGCTAACTAACTACAGTTGTGGCACCACGAAAACCAACAGCATTTCATCATTGAAAACAGAAAACTCTCTGAGTCAGACCTTTAGCTTTATGCATACTGCGTGTTCTGTTGCATCAACAACAACTGATGTTATTATTGATGCTTTACTTGACTAATAAAAGTCCTGTAACCAAGAATGGTATGGATGCGACTTCATCGTCCGTGGCGCAAAGCGTCACGGTCGATGAAGTCGCCCCCCATACCATTTTGTCCTGCCCCCCAAATTGAGAAATGTTACATCCGCCCCTGGTCATCACCACCACCCGTGTTCTGGGGTGGTCAGGGATGTACTCTCGCTTATTGCCTGCCCCCTCTCCTCCTTTGTTTTCACATCCATATTCCATGCACTCTTTCCGTGACCTTTGGGCCATGTCAACCTATCATGCACTAGCTGCTACCTAAACTACAGTACAAGAAACACACTGCGGTTGTACCGCCAAGAGAGCCGGAGAGCATTGTTGCTCGCAATAATGGTTCCGGCCGGGGGAAAGTACCGGTGCTCTGAGGTGAATTTTGCACAAACAATCAGCTTTAGCGAGACCTGTACATACTGCAATATACTGTATATCTGTGTGTGTTTGTGTGCGTGTGTTTGTATTTGTGTGGGTGTTTTCATCTGTTATTATATTGCCGCGGCAGTGTGTGTGTTTTTTTCCTCCTTGGTAACGATCCAAAACACGGCCTTGATCATCATCGGGTCTGTGGATTGATCACTATAGTCTGGTCCGGTCGTCCGGTCCGATCCGGTCGGAATCGCGGTATAATTTGCTCATGCGTTCACCTATGTTTGTGCGCGTAGAAAAAAAAAACACGCCTCATACAAGGCGCACTTGTGTGACGAGTCTATGTACTGTATGTGTGTGAGTGTACGCACACATAGACACACATCACTGTATATACACACCCGTTTGCTCGCACAAGTGCGAGCAAACGGGTGTGTAGGCCTATATACAGTGATGTGTCTGTGTGCGTGCACACGCCCGTGCGTGTGTGCGTGTGCATGCCGGCGTGTGTGCGTACATGTGTTGGTATTGGTATTGGGTGGTGGAGGTGGTGTTGGTGGGGGGTTGTGGTGGGGGGTGGGTTTCTTATCTACAGGCTACAGGCGGCTTTTGAGTCTCTTATCAGCAGTCACCATATTGTACCGCACATCCTCTTGTCCAGCGGGGAGCGGAAAAACTCTCCTTGCGACACAGTTCTCTCTCTCTCTCTCTCTCTCTCTCTCTCTCTCTCTCTCTCTCTCTCTCTCTCTCTCTCTCTGCCTCTCTCGACGCCGCCGTCCTCTCTCTCTCTCCAACACCTCCTCCCATTGGCCAACAACACCGTCCAGGACTCTCTCTCCCTCTCTCTCTCTCTCTCAGACTGGCAGCCGACGACGGCATTGTGTCTTCTTGGCGAGGAGCGAAAAAGTGAGAGAAGGGGAGAGAGAGAGAGGGATAGGCCGGGGGAAAAGGAGGACAGGCGAGTGACATAGAGGAGAGTCGAGAGAGAGAGAGAGGGGTGGGAGGGAAAGAATGACATAAGCTATCGGGGGGCGGGCGGTGGAGGGGAGATGTGACACGACTGAGTCTCTCACCTCCACCACCACCACCACCACGCGGGTACTATAGCACGCGTGTTCTTCTTCATATCGCCTTATTATCCCTTTCGCTTCAAGAGAACAAAAACTGCGCGTTGTTGTTGTTGTTGTCAACACGTTCCCTCGTGTTGCTCAGAGAGTGGCTGGTTGGTTGGGGGTTGGATTGAGGAGTTTAGTTGCCTTTTATAAAGGGGGGGTTGTCACAGTGTCGCACACAGGTCGCCACTTCTATACTCCGTTCCGTCCTGACCCGTGCGTTGGTTGGTTGGTTGGTGGAGTCTTAGACGTACGTGGGACGACTCGGGCTCTAGGAGGAGGAGGTCCCACTGCCGAGGCGGTGGAAGTGTTAACCACAACAACACAGCAGCCAGTGGACAGGGTGGAGGAGGAGCACATGAGACAACAAGAACATGTGCGTCCATCGTGGAGATGACCTTATGCTCAACCAGAGGCCATGCTGAGGGTCACGTTCAGTGTACTGTATGTGTGAGTATTTTGGATTTTGTTGCTTTTTTGTCGTTTTATGGTGGTTTAGGGTTGACGGAATTGTTGCGATAATCGCAATTTCATGATGAAAGATATTAACAGAAAATAAAATGAAATAGCAGATCTGCAGGCTTACAACAACGCAACGGTTTTTAAGCTTGTTGTGGCTATTTTATGAAATGTATTAAAAATGCTATATGTCTCGGTACATTTTAGTTGTTTGGCTGTGCATGTGCACTTTATTTATTAGGAAGCCTGATAGGAAAATATAATGGTAAAGTTCTATTCATAATGTTCTATTCATAATTTTTCAAAATACGGAAATTACAATTATTTGTGTGACAATCGTGCAGCAGTCTGCAGTACTACTGCTGACTATAGAGCATGTGGTTTTGCGTGGTAGGATAATATTACATAATCATGATCATATTGAAACTATAGATACTTTACTGTATGTATTAATGTTTGGTATAGTCGTTATTTTGGCTGTGTTGAGTTCAATGTCACCAGTTAAATACTCAACTTAATATTCTCATTAATCAGTGGCATAAAAATTAAAAAGACAAAACAAAAGTAGAATAATGTTTTCATGGTCAATTGCAGTTTGTTTTGCATTACAATAATCAAGTAATAATAATAATCACATTCAAATTATTATCATACAATTATAGATAATACAATTCTACAATAGATAGACTACAATTATTAAAATTTTACATTTAAGGCAAGACAATTCTTAAAATAATGTCATGTAATTAACTCGTATTACTTGGCTACAAGCTGCTATACTACAAACATTTGTACAGTTAATACAGTTATTGCATACAATTATTGCATTTTGACTCATTCCACCATTGCATCAAATTCACATTATTTGATAGTTCTGATAACATGTTAGCACATGTATTTTTGTTTTATTTTGCTCCTACAATAGATGTACCATAATGTGCAAATAAATAAATATGGTAAGCTGCATGTAGCTTTGTCCTTGGGGATTTTTAACCTCTTTCCACAGATTATACAGTATATTATCACCACAAAGGAAGGACATTTCCAGAATTAGGACATGATGATCACTGGAGAGGGATAAAGGGAAGAACAACTCTTGCAAAATCTTTCACTCTTACAGCAGCCTTTCAGTAAAGTACAGCACGACTCTCTTTAACAGAATGTCACCAGACATACACTGCAGCAATTGCTTTACGTGTTCAAACATTGTTAATGCAGTTTTAATTAAACTTTAAACTTAAAAAAAAAAATCTCAACCAAGGTTCTGAATGTGACAAATTGCCATATTGGGTCAGGAATATCCAAATATGGAGTGTGTATTGAGTGTGTAAATTGCGGAGTGCTGCCTCCTTCACATTCAGTAGATCCTGTGAGATTCTGTGTCCAGTTATAATTTCCTGGGGTTTATTAGGACTGTAGGTATTAAAAAATGAATCACTTATTATTATTATTATTTTTTTTACAAACAAATATGTATTTAGGACCATGTTCGAATGCCCCCTCCCCAAAAAGCTAAAATCCCTAAAACTAAAAAAGCAAGGAATGTAAAACAATTAACACCCATTTTTTACTTTGTCTAATAACACCGAAAACATGAACCTTGGTTGAAAAAAAAAAAAAAAGCTATCCTTTAGATTTAAACAGATGAACATGCTCAATTCACAAAATCGACCATAAAAAGAAAAATCCCAACAAGTAAATATTGATTTTTCGCATTATACCCAAAATAACGTAGCCTACTATTTGTAGTACTATTCTATGTTTTCTTCTACATACAGTAATCCTAATTCTTTTGTTTAACAGGCTCTTTGATTACCATCCAATCTCCAGCGCCCCTGGGACACGCTGAACACATGAAAGGATTTTGACTCACTTCCTCCAAACACAAACGGAGGGACAGTCAGACAGATCTACCGACTCATCAAGAGGTGCCACTGGAGAGTAGACGACCTCAGGATGTACTGACAGACAAATCCATGCCGAGCCAGACCAGAACACCACCTCCAACCACAGCAACACCACCTTCCATCTCTGCTCCGAACAGAAACCACTTCTGTGACACGGTCACAAAGGCAGGCTTCTATTTCTAAGGGACTGTAATCCCCACAGACATCCATACAGTGCACCTTCTACGTGTTTTTTTTGCTCTACACGAGGGACTGAATGTAAGCTCACTCATGAAAACCCGCCATCAGAGTCTGATGGGAACCATGGGACGAAAAAAACAGAATACTATACTATACACGATATGCGGGACATTGTGCTGATATCTGGAATGCAGGAATCTTCTAGAAGGCCTTCTAGATAGAAACCATTAAAAAACCCAACCAGAGACAGATTGACCGGACGATCTGGAGGTGAGTGGAGGCGGAAGCCAGTCCCTACGCCACTCTCTCTCACACACACACACACACACACACACACACACACACACACACACACACACACACACACACACACACACACACACACACACACACACACACACACACACACAAAGTACAGTGAATTCTCAACCAAGAACATTCCCACATTCCACACGCATCGGCGATCTGTGGCGGGAAGAGACAGAGCCACCTATACAGAGGAGAACGCTTTGGCCACAAGCTGCCACCACCATGATGGAGAAGGTGAACCATACCAGCCTGTCCGCCTTGTCCCCTGACCTTCCTCGCATCCCCTCCTCCTCCTCCCCCTCTTCCTCCTCGTCCTCCTCCTCTTGTACCATGGACCACCAGCAGCAGAAACAGCTCCTCTCGGTGTCCCCGGACACTCCCCGGGAACCCATGGACGTCGCGGCTTCTTCAAGCCCGCCGCACGGCTTGAAGAACGACGATGAAGAGGAAGAAGAGGTCGCCATGGAGATTGAGAAGGAGGAGTCCTCCTCTTCGCCTCCTCCTCCTCCTCTTCCTCTTCTCCTCCCAGCCTCAGAGGAGGAATCCAAGACCTCCTCCTCCTCCCTCCTGCCTCGACCCTCTCCTTCCTCCTCCAACACCACCACCACCACCACCTCCAGCAGCGCTGCTCCTCCTCCCCCTTCTCCTCTCCCTCCACACATCCCGGTCATCAGCCTGGGCCACAGCAAGCCGCCGCTGCCGCTCCCTGGCAGCACCCCTCTGACCACCCTGCACCCCATCCCCGCGCTGCTCCACCACCACCACCCCCACCACGGCCCCAACGGGGAACAGCTGCGTCCTCCTCCCCTCGGCCAGTTGGCAGCGGCGGGGGGCAGCCCCGGAGCCGGAGCTGGTGGCCAGCCTCCCTCCTCCTCTGCCCCATCTCATCCTCCACCTCCTCCTTCGGTGCTGATGCCCCACCACCACCAGTACCTGCCCCCGCACCCCTTCTTCACCAGGTGAGCCAAACGCCATGTCGCTGTATAAGCAGTCACACATTGGTCAGATAATGACAACCTGCATCTCAAATCCTCACCCCAGGGGCGTTTTTGCGATTAGGCAGACCAGGCAGTTCCCCCGGGCCCCATGAGAGCAGGGGGAGGGGGCGGCTACACCGGGGAGACCACCAGATATGCTTTAAAAGGATCCCAGGCTAATTAGCCTCATATGGATAAATTCGTTGTACTTGTAGTCTATGACTAGAATTGAACATTTAAAACACAACGCAGACAGCGGTCGAAGTGGGTTCTAACAACCCATAACACACCCCACACCAAGAACAACCCGGCCGTTTTAGCGCACCCCTCGCCAACATTAATGCGGTCGGACCAGTGCTATATGTCTGTAACAAAGTATGCCTCCTCAATAGCACTGTCGCCTAGACAGCTTAGAAAGAAGGTCTTGGGTTCCATTAGCTTTCAGTGTGGAGTTTGCATGTTCACATGTTGTCCCCTAGGGTATTAGGGTAGGTACCCTCACAAAGAAACATGCAGTAATCCTGGTCTCTAAACTGCCTCCCCTCTGGCAAGCCTGATGGATGGGGAACGGAACTGGTTGGAATAAAGTGTTCCTTCCATGTTGATAAGTCCAATCCGGGGACTTATCAAAATAGGTCAGGAGAAAATATGACGTGGCTTGGAATCCTCATGCATTGAAGGAAGCATGAAGTCAGCCTGTTGCTCTCCCCAGGTTTGAAGAGGGAGCGTAGTGCCCAGGATTACGTTATACATTTGACAATGAGTGAAAAAAAGGGTTTTCCCAGATGACAAAGCATTGTGGTCATTGTAGGAAATCAGCCACTCACAAACATGCAGACATATAGTACATGCAGACTTCATTATTGGCCAATTTCCATGGGAATTTCCATACAAATTTTCAAATTGCGCACTGTTAATTGCGTGTTATCAACTGCAATTAACAGTGAGAGACTGCAGTGTGTTCCAGCGGTGAACACAGAAAAAAAGAACAGAAAAAAAAGATCATAACTACATCAAAGTAATTGTGGACATGTATCACAAACTCACAAAGCAAGGTAAATATTTATTAGGGGTGTGCTGAAACATTGTTATCGCGATAATATCGTATTCTTCCCACAATGTATATATAGTTTTGCTACAAACATTGCTACACCCTTCTCTAAACCTAAACCTAACCGCAAGCAGATTTGACTGTTATCAGTGGAGAAGATCGCAGTTGTCATCTTATCAGTGAGTAGGCTCCCAGACAACATCGCTCCTCGATAAGATGGTGCTGATAAGCAGCCTACTGGGAATTATCGCTTGATAACGGTAGAAGCGGGTGCAGGTATTGTGAGGTTCCAATGCCGTCCCAGCCCTAATTTATCTGCTGAGAAAACTAAAATGTATTTCTCAAGTCGCACAAGAGCTTGTTGGGGTTATTGGGTTCCCGCAGTTCAAATAGGATTTTTTTTTTGTTTTGGGGGTGGGGGGGCACAGTGGTTGAAAACCACCGTGCACGGTTTCATACACATGTTTCTCTCCCATTTAGTCTCACACTCGCATATACTGTACTGTATTTTTAGCTACCGTTTCACAGCTGTTTCTGTGTCACTATAGTATCAGATGAAACACTATACTAGTGTACTACAGTACCATGCCATCTTTTATTGGTTTCCTGATATGGATAAATATTTTGGAAATTAACCGTTTACATTTATACGGTTGTTGAGGTTTCTGTTTCATGTGAAACTTCGTAGTGTGGCTGGATCTTCATGACATCCATTGTGATTTATAACGGTGGTGGCGCAGACAGTTATTATAATGGGGATACATTGTGAAACTGACAGCAGGATATGTGTTGCTGTAATACGCATGCACCTGCCAATTCTGATGTAAGGTAACCATGTATTCCAGTGCTTTTCAACTTTTTTGATACCAGGGCCCACCATTTATTCAGCATTTGAGCTACAGACCACCATTTGATGACACTTCGGCCCCACAGACTGACCCCAAAATCTAAAGATTTGTTTTGTTTTTGTCCACAATTCCAGGCTGGATTTCAGAAACAAAACAGTCAAACATACAGATCACAATGACAAGTAATCTTCTACATTCTCTAGTTGAGTAGACTTGGGCTAATTCAGATGGTAAATATTTTAAGAGTGTAAACATGAAACCAAATGGATCCGCAAGGGTCCATTTGGTTTCATGTCTACGCTCTCAAAAGTGACATCTGGTTAACCAACTCACCACCATTTAGCCTGGGGACCACCTGGAACCCTCTCAAGGACCACTGGTGGTCCCCGGACCGCCGGTTGAGAACCACTGGTGTATTGTGTACAGTAGGTGTACAGTAAAATATGCAAAAGTAATAAAATACTCAATGTACAACATCAGAATACAGCATGTTGCAGCCGCAAAGTTGTGAGGCGGTAGATGTGCAATTCGACTCTCTAGGATACTTTCCAACGATTTTGAAAAAGTGTTGAAATAACTTGAAAACTTCCAGCATGATTTAGCCCATATTATTATCACTTGACCTCTGTGTTTTAATTACCATTGTGCAAATGAACAACAATAAAGTGAACTAAAGTAACCTACACTAAAGAAAGAAAAAAAGAAAATTAAAAGAACTTAATCAGGCACTGAAAAAGGCAATCAATGCTGTGGCAGCCCCTACAATACTAGCCGTTATCAAACCCCATTGTTCATCTATTTCACATTAGTACACCGAGAAGGATTTTAAAAAGGGATTCTCTTAAAGGGACACTTCCCATTTTTGGGGGGAACATGTTGGGAACATGTTAATGTTTTAATGTTTAAAAGATTTAGAACACTTTACAGGGGGTCCATTGGAACATGTGTAGTATTTGGTTTTAGATACTTTAGATTTTAGTAGTGAATCCATTGTCTCTGACATCGTGGACTGCATGTTTGTTGTCGCAGTAAGACAGTCGCTCTCCCCCTATCCCCAAGGAGTAGCAGTGCACCAAAGAATTCTGGGAATTGCAGTAATCCAGGAAGTATAGTGTCGAAGACATCAGAGACACTGGCCTAGATTTTCGTCCCTTATCCCTTAACTTCTTTGCCTTTTTAAACTAACATTTTTTCAATAGTTAAAGTCGCCAGTCCACAAGCTCACAACGTGTCAGTAGATTGGCTTGTTGAACTATTCCAAAAAGTAAAAGAGGGATCAGCAGTCTGGGATAAGGGGTTTAGATGGAGCCCACTGTGTTCTCTGCTAAAATCTAATATATCTAAAACCATACATTACACATACACAAACAACGCCCAGGATATTTTTATTTTTTCAAAAATGGTGAAGTGTGCCTTTAAGGGAAAGAGCTCCAGTGCGCAGTGGGCCGTTTCCCCATCTGTCATGGAGATCTGGCAATAAATCTCTTCTCTTTCTCTCCCTCTCAGGCCCGTTTGTAAGCAGGAAACATTGATCTATTCTACACCCTGGTAGTAGAATAGGCCAGGATAACCACCAGGCTTAATGACACGGGCCTCTCCCTCTCGGCAGGCACCGCTCAATCAACGCCTCAGAATAATCACACCAGTTAATGCTTTTTTTTGCCATTCTCCCCCTATAGCTCCATCCTTTGGCATTCATCCCGATTTGGGATCATTCAAGCACTTTTAACCTACCATTCCTGTCGATTACATGCAAAACAATACAAAAATAATATATAGTATTAAAAAAACCTTTTGAAGTGAAGGGGCCTCATAACACACATGCTCTCATTCCAGCAACACAATTTGTCGATCGACAGTCTTCAATTTTTCTGTTCACAAAATGTATGCGATTTCACAAAAACTCAAAGCTTAGAACGATGAGTTTATACAAAACCTCGAAGATGGACATAGAGGTTGAGGTGCATATGAACGCCCTGCATCGTCATTTAGAGCAGAGGTAGGCATGCAGCAAACTTTCAGATGAAGTGCCGTGTCTTTAGCCTGGCTTAGCCCTGAATCGCCACCTTAAAAATAAATAAAACACTACCTTATTTTTTCCCCCTGAAACGAAGTGAAACTAAATGACAGTTCAGACTGAGGTCAGGTTACCATGTCTTTATTTTCTTCATAGTTGCATGCTATCAAACTTATATCTGATTGACCATGTGCACAGCAACCATTGTTTCTCTTGTATTTTCTTTCAGGATGCCTGGGCATTAGACGATATTATTACTATGAATGTTTCCACAGTCAGACTTCTTGAATCTTGAATTTTGAGTTCACTGAAGTGCGAGTTTGAATGTGGATTTATGTGCATTAGGTAATTTAACTGTAGGCCTACACATTTTTCATATTTCATCTCCCTCCCACGTATGCCAGTGATTACCATCTGGGTGCCCAAGGTTGCCTAATCCCGATTTAGAGCCCTAAACAAACATTAAAGTCCTTACTGGCAAACCATTTACAGCCCAATTAAGTTCTTGTGAGAACCAACCAAAAGCTATTACATGCTCGGACGGACGGACGGACACACATGTAATGAAGTGGCTTGTGGCCCTCAAAAACATAAGATAATGTAAACAAACAATAATGTGTACATTTCTATTATATCTGTGTGACCTGGGTGCTACCTGGGAATTTCACAAAACATACTAAAGAAAGATACCACACAATACCGGGCTAAGATCAAGAGAAAAATGGAGACAAGATTCCATTTGTTTGTTTATTTAAATGGATCCTCTTATTCATGACTCAAACAGTTTCAGGGTTAACAAAAGTATTTATTAATTACAAAGTACTAAATATAACAACCTCTAAGCTGGTCAAAAATCTTAAGACTATAAATAACAATAAATGCGTGTACTTAGCTAAGGTGTCCTTGCATACAGGGGGAGACGGGGAAGCCATAAGGCGCGCACACACGCGCGCACACACACACACACGCACACGCACACACACACACACACACACACACACACACACACACACACACACACACACACACACTAAATGCAACAAGAACCCCTCTAGCCTATAACTACACTAAAAATAAGCTTATAGCTCACTCGTCACTGTCAATGTATAGCCAGTGCCTACAGTAGGCTATATTTACTATTTCTATGCAAATGCTAGTAATTCAGTTGTTTGCACAAAAGAACGAAACTAAAATGCAAGGAAGCTCAGGACATCGCCTAATAAGACAAACAATCAATATCTGAATGTGGACATGAATGTGGACACAATTAACTAAAAACAAACTAATTTAGCAATGAACCTGCCTTACCGAACGCACACACACGCATACATGGCACAACAGGAGGGTTAGAGGGAGCACCTGCAGTACAATGTATGTTTTAAATTTAAAGGGTCTACTCTAAATAGTGGCAAATATTAAGACATACAGTATAGGCAATATAAGGTACCTCAAGTATGGCATGCTCCTGCATGCAACCCCATGGACAGACAAACAATGGTAGCTGAACGCAGGCTCCCGTTAATCAGCCTGATAATGAGGGGGCGTGGCATCACCAGGGGCAACCTGTCAAGTCCAACTAACCCACTCCATTTGGTTATACAGTATAGATCATACCTGGGCATTATGCGGCCTGGGGGCCAAATCCGGCCCTTTGGCTGACTCTGACCGGCCCGTGAAATGGTTTTAGACCAGTGGTCCAGGGACCATCAGTGTCCTTGAGAGAGTTCAACTTAAATATGGAAAGTTGGTTAACCAGATGTAACTCTTTGAGAGCGTAAAAATGAAACCAAATGGACCCTTGCGGGTCCATTTGGTTTCATGTTTACACTCTCAAGAGTTAAAATATTCATCTGAATTAGCCATAGAATGTAAAAGAATGGTCGTTTTTATCTACTGGATGTTTGCCTGGTTTGTTTGTGAAATCCACCCTGGTATTGTGGACAAAAGCAAAAGAAATCTTTAGTTTTGGGTCTGTGGGGCTAAAATGTCATCAAATGGTGCTCCGTGGCTCAAATACTGAATAAATTGAGGGCCATGGTGTCAAAATGGTTGGTCTTACTCTTACTTTTATCTTGAAATTAAATTAATATTACGCAGACTTTAGTTCAGCCTTTAGTCTTGGCCCTCCACAATATTTTATGTATCTCATTTGGCCTCTTGGGAAAAATAATTGCCCACCCCTGGAATAGATCCATATAGTGGGGTGATTTGTTGAGTCATTTATAAAGAAATGTTGTCCATACTGTGTTTTCCCCCCATACAATTGGTATCTCTACTTTGTTTTGCAGTTCTTTCCTTGGTCCCTCAAACAACTATGGCATTTTCAACAACCGGATCAAAAGAAGACCTTCTTCACATTTCGAGTTGGAGATCAACGATTGTAAGATTTTATATTGTTTGTAAATCAAACAATTGATCTGAATGAGTGTTGTGTGTGCGTCGATTTAAGTCAATGATAATAATAATCATCAGTTATTATTTAAGTGGCAACAGGCACACAGCATGCATTAAGCTAAAGGTCTGACTCAGGGAGTTTTCTGTTTTAAATGATGAAATGCTGTTGGTTTAGTGGTGCCACAATTGTAGTTAGTTAGTAACAGTAGTAGTGTTTCAAATCATTTAAATATAAGCATTTTAATTTGAAATATCTTTGAAATTTGGGTTGTTTTGCATGCCATCATGTTTAGTGGGGCAGTCAGGGCATTTAGGGGGGCATTGCCCCCCTAAATGCCCATGCCTAGTTCCAACATCAATCTGCTACATACGATATGCGTGTTTGTGCAGTTTATTCGTCTCCCCCGACAGGTCCTCCACAGAAGCTTGCCCGGCGTGTCTTCACCAACAGCCGCGAGCGCTGGCGCCAGCAGAACGTCAACGGGGCGTTCTCGGAGCTGAGGAAGCTCATCCCCACCCACCCGCCCGACAAGAAGCTCAGCAAGAACGAGATCCTCCGGCTGGCCATGAAGTACATCAACTTCCTGGTCACCCTGCTCAACGACCAGGCGCAGGAGAAGACGCCCGGTTTGTCGTCGGAGGAGGAGGACGAGGAGGAGACTCGGGACTTGGAGAGCCCGGTCAAGGACGGTGGGTCGGACGAGGACGACGACGAACTGAACCCCCTTTTTCGGCGGGACGACGTCTCGTCATCGCCCCCCTCGCGGCGGGCCCCTGATCCGCTCAGCGGCGCGGCCCGAGTGACCGCCGCACTCAGAAACAGAGACTCGAGCGACTCGGTCGTCGCCCTGGCGAGCTCTCCGGTCACCTCCAGCTGCTATGGAGACACGGACAGCGAGGAGAGCTTCGGGGCCAAGAACTCGCTGTTGGCCCACGGCATTCTGGGAAAGGTCAAGGGTCAGATAAGGACGGTGGCGGCCGCTCATGATGAACGGTGACATCATATCGGTCTTGTACATTGCTGACGTTGGAGTGTTGCAATAAGCACCAGACTGGATGGATACGGCCGATGGAAGGGCTGAGACAATGGAATTGATGTGGGTTTTGTGATGCATTTATTGTACATGTCGTTTTAACTGTGAGTGTGGACATTTTGTGTGACGTGCAAACTAGATTGTGAGGCTCTGTGTTTCTGGAAACGAATGTTTTGTGATGCGGTGTAAAAAAACATTATGGAGTATGCAAAGATGCACGTTAGTGCTTTCAATAAAAAATGAGGCCAGCATGGTTATGTTTTAGGTGGTGTATCTGCAACCTACTGAGCAAGTAATTACAACAACAACAACAAAAAAGACCAACTACAGGTCGCTCTTTTTGGTCAACCAGATCAGAATGCTAAATCAAAAGCATCCTGGTCTGAAAAACCTCTCAAACTAAAAGCTCTAACACAGTGGCTTTCAACCTTTTTGATACCAAGGCCCACTATTTATTCAGCATTTGAGCCACGTACATTTTAACCCACACAGTCCCAAAACTAAATACTTATTTGGCTTTTGTCCTCAATTCCAGGCTGGATTTGGGAAACAAAACAGTCAAACATACAGTAGATAAAAAAAATGACCATTAATCCTCTACATTCTCTAGTTGTAAAGACTTGGGCTAATTCAGATGGTGAATATTTTAACTCTTGAGAGTGTAAACATGAAACCAAGGGTCCATTTGGTTTTGTGTTTACACTCTCAAAGAGTTACATCTGGCTAACCAACTTTCCATCATTTAGCCTGAGGACCGCTGGTTGAAAACCACTGCTCGTAGATATGTTACTTTTTAGCTATTATTTCCGGTTGTGGAAGTTTATAGGCAATCAATCAATGGAACACTAACAAGTGCTCATTTTGTGCGTGAAGCGAGATGAAATTCCACAAACGGCGTGCATCGATTTAAACCCGCGTGTTGCAGTGTTTTTGATGTTCCCTATTGTTCCTATTTCTTTTGTTTGACAAGGCGGGGTGAGGGTCCCCTCCCGGGCCTCGGCGGACGTTGTGACACACTTGTACCAGACAGAAATAAAGCCTGCTTTAGTTTGCTGTTCCGTATTCGTACATCCTCTTTATTGCGCTCCAAAGGGCTGCCTTCTTTGTCAGCACGATTTCTCAACAACACTTCCAAAGCTTTTCACGATCAGCACTTTAGGAAAGGGGCATGTTGTATATGACAGTGTTAAGTAGGCTTGGCTCTGTGCAAAATGTTTATAAACAGCCAAAAGAAAAAGCAAGATAAATACTACATCTTGATTTCTTTTTTCCCTAATGCAGGGGTTTTCAACCTTTTTGACACCAGGGACCACCATTTATTTAGCATTTGAGCCACGGACCACCATTTGAGGCCAAAGACCTAAAACTAAAGAAATATTTTGGTTTTGTCCATAATTCCAGGCTGGATTTTGCAAACAAAACATTTTAACTGAGAGTGTGAAAATGAAACCAAATGGACCCGCAAGGGTCCATTTGGTTTCATTTTCACACTCTCAAGAGTTACATCTGGTTAACCAACTTTCCATCATTTAGCCTGGGGACCACCTGGAACCCCCTCAAGGACCACTGGTGGTCCCCGGACCACTGGTTGAAAACCCCTGCCCTAATGAATGAAAGTGATCTATGATCCACAAAAAAACACACGCCTACTACATCTACAACAACAACAACAACAACCTTGCAAGAATGCTTCCAAAACTAACAAAAAACCCAGCCAAAAACACTTAATCCATCATCAGGCATCACATTTAGGATATGGAGTGAATAGCCACAGCAGCACTACCCAGCAGGGGCGGATGTAACATTTCCCAATTGGGGGGGGCAGGAGAAAATGGTATGGGCGCGGCTTCATCGCCCGTGGCGCGAAGCGACACGGGCGATGAAGCCGCACCCATACCATTTTCAGTTACAGGACTTTTATTAGGCAAGTATAAGCTTTTATTAGGCAAGTATAATTGTTGAAGTTACAACAGACACGCAGCATGCATAAAGCTAAAGGTCTGACTCAGAGAGTTTTCTGTTTTCAATGATGAAATGCTGTTTGTTTAGTGGTGACACAACTGTAGTTAGTTAGTAGCAGTAGTAGTGTTTCAAATCATTTTTTATAAAAATAATAAGCACCTAAATATCTTGGGTTGTTTTGCATGCCATATGTGTTTGGTGGGGCAGTCTGGGCATTTAGGGGGGCACTGCCTTCCAATGTCCATGCCTAGATCCGCCCCTGCTACCCAGCATGCCATACTGTGTTGTTTGTTTGGGTTCTGTGCAGCAGACAGATTGATTTCAGTGCAGCTTTTGACACGAAGCGGGGAAGGTGTTAACACCATCGCCTCTGGAAAGGGCCAACAAATACAATAAATACATAAGAAAGGTATGTGATGATGTGGCACTGAGCAGCTGGACATCCACAGGATAGTTATTATTTTCCTGGGTAGATCTTTCCATTATTCGACCATGAGAATTCCTGACGTGGAAAAAGAAATACCCTGCTCCGCTCACCTCTGTTCGATGGGGGTGTTTGTTTTCTTTTCCCCCTCGGTGCAGCTGTTTTAGGGAGGGGTGTTACAGTACATGTGTGTACATGTGTGTGTGTGTGTGTGTGTGTGTGTGTGTGTGTGTGTGTGTGTGTGTGTGTGTGTGTGTGTGTGCAGTACAGATGTTTTGAGAACTGTCCTTCCAACTGGCAAGGACAGTTCTCAAAACTGAGAAATTGGGGGCATGATATGACGTTAATTCAATTCACTTATCAGATGAAAGTGTCAAGGAATGACACTAGCAAGGACAAGGACCGTGATTTTAAGGTAATAGAGGTAACTTTAGTGTGTACAAACACTGTGTTTGTAAACAGATTTGTTTAAAAAAAGAATCTAACTCCACCTCACCGACTGTACATCTGCTACATCTACAGTATATGTGCTAGAGACCGATGTGCTGTGATTCGCTAAAATGCTGGCTTATCCAACACCCCCCCCCCCCCCACACACACACACACACACACACACACACGCACAAATTAGCAACGCCTTTCCTAAGCCCGACGAATGTTTTGTTTGCATGATTGGTTGAGAAAACAGAGAAGACTGCCGAAGCAGACAACCCGCAACACTCCATGTTATGAATTTCCTTCGAGGTGCAAGGCTCAAAAATGCAATGTCAAAAAGAGAGAAAAATGCCAGCACTCAATAAATGTCCTTTCCGATCTATCTTTTATTACCTCATCCACAGTGCAGCAACAAACGCGTTTTGACAACAAAGGTCTTCCTCAGCGTGTCAACGCTGAGGAAGACCTTTGTTGTCGAAACGCGCTCGTTGCTGTACTGCATGCTTGGTTGACACAACAACAAAGTTCTGGACTGTCTGCAGGACGAAGCAAGAGTCTGTCTACAGAGAAACAGATGCAGCATTAAAGTAGAGACAACTTTGAGGGGGAAAAGGCAAACATCTAGCTGTATGTCTATTTTGATGTTTGGTTAAAAGTTGCTTCTATTACATCAAGTAAATCAACATGCATTTTTCAGAAATCCTTCAGAAAAAGATCAGGGGGAGAGAGAGAGAGAGGTGAAGATTGGGATTGCCACATCCATACTGTACAAACACATTGCATTGCACAAACGTGTACGATCGTGGCAAACAGCTGGGAAGGATTATCCAACGGGCACGTTGGGCCCAGGCCCAGGGGCCCTTGAGCTAGGGGGGCCCATGAGCTTGAGTGTCCGTGTGATTGCAAAGAGGCTCAAGCTCAGGGCCCACCCAAAAAAGGGTAAAAGTGAATAATAGTTGTGCACACAGTCCATTAACAATGGGTTTACTAGTTTTGTGTCATTAAAATAGCCCCAATAGTCATAAACCATCATGCCGTCGCACCGGGCAGAAAAATCCTCCGGTGTAAGGGGGCCCTTTGGCTGGTGGCGGCCCAGGGGCCCTTAATTTCATAATCCGCCTATGGTGGAAAAGCGCACGTCGTGCATGCCGTGCGTTAAAGGTGGATGTGGTAGAAGAGTAAAAGCGAGAGTACACGATTGCCAAAGCGGTGTGGTTTTGGTGCGTGTGGTTTCACAGGGTGGATGTGGGACCAAGCTGAGGTATAGGGGGAAGGCTGAACAACGAAGCCCCCGACCCCCACAATGCTCCGCGGTGTGGCGATGCTGCTGTATTGTTCAGAGCCAGGGGCGGATTGGCCATCTGGAGTACAGGGAGTTTTCCCTTGTTTGTGCAAACAAAACAGTGTAGACTTCTTAATTAAGTAGTGCTAATTCAGATGAATATTTTAACTCTTGAGAGTGTAAAAATGTTTACACTCTCAAGAGTTACACCTGGTACACAGACTTTCCATCATTTAACCTGGGGACCACCTGGAACCCTCTCAAGGGTTCCCCTGAAAACCCCTGATGTAGACGGACTGGCCCCATGAAGTGAACGGAGTTGGCGTAACTCAGTCTATTTCCAAGGCTCTGGTATTGTTGCCTATACGGCCAGGTCAGGTGGGCCGGAAGCGCCGACAGTTAGTGCTGTCTCATTGACGGCCAACGAGTTTCCTGGAGGGAGGGAGGGGATGGATGGAGGGAGGGGTGGGGGTGGGTGGGGGACGCGGTTTGGGTCTGTGGTGGCAACAAGCAACAACCGCCACATGGAATAAAAGAGAGCAACGAAGGGAGGAAAGAGGAGAGAGGGGGAGAGAGAGAGAGAACGTCTCTCAAGTCCTGCACTATGACTGCACAACAGGAAGTGTTTGTTGCATAACTCTTCTACAAATACTACCCCCCCACCCACCCCCACCAGCCCATGGTGGCAATGTTGTGCCTACAACACTTAACAAACATGCACATGCGCACACTCACACACAAGAGAGGCAGACTGTACACTACTGGAATTACAGAAGCAGCATGGGGGGGTTTACTAGTATGTCAATAAAGTAGTTGCGAATACACTGAGCCCTTACTATGAAAGCCAGGCCATACTGTACGTGTCTGTCTGTGTCACACACACCATATTCAAGCATGCCTAAACCCAGAACTACATAAGCTGGCAGACTCCATTTGGGTAACTCCATATATGAGCAGACTCCATATTGCAATATTTACTGTGACACTACTGACATTATGACTGATTTACCGTGTGTAAACTTGTGGTTTCAATCACTTATACTTTCAGTCAATATTATACAAGAATGTCTGGGAAATAGCTGACGTGCAAGACATTTTGGTAGGCCTACATTTTAGAGAATAAAAGAAAAACTCACACTGATGACAATATCCTATTAATACTCGATTTTATCATTAAATAATTATGTGATGCAGTGTTGCATTGCGGCTGGAGTTACCACACATGGTTTCATTGACTGCTTACATTCAAAAACTCATTATTTGTTTTCTCCTTATATTTTACAGGTCATTATAGTTGGCTATTTGGCTTCTACAGTATGTGGAGTGTAGGCCATAGGGTCAACTACTCTACTATACTACTTTTTCTATGCACACACAGTGGCGCAGTGCAAAGTAGAACATTTGACCTGACAATATAGATTGTACAAAACATTCGCTCTGAAGAACATGTAATATTCAAAGATTTGCACTGCTTTTTCACGATTTCCCCAAAAATGGAAATTTATTTTCATATAACTTGTGAAACAAGACATTTTTCTGCATAATGACTAATTTGATGCCAATATTTTTTACTCAAATCTTTTTTATTACTCATTTTATTCAAGTATAGTTGTGAATTACTAGAATTCTTTTGTTTTCTATTTGTATCAGAGTATAGCTACGTTGCAGAAATGAGCGGTGCGCTGGTCATAGACAAGCGCATAGCAAGTTCATTCAGGAAACCTCAGTGCAGTCGCTGCCGGCCCTTTAAAGGGCCGCCTCAGCATCACATTCACATGATTGACTTCATCCAATCACAGGCTCTCACAGGCTATTTAAACTGTAAGTTTGTATTGCTCTTCCTGCTTGCTTGCTTGCTGCTGCTGCTGCTCACTCTGATACTGCTGTTCTGCTTATGCTTAATCATTTTGCTGCTAAATTTTGCTGCTGTGCTCACCACTGCTACCTATTTTGCCTACTTATGTCCACCAGCTGGGCAAATGTATGCCTTCATGGTGTTCAGTCTTGGTAAGTGATTTGTTTGGAGGGATTTGCACTGTGTTTGTTCCCTATGGGCCAGAGACCGAGTTGGAACCGCTGCTCAAATGTTGTTTCTGTTAACATTGTGCACTAATGCTCACATTGTTAGCTTAGTGAGTATATTAATCTTCACTTTGGGTCCTACTCATCTCACACTCACCAAGATTGGTCAAGAAGTAGCCATATAGTAGCCTTATATATATATGTGTGTGTGTGTATAGCATACCTGCTGTGGAGCAGCTCTCCCTCTGGTGTTCTAATTATGTATCATTCATTATCGGCGGTTAAGTTATTGTGCATCTGCTGTTTTAGTAACCATTGTAGGGTGTAATATAGATTCAAGGCAAGCTAAGGAGTGTAAACTGATGTTTGCCTTGTGCTGTGCGGGTTGCCATGTCTGTTTATTATAAGCTTCTTTGGCTTGTCCAATAGAAATTGCTTGGCAGCTGCAAGGATGAGTGAGGTTTGTTTGAATCACCCTGAGATTAACGTCATGTAATGGTTGTATTGCTGTAACATTTTCATGTATTCAAGATGGTTCATTGCCTTTTTCAGATAAGAGCCGATTGTCTCTTCCAACGGCAACTCAAGTTTTTTCTGGTCGGAATGGTATGCTCATGCAGTGTCGGCAAGAGAAGTATGGTCAGGTTGACTTGAGCAATTTAAAGAAGTGAATGGCTTCTTCAGAGTGTTAATTTGCATAGGCGCAAGACTGACTAAAGGAATCTGGCATGAACCGTTAAATAGTTTTATATCATGGGCCAGGGTTGGCAGGGCCATGTTGCAGTTATTTCGGCCACATTAAATCTGATTCTGTTGTGATCTATTAACTAAACGTTCTGCTGTTAGGGCATGTTCTACCTGGGTATAGAAGGTTACTGCATATTCAGGATTTGTTCACTATTCATTTTTTGAGGTGTTTGGAGGCTAATTGTAGCAGTATTGATGGATCAGGGAGACTCAATACAAGGCATTACTGAAGCATAGTTTGAGGAACACAGTTCTCTGCAGCCAGTAGATTTAAATGTCCAGTAAGCACTTGCTTGGTTAGATTGCGGTCCTTCAATTTCAACTATCAGGTTAAGGTAAATTTTGCTCATCTACATGATTGAAGATTCAATTAGCCGTAAAATAATAATAACCTGGTATGGGATGCACAGGATATGCATGAAGGATGCTGGCAGTATACAGGCAAGGGTGGCACTAGGTAGAGTGAAACTTGGGCGTTGCGCACAAGAGACATTGGTCTACTTGTGCATGAGCAGAGTGAGCTAATACCCATGACATAAGCAGTGCACCGATGCCTTAACTTGCACCCAATCCACTCGCACAGATGGAATGGCTTATGATTGTCATTAACTTTGATCTTAGCGTCAACTTTAACTTTATCCAGTGTTAAAGTGATATTCCCTCATGCCTGATCTCATACTGCTTCTGTTTTCTGTTTCATGAGCCTTTTGGTGATCTTCTGATGGGATGAACTGGGATGCTGGGGAAGTCCTTCCCGCGGGTTGCCGGAATCACTCTTCATCTCTGTCGCAGCCGCAGCCATTACCCTCAGCCTCACCTCGATGGTTTCACGGATCTTATGAAGCCCTGAGGCAGGTCATTGTTAATCGTCTTCTAGGCTGCTTTTGTTTTAGGTTTTCAATCTCATACGTTCTTATAGTCGCTCAGCCGGTTCAAGTAGTGATTTGGTTGAAGCTTCTGTATCCTTATTGTTTACAGACTCTGGCTAAGTAGCTAGTTTAAAGATTGCCAGCTGACACAAGGCTTCAGTGTTGCGCTCCACATGGTGGCAGCATGAATTTGTTGGCTGAACCAGGATGGGAATCGTCCCTTGTCATTAAGGATTCTCCCCTGTTGGTTATTCAGTAGTATAACCTGGACCTACAGTATGTCATGGGCATTGTCATTCTGAGTTGTTTTAGTTCCGGCTTGTCAAGTTTAGATGCTCGTCCTGTCTAATGTATGTTCCGTATCAAGCCTGCTGATGGAGTTTGGACTGCCCAGTACTAGCTCTTGATCAAATTATGCTATTATGCTAACTATCCATGCCTTTTTAACACCAGTGCTATTAGGTTCATGCGGCTGACTTCACAATCCAACCTCTGAATCTCTGACCCTGCCGGGTCTTGTAGCTTCCTATATATCTATCTACATGTATAGTTGTTTTTGGTAAGCTAAATCGGCCCTAGTGCTCCATTAACAAACTACCGTATAGCTGGTGTTCAGAGCCTTAAATAAAACCTTAATTTTGAAAAGGAAGGAAATAACGAATGTCTTTCTAATACCTCATTGATTCTCAAAATGGTGTCAAGGGATTTGGCTTAAGTATCTTTATGATCAGATTCTTGCTGCCTTCTGTGTGTTTCTAAGATGTGGTGGATCCTACCCATGATCTATCCACTTCTGTCTTGGATGACTACTGCGGAACCTCTAATCTGACTCATTTGATAGGGCACTGTATATCTGTGGCAACTAACACTGGTCTTTGTCCTTTCTCTTCCATATATCATCTGCATGCTGTCCTTCTGTAAACTCCATGAGCTCCTGTTCACGGTGGATTCTGAGACGCCATGGTCCTTTGGTTCTGCAAAACCTGCATCTTCTGTGTCAACACTGAGCTGCCTCCTGATCGCATCGTGTCAACACTATTCAGGATTGGGGCGATCTACATGCTATAGCGGCATCAAAAGCTCCAGCTGCTACATCCTAGTCCTCTTCACTTGCAGCTTTGGAAACTATGCTCAGCTAATCTCTTTTACAGTACAGGCTCGGAACGATTATTCTGACTCATGTTTTAGTTACATGCTGCTATATGTATATTTTGCTACTTGCGCTGCAGTTTGATACTCTTAAACTGCATTCAGTATGCTTGCTAGGCCTAAATGTGCTCTTGTTACAGCGAGACACTGCTTTTTTTATTTTATTTCTCCAATGACAAATGCTCAGTGGGTTGTGTAAGTGTGCACATGAGTTAATTGCGTTAAAAAGATTTAATCGGATTAATCCACAATTAAGTAAATAATTTATTTGTTTTCAACAGCCTTAATTATTACTACTCTTTACAAAGAAAGTAATGATGATCTTTACATCACGCTGCTGCTCTTACTCTTAAAACGCGTGCTGCGTTAAGCCTGCCCTGCCGCGAGTACTTGGTTACTCTTTAAAACGCGTGCTGCGTTAAGCCTGCCCTGCCGCGAGTACTTGGTTACTCTTTAAAACGCGTGCTGCGTTAAGCCTGCCCTGCCGCGAGTACTTGCTTACTCTTAAAACGCGTGCTGCGTTAAGCCTGCCCTGCTGCGAGTACTTGGTTACTCTTTAAAACGCGTGCTGCGTTAAGCCTGCCCTGCCGCGAGTACTTGGTTACTCTTTAAAACGCGTGCTGCGTTAAGCCTGCCCTGCCGCGAGTACTTGGTTACTCTTTAAAACGCGTGCTGCGTTAAGCCTGCCCTGCCGCGAGTACTTGGTTACTCTTTAAAACGCGTGCTGCGTTAAGCCTGCCCTGCTGCGAGTACTTGGTTACTCTTTAAAACGCGTGCTGCGTTAAGCCTGCCCTGCTGCGAGTACTGGGTTACTCTTTAAAACGCGTGCTGCGTTATGCCTGCCCTGCTGCGAGTACTGGGTTACTCTTTAAAACGCGTGCTGCGTTATGCCTGCCCTGCTGCGAGTACTGGGTTACTCTTTAAAACGCGTGCTGCGTTAAGCCTGCCCTGCTGCGAGTACTGGGTTACTCTTTAAAACGCGTGCTGCGTTAAGCCTGCCCTGCTGCGAGTACTGGGTTACTCTTTAAAACGCGTGCTGCGTTAAGCCTGCCCTGCTGCGAGTACTGGGTTACTCTTTAAAACGCGTGCTGCGTTAAGCCTGCCCTGCTGCGAGTACTGGGTTACTCTTTAAAACGTGTGCTGCGTTAAGCCTGCCCTGCTGCGAGTACTGGGTTACTCAAATAAATAAATAAATAAATGAATAAATAAATACGCGTGCTACGTTATGCCTGCCCTGCTGCGAGTACTTGGTTACTCAAAAAAAAAAAAAAAAATAATAATAAAAATACACACGTGCTGCGTTATGCCTGCCCTGCTGAGAGTAAATCTCTTAAAGCTGCTGCAGCCCTGCTCATTTCTGCTGAGTATATGCATACTCTTAAAACTGCTGCCCTGCTCATTCTGCAGAGTATATGCATACTCTTAAAACTGCTGCCCTGCTCATTTCTGTAGAGTAACACTCTTGTACTGCTATAAAAAAAAAAAAAAAAAATGCAGCTCCAGGTGGTAGGGTACTGGGTACTGATTCGGTCTGGTAATGTTAGGATGTCCTTCAGTTCTGGTTGTCTGTGTGGTGGCTAACCAGGACACGGTTTAGGACTCAAAAATTCAAGTATCAGCAGGCGCTCTCTGAAACTATTGACCTAGTCTTCACGTAATGCTAGAATGACCAACGTCTGATCCAAGCCCACAACTATGCTCTCTTGCTGCGTGGAAGGATATCGGTATGGTCGTCCTTTTCAGGAAGCAACAGGCGCTCTGTTGTACACATTGACCTAGTCTTCACGTAATGCTAGAATGACCAATGTCTGATCCAAGCCCACATTATGCTCTCTTTCTGCGTGGAAGGATATCGGTATGGTCGTCCTTTTTTAGGAAGCAACAGGCGCTCTGTTGTACACATGTTTAGCTTATGGTTGGTGCTGGATGATCTGCTTTTTGTTGGGGGGTTCGGATCGTTTGCGCTGCTGTGTTGGGGGATTCGGAGTCCTTAAGGTCAGGACTGTTGCGCTTGATCTGAGTACCCAAAAAGCAGATCCAATTCATCCGCCAAACCATGATAAATATATTGCTTATTTTATATTCAATAAATGAATATTAAACCCTTCTTGAGTTGTCCTGACTGAAATGAGCGGTGCGCTGGTCATAGACAAGCGCATAGCAAGTTCATTCAGGAAACCTCAGTGCAGTCGCTGCCGGCCCTTTAAAGGGCCGCCTCAGCATAACATTTCACATGATTGACTTCATCCAATCACAGGCTCTCTCAGGCTATTTAAACTGTAAGTTTGTATTGCTCTTCCTGCTTGCTTGCTTGCTGCTGCTGCTGCTCACTCTGATACTGCTGTTCTGCTTATGCTTAATCATTTTGCTGCTAACCCTCCTCCACCCCAGCTACCACCTGTAGATTTGGATCTGCCCTTTGGGTACGGGGGATTCGGAGTCCTTAAGGTCAGGACTGTTGCGCTTGATCTGAGTACCCAAAAAGCAGATCCAATTCATCCGCCAAACCATGATAAATATATTGCTTATTTTATATTCAATAAATGAATATTAAACCCTTCTTGAGTTGTCCTGACTGAACTTTGAGTAAAGCTACTTTTCCCCAGCCAGCACAGCAGTGTAGATACTGTTGTAGCAGCCATAGAGGCCCCCCAGCAGGGAGCTAGTAGACAGCCTGGGACCCAGAGATAATGTCCTCCTCTCCCTGCAACCCTCCACTGTGCCCCCGCTGCCACCAAGAAGACCTGCTTCATCCTGACCCAGAAATATACCACTTTCTGGATTTCACGGCGAATTGCATCATACATCATTCACATAACTTTAGTACGCGTCCAATTGAAGGTTGCACTTAATGTAGAGCTGACCTTCTTAGCGGCCATTACAAGCAATTCAGAGTGTCTGAGGCAGTGGAGATTGGGGGGAAAAACGTTGGTCTCTGCACTGCGGCAGGAGGAGGAGGAGATTGAGCAAACGCAGTAATAAAATGAATGTGGTGAAGGAAACATCATCATCATGGGAGATTGTGTGGATTAATTTGCACACCTCGGAATGTTGATTTAGCACTTTCTGGGTATGATGTAAAACTACACTCCTCCTCGGCTACACTCCTTAGGCCTGACATCTCCATTTTTGAATGCTTAGGAATTTTGAAAAATAGCAGATCTAAAGGTTCACATGGGCCACGACCCGTTGTGAGTTTGTAGATTGTCTATGAAGGAATACATTTGAGTTTAGAGCGGTTAACCTGAAGGTGAAAGAATCAAGATGGATAATTGAAGCCAGAATTGAATATGAACAGTGAGACATAATAATAATAATACAATAACAAATGAAAGAAAGAATGACCTGTTGTCTTTAATTGTGCAGTAAGGCATTGTTGTGTTAAGTGGTGACACCGTATTAAGCAAACAAACACATTAGAACTATTGCCAACAGAATATTGTAATAATGTAAATAGATATTTGACTTATGGAAAATGAAATATAGATGATAGTGTAATATTGTTCTCGTATGATAGCTACTAAATACACCAACATTTCAATAGTAGATATACAAACTTTACATTTTTATCATATACTAGTGTATTTACTGCATAATAAAGGTGTCTATACTGTATCATATCTGACCCTAAACCTAATTATATGCAATTATTACAAGTTAGTGCAAAATAATAGCTGAAGCAGCAACAATTGAGTTTATCTGGGACCTCTGGGCAGTGCTTTATTGTAATTTTACTGCTTTGTGAATATTGGTAAAACAAGAAAATGGCCGCACATGCCGAAGGTGTGCCAACTTTGATGCTGCAGGTTAAGACATATCCAAAGTTTCGGGGGTTAAGCCTTCATCAGTGAAACTGTGGGAACACCAGGGAACACATTCCCTGATGAAGGCTTAACCGCCGAAATGTTGGATACGTCTGGCTGCGTCCTAAATAAAAGTTGGCAGTTGGCAGGCCAGTGTTGCCAACTGCCCAAATCCAAAATGCACTAGAGCACTTTCTAAAATGCACTATAGTGCAGTGGTTTTCAACCGTTTTCATACCAGGGCCCACTATTTATTCTGCATTTTAGCCACAGACCAACATTTGATGTTGAGTTTAGTCTCTAACTAGGAGAGATAATTGGCACAATGTTGGTCAAAATAGCAATTCATCTCCATTTTCTAAATGTGTAGATGCTCGAAAATTAGGTAATTTAGATGTTTAAATATAATTTAACTATTGCGAGTGTAAAATGAAACCAAACCGTAAGGGTCCATTTGGTTTCATTTTACACTCTCAAGAGTTACAGATCTATCAGGGTGCATTTGGTTACCAATGGTCCTTTCTAGGAAGGAAGGAGGACACTTTCTTGTTTCATCAAGATTCCCTCCCGTGGGCCTACGCCGCCAAATAGGAGTTTGGTGTGTGTGAGCATTTCCGTGCACAATTTCACTGTTTAAACACAAACAACAATGCAGCTGTGAGAAGATGTTTCGTTTTTGTATTTTGAAATCGGTCACGATCCACAAGTAATATTTACTGTATATTACGTGCTTCTGTGCAGCTCTCTCAATGTCAAAGTGAAGTCAAAATGCATTGTTTGTACACTGCTATGCAGCAGAGCCACAGCCAAGGGAACCAACAGACTCAATGCTGAAAAAAAAAACTTATGATCAATTTCCAAATTTTTCATTCCGTCTTCAATTGTTTTCCTCCATTTTTCGCAAGTGAATGTTTGGATGCTTCGTCGGACGTTTCGCTTTGGGTGTTGGTTTTGCCATATTTTCGTCTGCCCACTTCACTAACCACGGCTCCGGCCGTCGCCCCGATGGCACCCCCGAACAGCCCTCCGAAAAACGCTCCCGACAGGAGACCCAACAACGCACCCGCGACCACCAACCCCATAGAACCCAAAAGGGGACGACTCCCTGCCACTGCCGCCGTTGTCGTCTCTGCTCCAGAACATCCCGCCTGAGCGGAACCGGCATCTGCCATCGAGTTCTGAACCTCCTGACACTTCTCCTTCTTCTCCAACGCCGACGCGTCGGCCAGCAGCTTGGGGACCATCTTCGCCCCGGACTCCACCTTCTCCCACACGGAGCGAAGGAGCGAGGGAGACAGATCCGAGAGCGAGACCTCGGGGACGTTCTCCAGCATCGTGCCGGCGCTCACCAGGCTCCTCTCCGCTGCCTCCCTCGTTCCTTCGATCTCATCCTCCTCTACCTTCTCTCCTCCCTCCGCCCATCCCTTCTTCTTCTCCTTTTCCTCCCTCGCGATCTCAACCTGCCTCTGCCTCACCTTCTCCTCCGCCTCTTGGAACGCGGGCGACGAATAAAAGCCTCCGCCCGCTTCTCGGACCGTCTGCTCCACCTTCTCCAGGAGCTCCACCACGTTGGTCCTCTCCTCCTCCCCCTCGCCTCCTCCTCCTCCCCTTTCCGCCACGTGGAACCTGTCCATGCACTTCTCCACCAACTTCAACAGATCGGCCCGCTGCTCGGCGATGTACTCCTCCACGCCAGCGCTTCCCGCCGCCGCCACTTTCCCGCTCTCCCTGAGGCGGTCGGCGTGCGTGAAGAGGACCAGGGTTCGCGAGCGGACCGCCTCTGCGCCGAACACGGCCTCCACAGCCCGCAGGGCCTGCAGCTCGGTGCGGGCCGGCTGGTCCACGGGGACGCACAGGAGGAAGGCGTGCGGGCCCGGGGCGGACAGCGCCACGCAGGAGGAGATCTGAGCCCGCACCTCGTCCGGGCCGCGCTCCGACTGGAACCAGTCCGGGGTGTCCACCACCGATACCTGGAGAGGAGGAGAGAGACAGTCGTCACGGAGCGGGGAAACAGCAACGTCCGTGCCACCGTTTATACCAGGGGTGGGCAATTGTTTTTCCCCCAAGGAGCCAAATGAGATACAGAAAACATTCTGGAGTCTGTGTGATATTACGGTAATTTAATTTCTATACAAAAGTAGTAAGTAGAATTGTCTTGACACTCTGGCAAGAGTATTATGTTATTGTAGCAGTGGTTCTCAACCATTTTGATAACAGGGCCCAGTATTTATTCAGCATTTGAGATTTGAGCCACGGAAGACCTCATTTTGGCCCCACAGACCCCAAGACAAAAGATTTGTTTTGTTTTTGTCCACAATACCAGGCTGGACTTTGGAAACAAAACAGGCAAACATACAGATCAAAATGACCATCTAGTCATCTAGACTTGGGCTAATTCAGATGATGAATATTTTAACTCTTGACTTCGCGAAATGAAACCGAATGTATTTTCACACTCTCAAAGAGTTACATCTGGTTAACCAACTTTTCATTTAGTTGGGGACCGCTTGGGACGCTCTCAAGGACAAGTGGTTGAAAACCAATGTATTATAACACTAAAAAAGTGGGGTTGTTCCTCTCCAGAACAATGGTAAAGATAGGAAACTTGCGCGTACACGTAGGTGAATAAAGGTATTGTATCGCAAGTACCCTTTCGCAGGCCGGTCAGAGTCAGAGGGCCAGATTTGGCCCCTGGCTGCATGATGCCCAGGTGTGGTTTACACAGTGTTAGTTTTGTTGACGAAGAATGGTTTTTCAAGAAGACTAAGCAGGACTCAAACTAAATGGCGTGTCATTCAAAAGACTAAATAAAAATATTCTGAGAGGATTAACACTGCCGGTTTCGGTGTGCAAAAACAAAAGTATTTCCTCTGGCACAGTAAAGTCTTTACTGGAGCATTAAGCTGTAGACTTGTTCTGTTGATGCTGAATCGTGCTTACTTTGTCCTGCATCCAAAGTTTTATATGGACGTGCATAACATTTCCTTTTAAAACAGGGAAAGCACCTTGGGCTTGAAAAATGCTAAACATTCGTCTTCAAAAAGGACAAATGCAGAAAGAGAACATGCAGAATGCAAATTGACCTAAACCTGTCAGACAAAATGACGATGAATGGCAATGAAATGGTTGCCTTTTTGAAAATGTCTGAAGGTATTTAAAACATTTGACTGGAAGTAAACCTCTAAAAAAAACCTGAGTAAGGAAGTTGGCATTTCCAACGTCATGAAAAACTATTTTCATTTTTTTATTCACATTTCTGCTCAGCAGGTTGATACGGTTCACCACATGAACTAAATTAAACAAAACTTAAATACTACATCTAAAAGTCTTTCAGAATTGAATCGTAATATGATTATTAAGCGTAAAACATGATGTTCATGTTTACACTCTCAAGAGTTAAAATATTCATCATCTGAATTAGCCCAGTCTACACAACTCGAGAATGTAGAAGAGGTCATTTTTGATGTTTGCCTTTTATTTCCGGAATCCAGCCTGTAATTGTGGACAAAAACAAAAGAAGTCTTTAGCTCTGGGGTCTCTAAAATGTCCTCAAATGGTGGTCCGTGGCTCAATTGCTGAATAAATAGTATGCCCTGGTATCAAAAAGGGTTGGAAACCACTGATCCAGACACATTTCCCGGTCGGTCAATTGATTGAGAATACTGACCATTCTTCCTGCAACCAGAGCCCTCCTCTTGTCACACTCCCGAGTGACGGCCGTGAGGCTGTCTGCCCGCGACACAAACGCCTCCTGGCCCAGGATGAGGTTGCCCGCCGCGCTCTTCCCAGATCCAGACCGCCCCAGCAAAATCAAACGCACCTCCGGGCCGGAGGAGGAGGATGCGGATGGTGGGCTGGACGAATTGGAGAGGGTTGAGGAGGTGGGAGACGCCTCAGGAGAAGACCTCTCTTCCAGGCCGTTGATTCTATGGTGAACTGAAAGACAAACTGGGACAATTACTCTACTGTCAGTTACTAAACAACATTTAGAAACTATTTGGAAGTACAATATCCTTTAGAATTGTGCTTCAAAGTCACACAAAAGGAGTCGGTCAATTCCTTGTATTTACAGGCAGGGATGACTTGTTCAGTTGGTTTGACCTCTGAGAGTTGTGAGGGAAGGGCGCCATCTAGAGGGGAAGAAATAGTTGGAAATTCTAAGGCAATGTTCAACTTTCAACTTAGTGGTGTGTGTGTGTCCCTATTTTGGGAATGACATGATGGTGTTTCAAAAATAGGAATGAATGAACAAAAACAAACAAACGAAAAGTAGATCAGCATATTTGTGACAAAAAACAAACAAACAAATAAATACTACATCAGCATATTTGTGACGAAAACAAACATTTTTGACAAAAACAAACAAACGAATATATACTACATCAGTATATTGTGACAAAAACAAACATTTTTGACAAAAACAAACATATTTGTGACAAAAAATAAACAAACAAACAGAGTACGTCAGTATATTTGTGACAAAAACAAACGTATTTTTGACAAAAACATACACATTTGTGACAAAAACAAACAAATAAATAGTACATTAGCATATTTGTGACGAAAACAAACATTTTTGACAAAAACAAACATATTTGTGACAAAAAACATATTTTTGACATAAACAAACAAACAAATAAATAGTAGCATCAGCATACTTTAATTCAACACTAATTAAAAACAAATAGGGCTCTAAAATGAAGATTTGACCAGAGAGTATTTAAGTTGACAGAACTTAACACCACAACCACCATTAATTGATTTATACCTGTATTCAGACTGAAACTGGAGCTCCTCTTGACCTGTGTCAGGCTGTCAGGTTGTGACTGCTGTGGCTCTGATTCTGGGGCTGCAGCCGAAAGGAGACTGTCACGCTGTGACTGCTGTGGCCCTGACTCTAGAGCTGCAGCCGAAAGGAGACTGTCCCGCTGCGACTGCTGTGGCTCTGACTCTGGAGCTGCAGCCGAAAGGAGACTGTCACGGTATGACTTCTGCGGCTCTGACACTGGAGCCATGGCCGAAACAAGATCGTCACTATATGACAACTGTGGCTTTGAATCTAGAGCTGCAGCCAAAAGGAGACTGTCAAGTTGTGACTGCCGTGGCTCTGACTCTGGAGCTGCAGCCGAAAGGAGACTGTCACGCTGTGAATAATGTGGCTCTGAATTGGGAGCTGAAGCCGAAAGGAGACTGTCATGCTGTGACTGCTGTGGCTTTGAATCTTGAGCTACAGCCGAAAGGAGACTGTCATGCCTTGACTGTTGTGGCTCTGACTCTGGAGCTGCAGCCGAAAGGAGACTGTCACGCTGTGAATGCTGAGGCTCTGACTCTGGAGCTGCGGCCGAATCGAGACTGTCACACTGTGACTGCTGTGGCTCTGACACAGGAGCTGCAGCCGAAAGGAGACTGTCACGCTGTGACTGCTGTGGCTCCGAATCGGGAGCTGAAGCCGAAAGGAGACTGTCTTGCTGTGACTGCTGTGGCTCTGACTCTGGAGCTGCAGCCAAAAGGAGACTGTCAAGTTGTGACTGCTGTGGCTTTGACTCTGGAGCTGCAGCCGAAAGGAGGCAGTCAAGGTATAACTTCCGCGGCTTTGGCTTTGGAACTCTGGCCGAAAGACGACTGTCACGCTGTGACTGCTGTGGCTTTGACTCGGGAGCTGCAGCCGAAAGGAGAGCGTCACGGTATGACTTCCGTGGCTTTGACTCTGGAGCTGCAGCCGAAAGGAGACTGTCACGGTATGACTTCCGTGGCTCTGACACTGGAGCCATGGCCGAAACGAGGTCGTCACTATGTGACAGCTGTGGCTTTGAATCTAGAGCTGCAGCCAAGAGGAGACTGTCACGCTGTGACTGCTGATACTTTGACTCTGGAGCTGCGGCCGAAAGGAGACTGTCACACTGTGACTGTTGTGGCTCTGACTCTGGAGCTGCAGCCGAAATGAGACTGTCAAGTTGTGACTGCTGTGGCTCTGACAGGGGAGCTGCAGCTGAAAGGAGACTGTCACGCTGTGACTGCTGTGGCTCTGAATTGGGAGCTGAAGCCGAAAGGAGACTGTCATGCTGTGACTGTTGTGGCTTTGAATCTTGAGCTACAGCCGAAAGGAGACTGTCATGCCTTGACTGTTGTGGCTCTGACTCTGGAGCTGCAGCCGAAAGGAGACTGTCAAGTTGTGACTGCTGTGGCTCTGACAGGGGAGCTGCAGCTGAAAGGAGACTGTCACGCTGTGACTGCTGTGGCTCTGAATTGGGAGCTGAAGCCGAAAGGAGACTGTCATGCTGTGACTGCTGTGGCTTTGAATCTTGAGCTACAGCCGAAAGGAGACTGTCATGCCTTGACTGTTGTGGCTCTGACTCTGGAGCTGCAGCCGAAAGAAGAATGTCACGCTGTGACTGCTGTGGCTCTGACTCTGGAGCTGCAGCCGAAAGGAGACTGTCACGCTGTGACTGCTGTGGCTCTGAATCTGTAGCTGCAGCCGAAAGAAGACTGTCACGCTGTGAGTGCTGTGGCTCTGACTCTGAAGCTGCAGCCGAAAGGAGACTGTCAAGTTGTAACTGCTGTGGCTTTGACTCTGGAGCTGCGGCCGAAAAGAGACTGTCACGCTGTGAATGCTGAGGCTCTGACTCTGGAGCTGCGGCCGAATCGAGACTGTCACACTGTGACTGCTGTGGCTCTGACTCTGGAGTTGCAGCAAAAAGGAGACTGTCAAGTTGTGATTGCTGTGGCTCTGACTCTGGAGCTGCAGTCGAAAGGAGACTGCCAAGTTGTGACTGCTGTGGCTCTGACTCTGGAGCTGCAGTCGAAAGGAGACTGTCACGATGTGACTGCTGTGGCTCTGACTCTGGAGCTGCAGTCGAAAGGAGACTGTCATGCTGTGACTGCTGTGGCCCTGAATCTGTAGCTGCAGCCGAAAGAAGACTGTCACGCTGTGAGTACTGTGGCTCTGACTCTGAAGCTGCAGCCGAAAGGAGACTGTCAAGTTGTAACTGCTGTGGCTTTGACTCTGGAGCCATGGCTGAAAGGAAGCTGTCATGCTGTGACAGCTGTGACTCTGACACTGGAGTTGTGGCTGAAATAAGGTTGTCACGCTGTGACTGCTGTGGCTTTGAATCTAGAGCTGCAGCCGAAATGAGACTGTCAATTTGTGACTGCTGTGGCTCTGACACTGGAGCTGCAGCCAAAAGGAGGCAGTCACGGTCTGACTTCCGCGGCTCTGACACTGGAGCCATGGCTGAAAGGAGACTGTCACGCTGTAACTGCTGTGGCTCTGACTCTGGAGCTGCAGCCGAAAGGAGACTGTCATGCTGTGACTGCTGTGGCTCTGAATCGGGAGCTGAAGCCGAAAGGAGACTGTCACGCTGTGACTGCTCTGGCTTTGACTCTGGAGCTGTGGCTGAAACAAGGTCGTCACGCTGTGACTGCTGTGGCTTTGAATCTAGAGCTGCAGCCGAAATGAGACTGTCAAGTTGTGAATGCTGTGGCTCTGACTCTGGAGCTGCAGCCGAAATCAGACCGTCACACTGTGACTGCTGTGGCTCTAACTGTCTAGCTGCAGCCGAAAGGAGACTGTCACGCTGTGACTCCTGTGGCTCTGAATCTAGAGCTGCAGCCGAAAGGAGACTGTCAAGTTGTGACTGCTTTGGCTCTGACTCTGGAGCTACAGTCGAAAGGAGACTGTCAAGTTGTGACTGCTGTGGCTCTGACTCTGGAGCTGCAGCCGAAAGGAAACTGTCAAGTTGTGACTGCTTTGGCTCTGACTCTGGAGCTGCAGTCGAAAGGAGACTGTCACGCTGTGACTGCTGTGGCTCTGACTCTCGAGCCATGGCCGAAAGGAGGCCATCATGCTGTGAAAGCCGTGGCTCTGACACTGGAGCTGTGGCTGAAACGAGGTCATCACGCTGTGACTGCTGTGGCTTTGAATCTAGAGCTGCAGCCGAAAGGAGACTGTCAAGGTGTGACTGCTGTGGCTTTGACTCTGGTGCCAAGGCCGAAAGGAGACAGTCATGTTGGGACTGCTGTGGCTCTGACTCTGGAGCTGGAGTAGAAAGGAGACTGTCAAGTTGTGACTCTTGTGGTTTCGACTCTGGAGCTACAGCCGAAGGGAGGCAGTCATGATATAACTTCAGTGGCTTTGACTTTGGAACTTTGGCCGAAAGACGACCGTCACGTTGTGACTGCTGTGGCTTTGACTCTGGAGCCATGGCCGAAAGGAGGCCGTCATGCTGTGACAGCTGTTGCTCTGACACTGGAGCTGTAGCTGAAACGACGTTGTCAAGTTGTGACTGCTGTGGCTCTGACTCTGGAGCTGTAGCTGAAACGACGTTGTCACACTGTGACTGCTGTGGCTCTGACTCTGGAGCCATGGCCGAAAGGAGGCCGTCATGCTGTGAGAGCTGTGGCTCTGACACTGGAGCTGTGGCTGAAACGAGGTTGTCACGCTGTGACTGCTGTGGCTTTGACTCTGGAGCCATGGCCGAAAGGAGGTCGTCATGCTGTGACAGCTGAGGCTCTGACACTGGAGCTGTAGCTGAAACGACGTTGTCAAGTTGTGACTGCTGTGGCTCTGATTCTGGAGCTGCAGCTGAAAGGAGACTGTCAAGTTGTGACTGCTTTGGCTCTGACTCTGGAGCTGCAGCCGAAAGGAGACTGTCAGGCTGTGACTGCTGTTGCTCTGACTCTGGAGCTGCAGCCGAAAGGAGACTGTCAAGTTGTGACTCTTGTGGTTTCGACTCTGGAGCTACAGCCGAAGGGAGGCAGTCATGATATAACTTCAGTGGCTTTGACTTTGGAACTTTGGCCGAAAGACGACCGTCACGTTGTGACTGCTGTGGCTTTGACTCTGGAGCCATGGCCGAAAGGAGGCCGTCATGCTGTGACAGCTGTGGCTCTGACACTGGAGCTGTAGCTGAAACGACGTTGTCACGCTGTGACTGCTGTGGCTCTGACTCTGGAGCCATGGCCGAAAGGAGGCCGTCATGCTGTGAGAGCTGTGGCTCTGACACTGGAGCTGTGGCTGAAACGAGGTTGTCACGCTGTGACTGCTGTGACTTTGACTCTGGAGCCATGGCCGAAAGGAGGTCGTCATGCTGTGACAGCTGTGGCTCTGACACTGGAGCTGTAGCTGAAACGACGTTGTCAAGTTGTGACTGCTGTGGCTCTGATTCTGGAGCTGCAGCTGAAAGGAGACTGTCGGGCTGTGACTGCTGTTGCTCTGACTCTGGAGCTGCAGCCGAAAGGAGACTGTCAAGTTGTGACTGCTGTGTCTCTGACTCTGCAGCTGTAGCCGAAAGGAGATGTTCACACCGTGATTTCTGTGGCTTTGAATCTTGAGCTGCAGCTGAAAGGAGACTGTCATGCTGTGGCTTTGAATCTAGAGGTGCAGCCGAAAGGACACTGTCATGCTGTGACTGCTGTGGCTGTGACTCTGGAGCTGCGGCCGAAAGGAGACTGTCACGTTGTGACTTCTGTGACTTTGACTCTGGAGCTGTGGCAATATAAATAAATAAACAAATGAACAAACAAATAAACAAATGAACATACAAACGAACAAAAAAGAACAAATAAACAAGCAAATAAATAGTAGGTCAGCATATGTGTGTGTTTTTTTTGTATTACTTGATTTGATGCGGCTTTAATCAAAACAAGGTTTTTCTAACCATTTCCACACTTTACATCAAAAACAAATCAGGTATGACGCCAATATAGATTACCTTTAATTCCACACTTGATTGGAAACAATTTAAATAGTCTAAAATAAAAATTTGATCTGAGAATATTTAAGTTGACAGAACCTGACACAGTCTTGTCACCATAACCAACATTCATGTATTTATTTATACCATTCAGACTGAAACTGGAGCTCTTCTTGACCTGCGTCGTGCTGTCATGTTGTGACTGCTGCATCTTTGACTCTGGAGCTGCGGCCGAAAGGAGACTGTCACCTTGTAACTGCTGTGGCTTTGACTCTGGAGCTGTGGCTGAAAGGAGACGATCACACCGTGCCTGCTGTGGCTCTGACTCTGGAACTTTGGCCGAAAGTAGACTGTCATGTTGTGGCTCTGACTGTGGAGCTGCAGCCGAGAGGAGGCTGTCACATTGTGACAGCCGTTTTGAATCTGGAGCTGCGGCTGAAAGGCTTTCACCTTGTGATTGTTGTGGCTTAAACTTGGGAGCTGTTGACGAAAGGCTTTCACGTTTTGACTGCTGTGGTTTTGCCTGTAGAGCTTTGGACGAAAGAAGACTGTCATGTTGTGCCTGCTGTGGCTTTGAATGTGGAGCTGCAGGCAAAAGGAGGCAGTCACGGTATGACATCCGCGGCTTTGACTGTGGAACTTTGGCCGAAAGACGACTGTCATGCTGTGACTGCGGTGGCTCTGGAGCCAAGGCCGCAAGGAGGCCGTCATGCTGTGACAGCTGTGGCTCTGACACTGGAGCTGTGGCTGAAATGTGGTCGTCACGCTGTGACTGCTGTGGTTTTGAATCTGGAGCTGCAGCTGAAAGGCTTTCACATTGTGATTGCTGTGGCTTTGACTCTGGAGCTGTGGCCAAAATGTTTTCACATTGTGACTCTGGAGCCATGGCCAAAAGAAGGTCGTCATGCTGTGACAGCTGTGGCTCTGATACTGGAGCTGCGACTGAAACTAGATCATCACATTGTGACTGCTGAGGCTTTGATTCTGGAGCTGTGGCCGAAAGGCTTTCACGTTGGGACTCTGGAGCCACGGCCGAAAGGACGCCATCATGCTGTGACAGCTGTGGCTCTGACACTGGAGCTGTGGCTGAAACAAGATCGTTACGCTGTGACTTATCTGTTTTTGAATCTGGAGCTGTGGCTGAAACAAGATTGTCACGCTGTGACTGCTGTGGCTTTGACTCTGGAGCTGTGGCCGGAAGGCTTTCACGCTGGGACTCTGGAGCCATGGCTGAAAGGAGGCCGTCATGCTGTGACAGCTGTGGCTTTGACTCTGGAGCTGTGGCTGAAATGGGAATGTCACGCTGTGACTTCTGTGGTTTTGAATTACATTTTTTTCTTTCGTGGTTTGAATTACGTTTTTTTGTTTTACGTTTTGACTGCTGTGGCTTTGACTCTGGAGCTGTGGCCAAAGAGAGACCGTCACACTGTGACTGCTGTGCTGTAGCTTTGGCCAAAAGGAGGCTTTCACGTTGTGACTGCGGTAGCTTTGACTCTGGAGCCATGGCCGAAAGGAGGCTATCATGCTGTGACAGCTGTGGCTCTGACACTGGAGCTGTGGCTGAAACGAGATTGTGCCGCTGTGATGGCTGTGACTGCTGTGACTGCTGTGGTTTTGAATTACGTTTTTTTCTGTAACGTTTTGACTGCTGTGGCTTTGACTCTGGAGCTGTAGCCAAAGAGAGACCGTCACAGTGTGACTGCTGTGGCGTCGACTCTAGAGCTTTGGCCGAAAGAAGGCTTTCACGTTGTGACTGCTGTGGCTTTGACTCTGAAGATTTGGCCAAAAGAAGGTTGTCACGTGACTGCTGTGGCTGTGAATCTGGAGCTTTGAAGGACAGAGGGTTGCCAGGTTTTGACTGCTGTGGTTTCGACTCTGGAGCTGTGGACGAAAGGAGACCATCACGCTGTGACTGCTGTGGTTTTGACTCTGGAGCTGTGGCCGAAAGGGGACCGTCACACTGTGACTGCTGTGATTTTGAATCGCGTTTTTTTCTTTTACGTTTTGACTGCTGTGGCTTTGACTCTGGAACCGTGACCAAAGAGAGACCATCACACTGTGACTGCTGTGGCATGGAATCTTGAGCTTTGGCCGAAAGGGGGCTTTCACGTGACTGCTGTGGTTTTGAATCTGGAGCTGTGGCCGAAAGAAGATTGCCATTTAGTGACTGCTGTGGCTTTGAATCTGGAGCTGCGTCCAAAAGGCTTTCAGCCTGTGACGGCTGTGGCTTTGACTCTGGAGCCATGGCCGAAAGGAGGCCATCATGTTGTGACTGCAGTGGCTTTGACTCTGGACCTGTGTCCGAAAGAAGACCGTCACGTGACTGCTGTGGCTTTGACTCTGGGGCTGTGGCCGAAACAAGACTGCCATTTTGTGACTGCTGTGGCTTTGACCATGGAGCTGCAGCCATAAGTCTTTCATGTGTTGACTGCTGTGCCTTAGACTCTGGAGCTGTGGCCGAAAGGAGACCGTCACACTGTGACAGCTGCAGCTCTGACTCTGGAGCTGTGGCCGAAAGGAGGTCATCACGTTGTGACTGCTGTGCCTTAGAATCTGCAGCTGCGTCCGAAAGACTTTCAGGCTGTGACGTCTGTGGCTTTGACTCTGGAACTTTGGCCGAAAGGAGGCCATCATGCTGTGACTGCTGCGGCTTTGACTCCTGAACTTTTTCCGAAAGCCGACTGTCACCTTGTGACTGATGTGGCTTTGACTCTGGAGCCGTGGTCGAAAGGAGGCAGTCATGCTTTGACAGCTGTGGCTCTGACTGCTGTGGTTTTGAATCTGGAGCTGTGGTCGAGAGCAAGCTGTCACATTGTGACTGCTGTGGCATAAACTCTGGAGCTGTGGCCAAAACTAGGTCGTCATGCTGTGACTGCATTGGCTTTGACTCTGGAGCTGTGTCCGAAAGAAGACAGTTACGTGAGTGCTGTGGCTTTGACTCCTGAACTTTGTCCGAAAGCAGACTGTCACGTTGTGGCTGCTGTGGCTTTGACTCTGGAGCCATGGCCGAAAGGAGGCCGTCATGCTGTGACAGCTGTGGCTCTGACTGCTGTGGTTTTGAATCTGGCGCTGTGGTCAAGAGGAAGCTGTCACATTGTGACTGCTGTGGCATAAACTCTGGAGCTGTATCCAGAACTAGGTCGTCATGCTGTGACTGCAGTGGCTTTGACTCTGGAGCTGTGTCCGAAAGAAGACCGTCACATGACTGCTGTGGCTTTGACCCTGGAGCTGCAGCCATAAGGCTTTCATGTGTTGACTGCTGTGCCTTAGACTCCGGAGCTGTGGCCAAAACGAGACTGTCATGCCGTGACAGCTGCAGCTCTAACTCTAACTTTGAATCTGGAACTTTGTCCGAAAGCCGACTGTCATGTTGTGACTGCAGTGGCTTTGACTCTGGAGCCGTGGTCGAAAGGAGGCCGTCATGCTGTGACAGCTGTGGCTCTGACTCTGTAGCTGTGTCTGAAGGGAGGTTGTCACACTGTGACTGCTGTGGTTTTGAATCACGTTTTTTTCTTTTACGTTTTGACTGCTGTGGCTTTGACTCTGGATCTGTGACCAAAGAGAGACCATCACACTGTGACTGTGGCGTGGACTCTAGAGCTTTGGCCAACAGGTGGCTTTCACATTGTGACTGCTGTGGCTTTGACTCTGAAGCTTCGGCCGAAAGGAGACCGTCATGTTTTGAACTCTGTGGTTTTGACACTGGAGCTTTAGCCGAAAGAAGGTTGTCACGTGACTGCTGTGGCTTTGAATCTGGAGCTTTGAAGGACAGAGGGTTGCCAGGTTGTGACTGCTCTGGTTTCAACTCTGGAGCTGTGGCCGAAAGGAGGTCATCACGCTGTGACTGCTGTGCCTTTGAATCTGCAGCTGCGTCCCAAAGACTTTCAGGCTGTGACGGCTGTGGCTTTGACTCTGGAACTTTGGCCGAAAGGAGGCCATCCTGCTGTGACTGCTGCAGCTTTGACTCCTGAACTTTGTCCGAAAGCCGACTGTCACGTTGTGACTGCTGTGGCTTTGACTCTGGAGCTGTGTCCGAAAGGAGACCGTCACGCTGTGACAGCTGCAGCTCTGACTCTGGAGCTGTGGCCAAAAGGAGGTTGTCACACTGTGACTCCTGTGGCTTTGAATCTGCAGCTGCGTCCCAAAGACTTTCAGGCTGTGACGGCTGTGGCTTTGACTCTGGAGCTGTGTCTGAAAGGAGACTGTCACGCTGTGACAGCTGCAGCTCTGACTCTGGAGCTGTGGCCAAAAGGAGGTTGTCACACTGTGACTCCTGTGGCTTTGAATCTAGAGCGGTGGCCGAAAGGCTTTCACGTTGTGACTGCTGTGGTTTTGACTCTGGAGCTTTGCCTGAAAGGAGACCGTCATTCTGTAACTGCTGTGGCTTTGAATCCTGAGCTGCGGCCGGAAGGCTTTCACGTTCTGACTGCTCTGGTTTTGACTCTGGGCCTGTGGCCGAAAGGGGATCGTCATAGTGTGACTGCTGCAGCTTTGACTCCTGAACTTTGTCCGAAAGCCGACTGTCACATTGTGACTGCTGTGGCTTTGACTCTGGAGCCGTGGTCGAAAAGAGGCCGTCATGCTGTGACAGCTGCGGTTCTGACTCTGGATCCGTGACCAAAGAAAGACCGCCACACTGTGACTGCTGTGGCGTGGACTCTAGAGCTTTGGCTGAAAGGAGGCTTTCAAATTCTGACTGCTGTGGCTTTGACTCTAAAGCTTCGGCCGAAAGTAGACTGTCATGTTGTGAACTCTGTGGTTTTGACTCTGAAGCTTTGGCCGAAAGAAGGTTGTCACGTGACTGCTGTGGCTTTGAATCTGGAGCTTTGAAGGACAGAGGGTTGCCAGGTTGTGACTGCTCTGGTTTCAACTCTGGAGCTGTGGCCGAAAGGAGGTCATCACGCTGTGACTGCTGTGCCTTTGAATCTGCAGCTGCGTCCCAAAGACTTTCAGGCTGTGACGGCTGTGGTTTTGACTCTGGAACTTTGGCCGAAAGGAGGCCATCCTGCTGTGACTGCTCCAGCTTTGACTCCTGAACTTTGTCCGAAAGCCGACTGTCACGTTGTGACTGCGGTGGCTTTGACTCTGGAGCCGTGGTCGAAAGGAGGTCGTCATGCTGTGACAGCTGTGGCTCTGACTCTGGAGCTGTGTCTGAAGGGAGGTTGTCATGCTGTGACTGCTGTGGCTTCGACTCTGGAGCTGTGTCTGAAAGGAGACTGTCACGCTGTGACAGCTGCAGCTCTGACTCTGGAGCTGTGGCCAAAAGGAGGTTGTCACACTGTGACTCCTGTGGCTTTGAATCTAGAGCGGTGGCCGAAAGGCTTTCACGTTGTGACTGCTGTGGTTTTGACTCTGGAGCTTTGCCTGAAAGGAGACCGTCATGCTGTAACTTCTGTGGCTTTGAATCCTGAGCTGCGGCCGGAAGGCTTTCACGTTTTGACTGCTCTGGTTTTGACTCTGGACCTGTGGCCGAAAGGAGGTCGTCATGCTGTGACTGCTGCAGCTTTGACTCCTGAACTTTGTCCGAAAGCCGACTGTCACATTGTGACTGCTGTGACTTTGACTCTGGAGCAGTGGTCGGAAGGAGGCCGTCATGCTGTGACAGCTGTGGCTCTGACTCTGGAGCTGTGTCTGAAGGGAGGTTGTCACGCTGTGACTGCTGTGGTTTTGAATCACGTTTTTTTCTTTTACGTTTTGACTGCTGTGGCTTTGACTCTGGATCCGTGACCAAAGAGAGACCGTCACACTGTGACTGCTGTGGCGTGGACTCTAGAGCTTTGGCCGAAAGGAGGCTTTCACATTGTGGCTGCTGTGGCTTTGACTCTGAAGCTTCGGCCGAAAGGAGACTGTCATGTTGTGAACTCTGTGGTTTTGACTCTGGAGCTTTGGCCGAAAGAAGGTTGTCAAGTGACTGCTGTGGCTTTGAATCTGGAGCTTTGAAGGACAGAGGGTTGCCAGGTTGTGACTGCTCTTGCTTGAACTCTGGAGCTGTGGCCGAAAGGAGGTCATCACGCTGTGACTGCTGTGCCTTTGAATCTGCAGCTGCGTCCAAAACACTTTCCGGCTCTGACGGCTGTGGCTTTGACTCTGAAACTTTGGCCGAAAGGAGGCCGTCATGCTGTGACTGCTGCAGCTTTGACTCCTGAACTTTGTCCGAAAGCAGACTGTCACGCTGTGACTGCTGTGGCTTTGACTCTGGAGCTGTGTCCGAAAGGAGACCGTCACGCTGTGACAGCTGCAGCTCTGACTCTGGAGCTGTGTCCGAAAGGAGACCGTCACGCTGTGACAGCTGCAGATCTGACTCTGGAGGTGTGGCCAAAAGGAGGTTGTCACACTGTGACTCCTGTGGCTTTGAATCTGCAGCTGCGTCCCAAAGACTTTCAGGCTGTGACGGCTGTGGCTTTGACTCTGGAGCTGTGTCTGAAAGGAGACTGTCACGCTGTGACAGCTGCAGCTCTGACTCTGGAGCTGTGGCCAAAAGGAGGTTGTCACACTGTGACTCCTGTGGCTTTGAATCTAGAGCGGTGGCCGAAAGGCTTTCACGTTGTGACTGCTGTGGTTTTGACTCTGGAGCTTTGCCTGAAAGGAGACCGTCATTCTGTAACTGCTGTGGCTTTGAATCCTGAGCTGCGGCCGGAAGGCTTTCACGTTCTGACTGCTCTGGTTTTGACTCTGGGCCTGTGGCCGAAAGGGGATCGTCATACTGTGACTGCTGCAGCTTTGACTCCTGAACTTTGTCCGAAAGCCGACTGTCACATTGTGACTGCTGTGGCTTTGACTCTGGAGCCGTGGCCGAAAGGAGGTCGTCATGCTGTGACAGCTGCGGCTCTGACTCTGGAGCTGTGTCTGAAGGGAGGTTGTCACGCTGTGACTGCTGTGGTTTTGAATCACGTTTTTTTCTTTTACGTTTTGACTGCTGTGGCTTTGACTCTGGATCTGTGACCAAAGAGAGGCCGTCACACTGTGATTGCTGTGGCGTGGACTCTAGAGCTTTGGGCGAAAGGAGGTTTTCACATTGTGACTGCTGCAGTGGCTTTGACTCTAAAGCTTCGGCCGAAAGTAGACTGTCATGTTGTGAACTCTGTGGTTTTGACTCTGAAGCTTTGGCCGAAAGAAGGTTGTCACGTGACTGCTGTGGCTTTGAATCTGGAGCTTTGAAGGACAGAGGGTTGCCAGGTTGTGACTGCTCTGGTTTCAACTCTGGAGCTGTGGCCGAAAGGAGGTCATCACGCTGTGACTGCTGTGCCTTTGAATCTGCAGCTGCGTCCAAAAGACTTTCCGGCTCTGACGGCTGTGGCTTTGACTCTGGAACTTTGGCCGAAAGGAGGCCGTCATGCTGTGACTGCTGCAGCTTTGACTCCTGAACTTTGTCCGAAAGCCGACTGTCACGTTGTGACTGCTGCAGCTTTGACTCTGGAGCTGTGTCCGAAAGGAGACCGTCACGCTGTGACAGCTGCAGATCTGACTCTGGAGCTGTGGCCAAAAGGAGGTTGTCACACTGTGACTCCTGTGGCTTTGAATCTAGAGCGGTGGCCGAAAGGCTTTCACGTTGTAACTGCTGTGGCTTTGAATCCTGAGCTGCGGCCGGAAGGCTTTCACGTTCTGACTGCTCTGGTTTTGACTCTGGGCCTGTGGCCGAAAGGGGATCGTCATAGTGTGACTGCTGCAGCTTTGACTCCTGAACTTTGTCCGAAAGCCGACTGTCACGTTGTGACTGCTGTGGCTTTGACTCTGGAGCCGTGGTCGAAAGGAGGCCGTCATGCTGTGACAGCTGCGGCTCTGACTCTGGAGCTGTGTCTGAAGGGAGGTTGTCACGCTGTGACTGCTGTGGTTTTGAATCACGTTTTTTTCTTTTACGTTTTGACTGCTGTGGCTTTGACTCTGGATCTGTGACCAAAGAGAGGCCGTCACACTGTGACTGCTGTGGCGTGGACTCTAGAGCTTTGGCCGAAAGGAGGCTTTCAAATTGTGACTGCTGTGGCTTTGACTCTAAAGCTTCGGCCGAAAGTAGACTGTCATGTTGTGAACTCTGTGGTTTTGACTCTGAAGCTTTGGCCGAAAGAAGGTTGTCACGTGACTGCTGTGGCTTTGAATCTGGAGCTTTGAAGGACAAAGGGTTGCCAGGTTGTGACTGCTCTGGTTTCAACTCTGGAGCTGTGGCCGAAAGGAGGTCATCACGCTGTGACTGCTGTGCCTTTGAATCTGCAGCTGCGTCCGAAAGACTTTCAGGCTGTGACGGCTGTGGCTTTGACTCTGGAACTTTGGCCGAAATGAGGCCGTCATGCTGTGACTGCTGTGGCTTTGACTTCTGAGCTTTGTCCGAAAGCCGACTGTCACGTTGTGCCTGCTGTGGCTTTGACTCTGGAGCCATGGCCGAAAGGAGGCCGTCATGCTCTGACAGCTGTGGCTCTGAGTGCTGTGGTTTTGAATCTGGAGCTGTGGTCGAGAGGAAGCTGTCACATTGTGACTGCTGTGGCATAAACTCTGGAGCTGTGGCCGAAACTAGGTCATCATGCTGTGACTGCAGATGCTTTGACTCTGGAGCTGTGTCCGAAAGAAGACCGTCATATGACTGCTGTGGCTTTGAATCTGGAGCTGTGGCCGAAAGAAGACTGCCATTTTGTGACTGCTGTGGCTTTGACCCTGGAGCTGTAGCCATGAGGCTTTCATGTGTTGACTGCTGTGCCTTAGACTCTGGAGCTGTGGCCGAAAGGAGACTGTCATGCTGTGACAGCTGCAGCTCTGACTCTGGAGCTGTGGCCGAAAGGAGGTCATCACGTTGTGACTGCTGTGCCTTTGAATCTGCAGCTGCGTCCGAAAGACTTTCAGGCTGTGACGGCTGTGGCTTTGACTCTGGAACTTCGGCCGATAGGAGGCAGTTATGCTGTGACTGCTGCAGCTTTGACTCCTGAACTTTGTCTGAAAGCCGATTGTCACGTTGTGACTTCTGTGGCTTTGACTCTGGAGCCGTGGTCGACAGGAGGCTGTCATGCTGTGACAGCTGTGGCTCTGACTCTGGAGCTGTGTCTGAAGGGAGGTTGTCACATTGTGACTGCTGTGGCGTCGACTCTGGAGCTGTGTCTGAAAGGAGACCGTCACACTGTGACAACTGCAGCTCTGACTCTGAAGCTGTGGCCGAAAGGAGGCTTTCACATTGTGACTGCTGTGGCTTTGACTCTGAAGCTTCGGCCGAAAGTAGTAGACTGTCAAGTTGTGAACTCTGTGGTATTGACTCAGGAGCTTTGGCCGCAAGAAGGTTGTCATGTGACTGCTGTGGCTTTGAATCTGGAGCTTTGAAGGACAGATGGTTGCCAGGTTGCGACTGCTGTGGTTTCGACTCTGGAGCTGTGGCCGAAAGCAGGTCATCACGCTGTGACTGCTGTGCCTTTGAATCTGCAGCAGCGTCCAAAAGACTTTCAGGCTGTGACAGCTGTGGCTTTGACTCTGGAACTTTGGCCGAAAGGAGGCCGTCATGCTGTGACTGCTGCGGCTTTGACTCTTGAACTTTGCCCAAAAGCCGACTGTCACGTTCTGACTGCTGTAGCTGTGACCCTGGAGCCATGGCCGAAAGGAGGCCATCATGCTGTGACAGCTGTGGCTCTGACTGCTGTCGTTTTGAATCTGGAGCTGTGGTTGAGAGGAGGCTGTCACATTGTGACTGCTGTGGCATAAACTCTGGAGCTGTGGCCGAAACTAGGTCGCCATGCTGTGACTGCAGTGGTTTTGACTCTGGAGCTGTGTCCGAAAGAAGACCGTCACGTGACTGCTGTGGCTTTGACTCTGGAGCTGTGTCCGAAAGAAGGCCGTCACGTGACTGCTGTGGCATAAACTCTGGAGCTGTGGCCGAAAGAAGACTGCCATTTTGTGACAGCTGCAGCTCTGACTCTCGAGCTGTCGCTGAAAAGTCATCACGTTGTGACTGCTGTGCCTTTGAATCTGCAGCTGCGTCCGAAAGACTTTCAGGCTGTGACGGCTGTGGCTTTGACTCTGGAACTTCGGCCGAAAGGAGGCCGTTATGCTGTGACTGCTGCGGCTTTGACTCCTGAACTTTGTCCGAAAGCCGACTGTCACGTTGTGACTGCTGTGGCTTTGACTCTGAAGCCGTGGTCGAAAGGAGGCCGTCATGCTGTGACAGCTGTGGCTCTGACTCTGGAACTGTGTCTGAAGGGAGGTTGTCACGCTGTGACAGCTGTGGTTTTGAATCACGTTTTTTTCTTTTACGTTTTGACTGCTGTGGCTTTGACTCTGGATCTGTGACCAAAGAGAGACCGTCACACTGTGACTGCTGTGGCGTGGACTCTAGAGCTTTGGCTGAAAGGAGGATTTCACGTTGTGACTGCTGTGGCTTTTTCTCTGAAGCTCCGGCCGAAAGGAGGCTGTCATGTTGTGAACTCTGTGGTTTTGACTCTGGAGCTTTGTCCGAAAGAAGGTTGTCACGTGACTGCTGTGGCTTTGAATCTGGAGTTTTGAAGGACAGAGGGTTGCCAGGTTGTGACAGCTGTGGCTTTGACTCTGGAACTTGGGCCGAAAGGAAGCTGTCATGCTGTGACTGCTGCGGCTTTGACTCCTGAACTTTGTCCGAAAGCCGACTGTCACGTTGTGACTGCTGAGGTTTTGAATCTGGAGCTGTGATCGAGATGCAGCTGTCACATTGTGACTGCTGTGGCATAAACTCTGGAGCTGTGACTGAAAGAAGACTGCCATTTTGTGACTGATGTGGCTTTGAACCTGGAGCTGCAGCCATAAGGCTTTCATGTGTTGACTGCTGTGCCTTAGACTCTGGAGCTGTGGCCGAAAGGAGACTGTCACTCTGTGACAGATGTGGCTTTGACTCTGGAGCTGTGTCTGAAGGGAGGTTGTCACGTTTTGACTGCTGTGGTTTTGACTCTGGACATGTGGCCGAAAGGAGGTTGTCACGCTGTAACTGTGGCTTTAAATTTGGAGCTGCAGCTGAAAGGCTTTCACGTGTTGACTGCTGTGACCCAGGAGCTGTGGTCGAAAGGAGATTGTCACATTGTGAACTCTGTTGTTTTGACCCTGGAGTTTTGGCCGAGAGAAGGCTGTCATGTGACTGCTGTGGCTTTGAATCAGGAGCTTTGAAGGAAAGAGGGCTGCCAGGATGTGACTGCTGTGGTTTTGACTCTGGAGCTGTGGCCGAAAGGAGGTCGGCACACTGTGACTGCTGTGGCTTTGAATCTGGAGCTGGATCCGAAAGGCTTTCAGGCTGTGACGGTTGTGGCTTTGACTCTGGAGCTTTTGCCGAAAGGAGGCCGTCATGCTGTGACTGCTGCGGCTTTGACTCCTGAACTTTGACTGAAAGCTGGCTGTCACGCTGTGACTGCTGTGACTTTGACTCTAGATCCATGACCGAAAGAAGGTCATCATGTTGTGACAGCTGTGGCCCTGACACTGGAGCTTTGTCTAAAACGAGATTGTCACGCTGTGACTGCTGTGGCTTTGACTCTGGAGCTGTGGCCGAAAGGGGACCGTCACGCTCTGACTGCTCTGACTGCTGTGGTTTTGAATTACCTTTTTTTCTTTTACGTTTTGTCTGCTGTGGCTTTGACTCTGGAGTTGTGGCCAAAGAGAGACCGTCACCCTGTGTCTGCTGTGGCTTTGACTCTGAAGCTGTGGCCGAAAGGAGACTGTCACGTTGTGAACTCTGTGGTTTTGAATCTGGAGCTGCGTCCGAAAGGCTTTCAGGCTGTGACTGCTGTGACTGTTGTGGTTTTGAATTAAGTTTTTTTCTTTTACTTTTTGACTGCTGTGGCTTTGACTCTGGACCTGTGGCCAAAGAGAGACCGTCACACTGTGACTGCTGTGGCGTGGACTCGAGAGCTTTGGCCGAAAGGAGGCTTTGACGTTGTGACTGATGTGGCTTTGACTCTGAAGCTTGCGCCGAAAGGAGTCTGTCATGTTGTGAACTCTGTGGCTTTGATTCGGGGTCTGTGGCCAAAAGCAGGCTGTCACGTTGTGACTGCTGTGGCTTTGAATCTGGAGCTTTGGCTGAAAGAAGGCTGTCATGTTGTGACTGCTGTGGCTTTGACTCTGGAGCTGTGGCCAAAAAGCCACAGTCACGTTGTGACTGCTGCGGCTTTGACTCAGATGCTGTGGCTAAATGAATAAATATACAAAGAAACAAACAAATAAAAAACACATGAAACAAAAAACAAAAAAAACACATGAAACAAACAAAGAAACAAACAAACAAACAAAAACACATAATACAAACAAACAATAAAAAACAAATAAAAAACATGCAAAATAAACAAATGAATATTAAATCACCATTTTTGTGATTTTTGTATTACTTGATTTGATTGGGTCTGTAAGGTAATCTTTACAGTCTGAAGCTTAAATCAAACTAAGGGTTTTCTAATCATTTCTAAACGTTTAATCAAAAACAAATCAGGATTGACTCCAATATAAAGATTTGACCCCAAATCTAAATTTAAGATTTTAAAGTTAAGACCCGAGAGTATTCACGTTGACAGAACTTGACACAGTCTTGCCACCATAACCACCATTTATTTATTCATACCTGTATTCAGACTGAAACTGGAGCTCCTCTTGTCCTGCATCGTGCCGTCATGTTGTGACCGCTGTGGCTTTGACTCTGGAGCTGTGGCCGAAAGGAGCCTGTCACGTTGTGACTGCTGTGGCTTTGAATCCGTAGCTTTGCCAAAAAGGAGACCTTCAGGTTGCGACTGCTGTGGCTTTGAATCTGGAGCTGCAGCTGAAAGGATACTGTCATGCTGTGACAGCTGTGGCTCTGATACTGGAGCTGTGGCTGAAACGAGGTTGTCATGCTGTGACTGCTGTGGATTTGAATCTGGAGCTGTGGCCGAAAGGAGGCCGTCACACAGTGACTGCTGTGATGTTGAATCTGGAGCAGCGGCCGTAATGCTTTCAGGTGTTGACTGCTGTGGTTTTGACTCTGGAGCTTTAGCCGAGAGGAGGTTGTCACGTTGTGACTGCTGTGGCTTTGACTCTGGTGATGTGGCTAAATGAATACATGACAAATAAATACAAAACAAAGACATACAAAAAACACAAAACAAATAAACAAACAAAAAACATAATACAAAGAAACAACAAAAAATACATAAACAAAAAAACACACAAAATAAACAAACAAATAAATATTGAATCAACATTTGTGTGTTTTTTATATTACTCGATTTGATTAGGCCTGTAGGGTAATCTTTAGAACTTTGATCAAACCAAGGTTTTTCTAATAAACATAGTAAACATAAAAAGTAAACATTTGACCTGAGAATATTTACGTTGACAGAACTTGACACAGTCTTGCCAACATAACCACCATTTATTTATCCATACCTGCATTCAGACTGAAGGTCCTCTTACCCTGCGTCGTGCTGAGATGTTCCTGTGGCTTTGACTCTGGAGCTGTGGCCGTAAGGAGACTGTCACGTTGTGACTGCTGTGGCTTTGAATCTGGAGCTGCAGCCGAAAGATGACTGTCACGGTGTGACTGCGGTAGCTTTGACTCTGGAGCCATTGCCGAAATGAGGCCATCATGCTGTGACAGCTGTGGCTCTGACACTGGAGCTGTGGCTGAAACAAGGTCGTCTTGCTGTGACTGCTGTGGCTTTGACCCTGGAGCTGTGGCCGAAAGGAGGCAGTCACGCTGTGACTGCTGTGGCGTGGACTCTGGAGCTTTGGCCGAAAGAAGGCTTTCACGTTGTGACTTTGAACCTGGAGCTTTGAACGAAAGAGGGCTGCCAGCTTGTGACTGCTGTGGTTTTGACTCTGGAGCTTTGGCCGAAAGGAGGCTGCCATGTTGGGACTGCTGTGGTTTTGACTCTGGAGCTGCGGCCGAGAGGAGGCTGTCACATTGTGACTGCTGTGGCATGAACACTGGAGCTGTAGCCGAAAGTAGGTCGTCATGCTGTGACAGCTGTGGCTTTGAATCCGGAGTGGCGACCGAAAGGCTTTCACGTTGTGGCTGCTGTGGCTTTGATTCTGGAGCGGCTGAAAGGCTTTCATTTGTTGACTGCTGTGGCTTTGAATCTGGAGCTTTGGCCAAAAGAAGGCTGTCACGTTGTGAGTGCTGTGGCTTTGACTCGGGAGCTGTGGCCGAAAGGAGACGGTCACGTTGTGACTGCTGTGGCATAAACACTGGAGCTCTAGCCGAAAGTAGGTCGTCATGCTGTGAAAGCTGTGGCTTTGACTCTGGAGCTGTGGTTGAAAGGAGACCGCCACATTGTGACCGCTGTGGCTTTGAATCTGTAGCGGTGGCCGAAAGGCTTTCACGTTGTGACTGCTGTGGCTTTGATTCTGGAGCTGTGGCCAAAAAGAGACCGTCACTTTGTGACTGCTGTGGCATTGAATCTGGAGCAGCGGCCAAAAGGCTTTCATGTGTTGACTGCTGTGGCTTTGAATCTGGAGCTTTGGCCGAAAGAAGGCTGTCACGTTGTGACTGCTGTGGCTTTGACTCTTGAGCTTCGGCCAACAGAACACTGTCACTTTGTAAATGATGTGGCTTTGACTCGGGAGCTGTCGCCAAAAGGAGGCTTTCACGTTGTGACTTCTGTGACTTTGAACCTGGAGCTTTGAACGAAAGAGGGCTGCCAGGTTGTGACTGCTGTGGTTTTGACTCTGGAGCTTTGGCCGAAAGGAGGCTGCCATGTTGGGACTGCTGTGGCATAAACACTGGAGCTGTAGCCGAAAGTAGGTTGTCATGCTGTGACAGCTGTGGCTTTGAATCTGGAGTGGCGGCCGAAAGGCTTTCACGTTGTGACTGCTGTGGCTTTGATCCGGGAGCGGCGGCCGAAAGGCTTTCATGTTGTGACTGATGTGGCTTTGATTCTGGAGCTGTGGCCGAAAGGAGACTGTCACTTTGTGACTGCTGTGGCATTGAATCTAGAGAAGCAGCCGAAAGGCTTTCATGTGTTGACTGCTGTGGCTTTGAATCTGGAACTTTGGCCGAAAGAAGGCTGTCACGTTGTGACTGCTGTGGCTTTGACTCTGGAGCTTTGGCCGACAGGAGACTGTCACATTGTGACTGCTGTGGCATAAACACTGGAGCTCTAGCCGAAAGTAGGTCGTCATGCTGTGACAGCTGTGGCTTTGACTCTGGAGCTGTGGCCGAAAGGAGACCGCCACATTGTGACCGCTTTGGCTTTGAATCTGGAGCGGTGGCTGAGAGGCTTTCACGTTGTGACTGCTGTGGCTCTGACTCTGGAGCTGTGGCCAAAAGGAGACCGTCACTCTGTGACTGCTGTGGCTTTGAATCTGGAGCTTTGGCGGAAAGAAGGCTGTCACGTTGTGACTGCTGTGGCTTTGACTCTGGTGCTGTGGCTAAATAAATAAACAAACAAACAAAACAAACAATAACACATAAAAGCAAACAAAAAAACACATGAAACAAACAAAAAAACACATGAAACAAACAAAAAAACACATGAAACAAAGAAAAACACAAAATAAACAAAAAACACATAAAAACAAACAAAAAACACATGAAACAAACAAAGAAAAACACAAAATAAAAAAACACATAAAAACAAACAAAGAAAAAATAAACAAAAACAAACATGAAAATAAAACAAACAAGTAAATGAATAGTAAATCACATTTTTTGTATTACATGCTTTGATTAGGCCTGTAAGGGAAACTTTATAGTTTAAAGCTTTAATTAAACCAAGGCTTTTCTAATCATTTCAACACTTCAAGAACAAAAAACAAAAGGTTTGGCTCTAATATAAGGATTTGGCCCCAGATGGGGATCTAAAGTAAAGATTTGACCTGAGAATATTTACGTTGACAGGGCTTGACACAGTCTTGCCACCATATCAAATATTTGTCTATTCTTACCTGGATTCATACTAAAACTGGAGTTCCTCTTGCCCTGCGTCGTGCCGTCATGTTGTGACTGCTGTGGCTTTGACTCTGGAGCTGTGGCCGAAAGGAGGCTGTCACACTGTGACTGCTGTGGGTTTGAATCTGGAGCTGTGGCTGAAAGGAGATTGTCAACCACTGAAGACACTATCTCCTTCGCCACCTCCTTTATTCTCCTCTCCTCCGAAAGGAGACTGTCACTTTGTGACTGCTGTGGCTTTGACTCTGTAGCTGTGGCCGAAAGGAGACCGTCACGTTGTGACTGCTGTGGCTTTGACTCTGGAGCTTTGGCCGGAAGGAGACTGTCATGTTGTGACTGCTGTGGCTTTGACTCTGGAGCTGTAGCCGAAAGGAGACTGTCACGTTGTGGCAGCTGTTTCTCTGACTCTGGAGCTGCAGCCGAAAGTAGGCTGCCACGTTGTGACTGCTGTGGCTTTGACTCTGGAGCTGTGACCAAAAGGCCATTGTCACATTGTGACTGCTGTGGCTTTGACTCTGGAGCTGTGGCTAAACAAATAAACAATCAAACAAACAAAAAAACACATGAAACAAACAAAGAAAAAACACATAAAAACAGACAAAAAAAAACACACAAAAACAAACAAAGAAACAAAACAAAAAACAAACATGTAAAATAAACAAACAAGTAAATTAATAGTAAATCACATTTTTTGTATTACTTGATCTGATTAGGCCTGTAAGTTAAACTTTAGAGTTTAAAGCTTTAAACAAACCTAGGCTTTTCTAATCATTTTCACACTTTTTTCAAAAACAAAAGGTTTGGATCGAATATAAAGATTTGACCCCAGATGGGGATCTAAAGTAAAGATTTGACCTGAGAATATTTAAGTTAACAGAACTTGACACAGTCTTGCCACCATAACCAACATTAGTTTATTCATACCTGTATTCAGACTGAAACTGGAGCTCCTCTTGCCCTGCGTCGTGCCGTCATGTTGTGACTGCTGTGGCTTTGACTCTGGAGCTTTGGCCGAAAGGAGGCCGTCAAGCTGTGACCGCTGTGGCTTTGACTCTGGAGCTTTGGCCGAAAGGAGATTGTCAACGACTGAAGACACTATCTCCTTCGCCACCTCCTTTCTTCTCCTCTCCTCCGAAAGGAGGCTGTCACTCTGTGACTGCTGTGGCTTTGCCTCGGGAGCTGTGGCCAAAAGGAGGCCGTCACGTTGTGACTGCTGTGGCTTTGACTCTGGTGCTGTGGCAGAAAGGACACTGTCACGTTGTGACTGCTGTGGCTTTGACTCTGGAGCTGTGGCCGGAAGGAGACTGTCACGTTGTGACTGCTGTGGCTTTGACTCTGGAGCTTTGTCCGAAAGGAGGCCGTCAAGCTGTGACCGCTGCGGCTTTGATTCTGGAGCTTTGGCCGGAAGGAGACTGTCACAATGTGACTGCTGTGGCTTTGACTCTGGAGCTGTAGCCGGAAGGAGACCGCCACGTTGTGGCTGCTGTGGCTTTGCCTCGGGAGCTGTGGCCGAAAGGAGGCCGTCACGTTGTGACTGCTGTGGCTTTGACTCTGGAGCTTTAGCCGGAAGGAGACAGTCACGTTGTGACTGCTGCGGCTTTGACTCTGGAGTTTTGGCCGAAAGGAGGCCGTCACTCAGTAAATGCTGTGGCTTTGACTCTGAAGCTGTGGCCGAAAGGAGATTGTCAACCACTGAAGACACTATCTCCTTCGCCACCTCCCTTATTCTCCTCTCCTCCGGAAGGAGGCTGTCACGTTGTGACTGCTGTGGCTTTGACTCTGGAGCTGTGGCCAAAAAGCCACTGTCACATTGTGACTGCTGTGGCTTTGACTCTGGTGCTGTGGCTAAATAAATGAATAAATAAATAAACATACAAACAAAAAAACACAAAATAAACACACAAAAAACACATAAAACAAAAAACACATGAAACAAACAACCAAAAAACACAAAAACAAACAAACAAACAAACAAAAAACAATCATGAAAAATAAACAAACAAATAAACAAACAAACATTGTAAATCACATTTTTTGTATTACTTGATTTGATTAGGTCTGTAAGGTAAACTTTAGAGTTTAAAGCTTTAATCAAACCAAGGCTTTTCTAATCATTTCCACACTTTTTTTCAAAAACAAAAACAAAAGGTTTGGCTCGAATATAAAGATTTGATCACAGAATATTTACGTTGACCAACATTAGTTTATTCATACCTGTATTCAGACTGAAACTGGAGCTCCTCTTGCCCTGCGTCGTGCCGTCATGCTGTGACCGCTGTGGCTTTGACTCTGGAGCTTTGGCTGAAAGGAGATTGTCAACCACTGAAGACACTATCTCCTTCGCCACCTCCTTTCTTCTCCTCTCCTCCGAAAGGAGGCTGTCACTCTGTGACTGCTGTGGCTTTGACTCTGGAGCTGTGGCTAAATAAATAAACAAAACAAAAAACACAAAGCAGGCCTGTAAGATAATCTTTAGATTTTAAAGCTGTAATCAAACCACACTTTATATTAGAGCCAAACCTTTTGTTTTTCAATAAAGATTTTAGCCCAGATGGGGATCTAAAGTAAAGATTTGACCTGAGCATATTAACGTTGACAGAACTTGACACAGTCTTGCCACCATAACCAACATTTATTTATTCATACCTGTATTTAGACTGAAACTGGAGCTCCTCTTGTCCTGCGTCGTGCCGTCATGTTGTGACTGCTGTGGCTTTGACTCTGGAGCTTTGGCCGAAAGGAGACTGTCATGTTTTGACTGCTGTGGCTTTGACTCTGGAGCTTTGGCTGAAAGGAGACTGTCATGTTGTGACTGCTGTGGCTTTGACTCTGGAGCTTTGGCCGAAAGGAGGCTGTCATGTTGTGAATGCTGTGGGTTTGGATCTGGAGCCATGGCTGAAAGATTGTCAACTACTGAAGACACTATCTCCTTCGCCACTTCCTTTCTTCTCCTCTCCTCCTCCTCTCTTCTCCTCCGCTCTAAAGAAGGAGGGCTGCCATCATGTTCATCTCCAACTCCCTCAGTTCCTTTGTCTGCCTCTCTGCGTTCATTCTCTCCTCCTTTTACTTGCTCCTCAATTTCTCTCTTCCTCTGCTGGGCTGTTTTCAAATATCGGTAGTATCCTCCATTCTTCTTCCCCATATCCTCTATCTGCAAAAAAAAAAGAAAAGAAAAAAAATATATCATTATCAATCAATTAATTAACTTAAATAGAAGGATGTACCATTCTTTTGCTATTGTAATGGACTGTCATTGGAATGAGCAGCAGCACAAAAAACTAGAGCTAGAACTATTTTGATCAAATTAATCACAGCTTCAAAATTTATTTAATCATAATAAATCACCAATCAACCAACTATGTCCTAAATATGCCATGTTTTCCTATACAAGATTTGAACATTTAAGAACAGAAAAATAATATGGGGGAAAAAAAGTTCTGTTTATTTTTCTGTTATTTTTTTCTGAGAATTTATCAAAATAGGCGATCTACAAATCCCCAATGCTTGTAGATCCCTCAAGGTGGCTCTGGTTACAGGGAGAAACACTATATAGTATATACTATAGGTCTCCTTAAAACCGTGCTCTACCATTTTTTTTTTCCAATGAGAAATTTTTCAGTGGGTTGCATCAGTGTGCACGTGCATTGATTGTGTTAAAGTTTTCAATCAGATTAATCAACAAAATTAATGAATGCCATTAAGTCGTTATTTTCAACAGCCTTACGGAAAACACAAACGCACAAACCACTCTCACCTTCTCTAGCAGTTGGCGGACTTGCTCCCGGTTGTGTCTCTGTCGATTGTTGAACACGTGGTACCGCCCCCCACAGCGTTCAATCAGCTGCATGAGACCAGGGTCCTCTTGTTGGAGATATGCCTGTCAACCACATGTAGGTTACATTGCAACTAGAGCTGTTTAAGGATTGAAAAGTTTAATCAAATTAAAATCACAGCTTCAAAATTAGTTTAATCATGATTAATCACCACTCGACAAATGTCCAAAATATGGCATGTCAAGGATTTGAACATTTAAAAAACAAACAAAATCTGGGGGAAAAAAAGATCTGTTTATGTTTCATAAATATTCATCAAAACAGGTGATCTACAAGCCCCTAATTCTTGTCGATCCCTCAACCTATACTGGATGGCTCTGGTTACAGCGAGACACAGCTATGTACCCGTAAAACCGTGCTGTACCCTTTTTTATGAGAAAATGCACAGTAGTTTGAGTCAGTGTACACAAGTTAATTGCATTATTTTTTTAAATCAGATTAATCAATAAAATAATTCAATCCCATTAACTTGTATTTTCGCGGCTTTAATCACAACACAAGACAATCAAGTCCAAAGTACTAACGACATAAGCCACATTTATATACGGATGTACAAGTATGAAGAAACACAGAAAAAACACATGCACCACATGCTTTACGTGCACTAAACATTCTTATCCCTGAAAACTGATTCATGTACTACTTTTTAAGCCGGATGGATGCCACTCGATTGCATCAACCTTGCATTGTATTTCATCTATGCCCAACAGCCTAACCCAGTGGTTTTCAACCAGTGGTCCAGGGACCACCAGTGGTCCTTGAGAGGGTTCCAGGTGGTCCCCAGCTAAGTTGTTTTAACCAAATGTAACTCTTGAGAACGTAAAAAGGTTTCATTTTTACACTCTCAAGAGTTAAAATATCCATCATGCGAATTAGTCCAAATCTACACAACTGGAAGATTAATGGTCATGGACAGAAGCAAAAGAAATCTTTAGTTTTGGGGTCTGTGGGTCTAAAAATATCCTTAATTGGTGGTCCGTGGCTCAAATGCTGAATAAATGGTGGGCCCTGGGATGAAAAAGGTTGAAAACCCCTGGCCTAACCAGTAGCATTTTCACACATGACATCAACTAGGCTCATATTAATATCTGTGATACCTGGTCGGTCCGGAACGTCAGGTAGTCTCCACAGGTGAGCAGAACCAGGGTGTGGTCCAACACCCCCTCCCCAAACACCTCCTCTAGCTCCGCTGCCATGCGACCTTCAACCTGCCAACATCACCACAACAAGGCATGGATTAGAAGGGGAGGAAGGTAAAACAAGGCTTTACTTACATGAAATTACATTATATTACTTTTATACTTACACATTCTTTTGTGGTGTGGCTCTACAAGCCGTCACTGAGAGGGAGAGCCAACATTGTTGCCCAGTAGGTTCCCAAAGTTTTTAGGCTGTTAACCAAATAGAACTACAAGTATACCTGCTCTCTTTCCATGAAATTACTAAGAATGAACATTTTCGTTTTTTTGGGCAATTAACAATAATAAGGGCTGTTGAATCAATGCCAACACCAACAAACCTCCAGAGATGGAGATTGACAGACGATACCTTCTGTGCGCAGCGCAAGAGACCAGAAAATCCTGTCGTGTAAGCCTGGCTGAGGGGGGGTTCAGGTGGCAACATGACCAGGTGCTGACGCGACTCATAGAGTAATAAAATAACAGAGACCGGACTGGAGCGATAGCCCCGCCCCCTTGCCGTTCATTTCAATGCAAGTTGCTCATTGGCGCTTTGAAGCACCCGGAAGACCGCCGGAAGTGCGCCTATTTCCGCATTTGACCACCAAAATTTGGTGGTCAAATGCGGAAGTATTTCTCCATGAACGCGCCCGACGCAAGGGATTATGGGAACCATGAACGAGCGCCGTCTAGCACGAGCAAAGGAAAAAAAACATCAAAAAGCATCATAAACAAGATTGTGGGTTTGCATTGAGCTTATTATCTGTCATATAATACATACGTTATGTTTTGAGAGGTAGTATATGACGTGAGGACCGCTGGTTTATTCAGAAAACAACTTAAATACAAACTGCCCTGTACGCGTGCACAAAGCAAACCAGCGTGCGTGCTCTCCGGCGGTCGTGCATGAATTCCAGCCGCCTGCAGTACCAGACTTGACCACCAGGGCCCCCCCTGCTTCAAGCCTGGAGCCACTGACTGACGGTGTGGTGCTGACGCGACTCACTGACGGACTGGAGAAGGAGAGGAAGTGGAAAGGAACTACGGCCCAAGATGAAGGCCCCCGCTTCATTGGCTTTCTCAGGCCTGGGGAGAAGCCAGGCAAGCAGGACAGATGTGCTGGGATCCTCAGTACCTCGGCAAAGGACTGGGAGATGAGAGTTGACCTCGGAGTATCCAGAGGAGATTGCCATCACCAGCCTCTGACCAGACATCGTGCTCAGCCACACCATTGCAAGCTTGGGAAATATCAGTCCCTCATCTTTGAGGCCCAGCAGAGGGGTTGGAGAGCCTGGGACTTACCAGTAAAGTTACCAGGGCTTGGCCAGTCACTCTGGAGGGCACTGGGGATGCTTGGGGTCAGAGGTGCAACCCGCAAGAACCTGGTGAATGACATCTCAAAGCAGGCAGAGACGGCATCCAGATGGCTGTGGCTAAAGAGGAGTGAGCGGTGGCTAACCCAGGCTGACAGAGGAGAGGGGGGTCAGAGCTGAATGGGGAGGATCTGAAAGACAGAGGGAGCCGTTCCAGGATGCTGGTTCGGCTGTCAAGCCCCACGGAGGAGTCGTCGGCTAGTTTGACGAAACATCGCTGAAACGGGGTGCCCACTTGAAAACCCTGTGAAGTCTCAAGGTGTGAAACACAGGGCTCTGCCCCCACATAAAGAGCAGGAGGTAACTCCTGCCAAGTGAGATGGCTGCGATACCTATCGTATTAAAGACAATGATCAAAATGTGTAATCAGATTAACATTTAATTTAATCATGATTAATCACCATTCGAACTATGTTCAAAATATGCCATGTTTTCCTGTGCAGGATTTGAACATTATTATTATTATTATTATTATTTTAATCTAAAAAACCAAATAGATCTGTTTATTTTTCAAATATTTATCAAAATAGGTGATCTGCAAGCCCCTAGTCCTAGTAGATCCCTCGAGCTATACTCTATGGCTCTGGTTACAGGGAGAGGCCTGTATGTCTCTGAAAAAACTGTGCTCTAACAGTGCTTTTCAGTGAGAAAATGCTCAGTTGGTTGAGTCAGTGTGCACAATAATTGTTAATTGCGAGAGCTAATTGTGTTAAAAAAAATTAAGCAAATTTACAAACAAAATTAATCACTGCCATTAACAGGTTATTTTCAACATCCTTAATAATCATTATATTATGTTCTAATTATGTATATTAGGGCTTGACACTTACACTTGCCCGCTTGCCCGGGGCAAGTAAAAAAAATGGTGGGGCAAGTGAAGACTGCTACCTGGTTGCCCGAACGGGCAAGTGTGCAACATAGTGCACTATAACACAACACAAGATAAATTTGTCTTGAAGGCAGTCATTGCACTCTGCCTCTGTGTCTTTCCCTGCTTTCTAGCTATCCACAATTCCAGGCTGGATTTGGGAAACAAAACAGGCAAATTAACATACACATCAAAATGACCATTAATCTTCTACATTCTCTAGTTACTGTATGTAGACTTGGGCTAATTAAGATGATGAATTTTAACTCTTGAGAGTGTAAAAATGAAACCAAATGGACCCGCAAGGGTCCATTTGGTTTCATTTTTACGTTCTCAAGAGTTACATCTGGTTAACCAACTCAACTGGGGACCACCTAGAATCTGGAGGGCAAGTGACCATGACCTGAGGGCAAGTAGAACCTGAATTGCACTTGCCCGATGGCAAGTGCCTCGGAGACCTTAGTGTCAACCCCTGTATATTATGTATTGTATTGGTGACACCGTAGTTGTAGTAGTAGTAGTAGTAGTAGTAGTAGTATAGTAGTACTGAATATGTCCTACCTGGTTTTCAACCTTTTTGATACCAGGGCCCACTATTTATTCAGCCATTCGAGGGCACTTTAAGCCCAAAACTAAAGATCTCTTTTGCTTTTGTCCACAATACCAGGTCGGATTATGGACACAAAACATACTCTACAATCTCTAAGATGCGTATATTTAAGCCAGTACAGATGATCAATATTTTAACTCTTGAGAGCGTAAACATGAAACCAAATGGAGCCGCAAGGGTCCATTTGGTTTCATGTTTACGCTCTCAAAGAGTTACATCGGGTTTACCAACTTTCCATCATTTAGTCCGGGGACAACCTGGAACCTTCCTTCTCAAGGACCACCACTGATGGTCCCCGGATCACTGGTTGTCCTACCTGGTTGATGAACTGTCCGACTGGCACCAGCAGCAGGAAGGCGTGTGGACCAGGTGATGTCAGGGTCAAGGCCCGCTGGCTCTCCTTGCGGACGCTGTCCAACACATGGTCTCCGCTCCAGTACCAGCGCGGAGCCTCCACCAGCGTCAGCCTCCTGCCGCCCCAGGAGCCCTGTGATCACAGGGTTCTCAGAATTAGGACAATTATCGTTTAATTGCAGTTAGTTGTGTGATAATTGTTCCCATGTTAAAACCTGTTCACTCAAAAAATGCAGACATTTCTGATCTACAAGATTCAGCTTCAGCTATTTCTGCAAACATTTTTTACCTTTTTTTAAAAAAGCTATTATAGTCAAAATCAAAATTTATAAAGCACACAATGTTTAGAGTGTGCTTTACAACAGTCGACAGAGAGAACAATGCAGGAGAACAATAAAAACAAACAAACAAGAACAGACGGTATTGGTTTTGGCTGACATCGGAAACAGACGGTATTGGTATTGGTTGACATTGGTATCGGAAATTAAGAGTTCAACAATATCAGGATATCGGATATCGGTAAAAAAAAAAAAAAAAGACAATATCGGACACCTCTAGTCAGAGTCAAACATCACACCCAGGTTGCGGGCTAAGGTCTTAACATTGTTAGAAAAAAAAAAAAAAAAAATATATATATATATATATATATATATATATATATATATATATATATTGTTGGGCCTTTTTCCCCTCTACATAACTTCTACTTTGATGCTGCAGCTGTTTCCCTGCAGATAGACACTTGCTTTGCTCTGCAGACAGTCCAGAACTTGACATTGGGCTCACGACAAGACGAAGAGTGTGAGGGGGGAAAGTTGTTTTGGTGGCGTTTTAGCCACTCACAAGTCTCCAGCAGGTTCATAGTGAGCTAACAGAGTGAAGGTGAGGTGGAGTTAGATTACACAATAAAGTTGCCTATAATAAGTATAACCTTTAGAAAATGTCAGTCATTTTATATTTTAGTTATTCGTTATATATGCCCTGTGTAGTTTCTTTAAAGAGAATTGCAATTTCTACACAAATGTTACAATTTCCAATGCCCAAACAACAAACCCAACTAGAATGCAATTTTGAAATTGCAAAATTGCAATTGGGTTGCCCCAATGTTGTTGTAATGGTGATGTGATGACGTAGAGATGTTCTTAGTCAGCCAATCGAATGATTATATATTATCATTCATCACAAGGTGAAAAAAAGTTAAAGAATAAATGTCACAGAGAAAACGCAATGTAACGCCCGGGATTCGAACCCGGGTCTCCCGCGTGAAAGTCCAACATCTTAACCACTAGACCAAGAGGACATCCCCTTGGTCCGGGGGCAGATACTAGACTTTGGAGGCCATCACGACAGAGGCTGTAGCCATCTGCTACACTCACCTCCCTTTTGACCTCCTTCCACGGGGAAACCCGATCCGGGTCACGGCACCAATGTAACGCCCGGGATTCGAACCCGGGTCTCCCGCGTGAAAGTCCAACATCTTAACCACTAGACCAAGAGGACATCCCCTTGGTCCGGGGGCAGATACTAGACTTTGGAGGCCATCACGACAGAGGCTGTAGCCATCTGCTACACCAACACAATAACAATAGTGGGGTTCTCCTTCAGGCAACCCCACTAACGAAACCATTTTTTTTTTTATTTTTGCGTGACAACTTTAATGCGTAACGGACTGGCGACAGACCTGTCGCAACTGGCAGCTCCTGGAGGAGTCGTAGCAGGAGGCGAGAGACAGCTGGCCCAGGATGGTGTCCCCCGAGGCCGTCTTCCCACAGCCGATGTTCCCCAGGAGGATGATCCGCATCTCAGTTGCCGACGACGGCTCTGAGGCACCTCCACGAACGGTTTCGTTCATAACTGTAGAACGAGGGAAAGTGGAATGAAGGCAGGTGACATTAAGTTAACGATTATTTACAATCGTAATTTAAAGTCCTGTAGGGCTAGGCGGTTGGGTTTTCTAGAGAGGAGAGTGTTATGCCTCTGCATGTTTTTAAACGCGTACATTTTAATAGGGACACTAATTTGCCTATTAGCCTTAATCTGGGAACATGCATGGTCTTTGACCATGGAAGTCATTTCCAATTACACCGCAACGCCACACACACAAGCATCCCTGCAGGCCAGGGGTTGGCCACCAAATTAGTACAAAACACAAACACACAGACACGGTGTGTAGACGCTAGAAGTCAAAGGAGGTCAGCTTGTGCCGAAACTTGCACAAATATGAAAGGTGAAGTCAATGCGGTTCTCATAATGTCATCTATCAAGACAGTAGTATGACATCATCAGTCCTGATGTCATACTAGTGACTTCATAGATGACATCAGTCTGAGTAGAACCACATTAACTCATTCTGTCCTGAACGCGTTTTGGTGTTCAACGCATTATGTTACACTTTAGAAAAATATCACATCTGCAAGCTCATATCGCGCCACCGAGTGGCACGATATGAGCTTGCAGATCTGATATTTTTTTGAAAAATTGTATAAATGATGATGCGCAGATCTAAGAATATATTATAGTTTCTGAATAGTTTCTAGTTTCTGTTTCTGATGCTGGTTTCTGACAGATTCTAGTTTTTCTGAAAAAAAAAAAAAATCTATGTTCCTGTGTCAGTGATGGTCAACATATTTTATGCCAAGGACCCCCAGAATTATCTATATTGGCTGCGGACCCCCCCATCTGAAAATGTGTTGTTCTAGGTATCCCCTAGAAGCAACGTATTTAGTTCAAAATATTTTCTTCCGAAAGAATATATTCAAAGATTTGCATCACAATTTCACAATCTTTCAAAAAATATCAGAGCTACAAGCTGACGGCGTGCCATCGCAGTGATCTTGTAGCTATTTTTCTTGTTGATATTTTTCAATAGCTTAAGTGTAACATAATGCTTTGAACACAAAGGGTTAAAGCTGCGCTGTGATTGGACCCAACCTGTCTATATTTGTTTATGCAAGATGTCATTCTGGAACCCGAAAAGGCATTGAAAACCTGCGCAAGGCTACAGTACACACGACAACACAACAGTGAATCATAGTTCTACTTATTGGGCAAGCAGAATGAAAGCAACGAGACAGAGAGTGTTACAATTATGTTAATACATGTGGTTGTCGCCTGAGGTGTGTCTCACACACCCACCATATCTATCTACTGGCAGAAGAACTGTGTTGTTGTAATTATGTCATATAACGAAACTAGAAAAACAGAACTCCACTGCTATGCCCCCAAGAAAAATTGCCTTCCATGAATCTGTGGTGATGAAAGAAAACTATGCACAATTTAAACACTACAGTTACACTTAAGAGGGAGAATGTCCTCAACATGAACCGTTTGTTGTCATTGCTTGGGACAGTATGCAGTTATTCTGGGATATACTGTACTGTAATTTCCGGACTATAAGCCGCTACTTTTTTCACATGCTTTTGACCCTGCGGCTTATACAACGGTGTGGCCAATCTATGGATTTTTACAGGTAACGCAGGGGTGGTCCCTGAGAGGGTTCCAGGTGGGCTCCGCAGACTAAATGATGGAAAGTTGGTTAACCAGATGTAACTCTTTGAGAGTGTAAAAATGAAACCAAATGGACCCATGCGTGTCCATTTGGTTCCATGTTTACACTCTCAAGAGTTATGATATTCACCATCTAAATTACCACCACTTAATTAATAAGTCATAAGTCATGTTCATTTTGGTCTCATTTTGATGTTTTGCCTCTTTTGTTTGTGAAAATCCATCCTGAAATTGTGAACAAAACCAAAAGAAATCTTTAGTTTTGGGGTCTGTGGGGTGAAGTTGTTGTTAAATTGTGAAAAAGTTGAAAACCATTGCTCTAACATAAAGCACCTGACTATAAGCCTGGTGCGGCTTATAGTCAGGTGCGGCTTATAATCCGGAAATTACAGATACTGTATATTTTTATCATTTTCAAACATTAACATTCTCCCTTTCATCTATTCTATCCACAGCAGGGGTGCCCAAAAGGTATTTTGTGATCTACCAGTAGATCACACAGACCATGCAGGTAGATCACATGACAGTCCCCCAGCACTTGGACCCTTATAGATCTGTAACTCTTGTAACTCTTAAATTATATTTAAACATCTGAATTACGTAGTTTTCAAGTCCACACTATTAGATGGACGTTTTGCCAGTTCTCTTTCACAGTTGTGGACAAAAATGTGAAATTATTCGTTTTGAGTGCAAGAAACTAAACTCAATATCACAAACTGTCAACTCAAACCTCTCAAAAATACTGTTTTCAAACGTCAGTAATAGCATATACAGCAAAGCAATCCAATTCTCCCCGTTTTTCATTTTTCACTATAAGTGCATTATTCTTAAACACTATAACAGTAAGTAACACCAACACCACTACTATTTCAAAGCTCAAACTTTCTAGTGGGCCTTGAAATGGATTTTCAGTAATGGAACAATCACATTTTTGATATGTAGATCTGGTTGAGCCGGTCATTTAGAAAGTAGCTCCCAAGTCAAAAAAGTGTGGGCACCCCTGATCCACAGTATGCCTTCATAGTGCAGCTGAATAAACAACTATCGCGATGAGTGGTAATTGATAATGACTATTACGCTCTTGTTTAGCCGCATTTCATGCAATTAGAACACTCTTTCCTCTTCGCATGCTTCTTTCACGGTTTGCACAAAGTGAACGCCGGTGATCAGCTGCAGCCCGTCGGACAAGTTCAGCCGCATTCTGCCTTGACCACTTTCTATTTGGATTAAAATGCCCAGTCACCCAGCAACACACACTAGGCTGATTGGGGCCATGCAATACAGAATCCCAACACGGGTTTCCTAACCTTTACATAACATAAGCACACAGCATTCAGGGTGAAATTTACCCTGTGCATCACGTTATGAACATAACATATCCTCTTAGAGGTCCTGGAGACAAATGGCACAACTAAATCTGTCAGTAAAGTGTGCACACTCTATACAGACTGTATTGTTGTTTTTAATCAAACACACATTAACTTGGGAGTCCAATTTAAAGATTCTTGACACCGGTATAGAATGAAATGCTTCCTCGCCAGTCTGAGTTCACCCCATTGTAAATGGTATAATACTCACTCAGATTGTTGTCAGCTTGTACAGTATCCTTGTCTACTGTGCTGTTCAGAAGTGTAGGATTGCTATCAGCTAGAATCCTTCTGTTGTGCTCAGATGAACTTCACTAACATTCGTTCTATCTCAATCAGGACAAACTGTATTCTAGCAGAGGTTGATTTCCAACCCACCTCCTCCTACGTTCAACCGTCTGTTACAGGTGTCTCAGAGTCACCTGTCTACAGTCACTGCCAAATTGTCACCAAATCCCCACGCCTCTATCCTATTCCCCGCCCAGTCTCTCTCTCTCTCTCTCTTTCTCACACACACGCAGCACATTTTTGTGCATTCATTGTCTGCAAGCTGCTCACCATTCCATTATGGGGTGGTGAAGTAGTAACCTGGGCCACATGTGACTCACTCTATTCATAAAACAGTTAAAAATGCATACCAACGGTTTGGTGTATTCAACCGACTCATGACTCATAATATATTAGGCACTAAAGCATAGTGTAGTTTGTTTGGTTTCCAAGGAATTCTCATTTGAATAATGGTACATCTTTGCACAGTACAGATACTCTGTTTTATTAATCCTATAGCACAGTGGTTTTCAAACTTTCTTCATACCAGGGCCCACTATTTATTCGGCATTTGAGCCATGGACCATCATTTGATGACATTTTAGCCCCACACACCCAATACCCGCAAGGGCTCATTTGGTGTCATTTTTACGCTCTCAAAGAGTTACATCTGGGTAACCAACTTTCGTTCAGAAAACGGGCGCCACACATCTACCTTTTCGGACAGCTGAACAACTACTGAAAAGAAAGAGGCAGTGTGAGTGCAAACACACTATTGACATGGTGGAGAGAAAATACAGCATAATCAACTTAAATCCCTTTAGTTGGGGATCACCTGAAATCCTCCCTGGACCTCCTGTTGAAAACCACTGCTATAGCACATTAGTCACTGGAGAAGAACTTGATTTACATAACTGATCCTTCACATTATGAACCACACTTTAACATTTCAAGCTTTGGTTAGTTTATACTGTATATTTAACTGGTATCACTTCACTAACCATGCCGGTAGCTCCAGTGACCTGGCATTTGGAAGGGCAAAGATGTTTCACAGTAAATGGGCACAGTTGTCAAAAACAGTGCTTAGTGTGTTGTTAGCAACTAACCAATTGTTATGGGTTGTGATTGTGAATTGTGATAGCATTGTATTTAATGTAAATAAAAATAACAGTGAAAATAAATGGCAGATCTACTGTACAAGCTCATGAGCTGGTAGATCAGGTGTTTTTCCCCATTTAAACAGGACATTTATAATGTTTGGCCTTGAGCTGAAACGTTGGGTAACCACTGGCCTGAAACACACATGAACTTGACTTGAACAACATACCAACCTCAAGAAAATGCTATTTATAGTTGATAAGGAAAACATGGTCAAGGAAGTGTTCAAGAAAGAATGTGGACATTGTTATGAAAAGTACTTTTGAAACAAGGTATGTCCAACATTATTATTCTTAACTCAAAACATTACATGTACAGCTACATGTACAGAGTGCATAACACAAATCAAAACAAGTCTCATTTAGTTATGTTTTTATAACAAAAGGGCTTCTTCTCCAAAGAATCCAAACTAAACTTAAATATTCACAAAAGGACTTCTTCTGCTCTAAAGTATCCAAACAAAACTTAAATATCTGATAATGTTCCAACTTGCTGTGTGCACCAGACAAGGTCTCCATCGGTCACAAGCCAGGCATCACATAGGCGATGTTGTCCAGGGTATCAGCCTTAAAAGTAAGCAAGAGAAAGGGAGGGGGGGGGGGCTTTTTATCCTTAATCACACTAGATACTGGCATGCATACATGTATGTATAGTACATATACATATAGCGCCTCCCATGTGAAAGTCCAACATCTTAACCACTAGACCAAGAGGACAACCCCTTGGTCCGGGGGCAGATACTAGACTTTGGAGGCCATCACGACAGAGGCTGTAGCCACCTGCTACACTCAACTCCCTTTCGACCTCCTTCCACGGGGAAACCCGATCCGGGTCACGGCACCAATTTAACGCCTGGGATTCGAACCAGGGCCTCCCACGTGAAAGTCCAACATCTTAACCACTAGACCAAGAGGACATCCCCTTGGTCCCGGGGCAGATACTAGACTTTGGAGGCCATCACAACAGAGGCTGTAGCCACCTGCTACATACAGTACATACAGATCTTACTATATGTGTAACCTCTCTCACCAGTTCATGTTGTGAGCTGCTCCTGAGCTCTGGTATCTGTAGCGTGAGGCAGGTCAGAGGAGCCAGGGAACACAGCAGAGAGTCCAGGAGCAGAGACAGACCACCAGACAACCACAACAGCTTCTATAGACAGAGGACAGATTATCCTGCATGTAGTCTCTCAAGACAGACTTGTTGCCTCGAGCGGTGGAGCGGCTTTCCCAAATATTTGCCGATGGGTACCCAGATTGGCCTGCATTTGAACACTGATTTGCCTATTAGCCTATTTGGGAACAGTCATTTCCAATTACACCGCCATGCCACACAGGCATCCCTGCAGCCAGGGGTTGGCCACCAAATTAGTACAAAACACAAACACAAACAAAAAAGTCAGTAGTGTGGCGACACAGTAAGATTAACCCATTTTGTTCTCACACTAGACTCGTAGTTTCCGACACTAGATTCTAGTTTATTACACCAGATTCTAGTTTCTGACAGTAGATCCTAGCTTTGCTGAAGAAAAATGTATGTCCCTGTGTCAGTGATGCTCAACATATTTCATGCCAAAGACCCCCAGAATCATCTATATTTGTCTGCGTACCCCCATCTGAAAACATGTTGTTTAGGGATCCCCCAGAAGCAAAGATTTGAGTTAAAAGTGTTTGCTTACGAAATAATATATTCAAAGATTTGCGCCACATTTTCACAATTTTTCAAAAATAGCAGATCTACAAGCTCAATTCTGCCTTTTTGAGGGCCTTTTTCAACTACAGTTGTTCTTGTCCGAGACCAGTAGTTCCGAGACATCTGCGAACAGGAACAAGTTGCAATCACAGGCTGATGTCATGTAATTTACACACATTAGGAACAGTAGAGGCTTCCTTGTATGCTTCCTTGTGATTCCATACTAGCCTATGAGGAAGCATTCTTCTTTGGAATTATGAACCGGTTGGGAGTAGATGATAAGTCATGTTGTTTTCATTGTTTTGCAGTCAACAGGCTGGAACCCTCAAACCAGAAATTAATTTTCCCTCAAACCCGAAGAATAATACCATCCCAATGAAAGCTTGACTCGTAGCATGAGAATATAATATCCCTGAAACTAGGTTCTATTTTCCGATGCTAGATTCTAGTTCTGAAAAAAAACTGTTCTTGTGTCAGTGAAGCTCAATACATTTCATGCCAAGGACCCCCAGAATTATCTATATTTGGCTGCAGACCCCCATCTGAAAACATGTTGTTCTAGGGATCCCCCAGAAGCAAAGGTTTGAGTTGAAAATGTTTGCTTCTGAAATATAGTGAAAGATTTGCACCACATTTCCATGTTTTTTTTCCCAAAAATATCAGATCTACAAGCCACCAAGTGGCACGCTATGAGCTTGTGGATCTTATATTTTTCAATTGCTATGGCATAACATGATGCTTAGAACACCAAAACACGCTACAGTCCAGAACGTTCTCTACACTCACGTTGGTCTCCTGGAGATGCTGTCCGATGAGGGTCATGGACTCTCCCAGCAGGTGGAGGTGAGCGGCCATGCTGGCGGGACACAGGTCAACGTCGTGTCCCGGGGGTCCCCAGGAACCACCAGCTGCTGCTGCTGGCCTGTCTGAGGCGGTGGGAGGACAACACAAAGAGCTGGCCGGACCGCCTGTGTTGGACATCACCGGCGCACCGTCTGGGCACTTAGACGGATCGGCAGCACTGGGGGGCACTGGATTTGATACTGGCAAGAGGGGATAATCCAGGCGGTTTACCACTGAACGGACCATGGAGCCAACTGGACTCTCCATGTTGGACTCGCCGCCGACGGGACTCAGAGCGGCACAGTCCCCTGCATCTGGGTAGGCCCAGTTCTGTGGCAGGGACCCCTCATTGATCTTTTTTCAAAAAAAAAAAAAGGTAATAAAAGGCAACTTTAGTGTGCACAAACACTGCGTTTGTAAAGAGATTTGTTAAAAACGGAATATAACCTCACTTCCACTCTATTGGCCCATTATGAAACTGCTGTGGTGCCCCCCACCCCCTACACACACACACACACACACGCACGCACGCACGCACGCACGCACGCGCGCGCTACGCCTGTCAGGAGCCCGACAAATGTTTTTTCATGATTTGTTGACAACAACAGTTGTCAAGTTCTGGACCGTCTGCAGGATAAAGCAAGTGTCTGTCTGCAGGTTAACAGCTGCAGCATCAAAGTAGAAGCAACATAGAGGGGGAAAGTCCCAAAAAATATAGCTATATCTCCATTTTGATTTTTGGCAAATGGTTGCCTCTGTTACCTTTAAGGGATTAACAAGCAGAGAGAGGGGGCAAAAGGTAAGTCATTCCCATGCCAGTGACGTAGGCGTACTTTCACTTCAGCATCAATTTATTCATCGACAGAGAAGGGGCAATACTCTTACACATTATGCCTATAAAGAAAAATCAAGTCTAAAGTAGCCTGAATCCACAAGTGTGAATACGAGACAAAATATCACTGCTGGACACCTTCCCAAATGCTTTAATCATAGCAACACGTGTGCCAGTGTTCTAATGTCACAAAGACACAATGAATGGAGTTACCGTAATTTCCGGACTATAAGCCGCACCTGAACATAAGCCGCACCAGCTAAATTTGGGGCAATATACTGATTTTTCCATGTATAAGCCGCACCTGACTATAAGCCGCACCAGAAAACAAGCTTCATGTTAGAACAGTGGTTTTCAACCTTTTTGATCCCAGGGCCCCACTATTTATTCAGCATTTGAGCTACAGATCTCCATTTGACAACATTTTCACCCCGCAGAACACAAAACTAAAGATTTCTTTTGGTTTTGTCCACAATTCCAGGAGGGAACAAAACAGGCAAAACATAGAGATCAAAATGACCATGACTTATTAATTAAGTGGTGCTAATTTAGGTGGTGAATATAATAACCCTTGAGAGTGTAAACATGAAACCAGATGGACCCGCCAGGGTCCATTTGGTTTCATTTTTACGCTCTTAAAGCGGTACATCTGGTTAACTAACTTTTAGTCTGGAGGGCCCACCTGAAAACCACCTGTAAAAATCCATAGATTGGCCGCCCTGTTGTATAAGCCGCAGGGTCAAAAGCAACATGTGAAAAAACTAGCGGCTTATAGTCCAGAAATTACGGTACTCAGCAATGAATGGTGTTACTCATCAGATTGTGTAACCTTCCCTCACTGTAGCGATGGAAACGATTCAGATGTTTCACAAAAAAGTGTAACAAGTGTGATTTAATTGATAAGCTTACTTTCCCACCATCCACATAAAACAGGGACACACAATTTGTGGCTTCTTTCTTAATAATGTTCCCATCTGGCGTGACCATGCCTCTTAATATGCTTATGATCTCTTTTTCTGTTTGAACGAGAGCTGCAGTTTTATTCTGCAGGTCTATTCCCACCAACATCTTGGCCTCTGGGGTTTCCAGTTTCCACACGTCTTAGCGTTGTTTGTGTACTTTCACCTGTTCTCCTGTACCTCTTACATGACTAGTGGCAAAAAAAGTCTGAATTACTGACACAAACTCACGCAGACACCATGTCATTCACATGTTATAGTATGTCTTAGTCTTAGCCGTATAGTTTAGTTGTAGCGATATATGTATATGTCCTGTCTAGTTCCTGTCTAGCTGTCTGTTTAACTTTCACTACTTGCCACTTTATAACTATACCTGGTTGTAGCTTAGCACCTTCACCCCGCTTTATGCTGTTACAGTTGCACTTTACTGCTCTAGTCTGTTGCACTACGTCACTTACTGTTTCTTGTATTGTTTGTATTTGTCCTTTTTCTTATTACACTGTCTATTGTCTTATTGCACTGGGGAACAATGGAAACGTTATTTCATCCCTGTATATGTCCTGACATTCACTGGAATGACAAATAAAGAACCTTGAACCTTATTCAGAAGAAGAACCTGTTGAATTACCTGCCCAGTGCTGCCCTCTGCTGTGCACACTGCATGCAACAACTTGTCTTGGAGACCAATCTGTATGAAACCAAACATTTAAAGGTTGTTGAAAATAATCAGTTAATTAGTTAAATTAATTTTGTTGATTAATCTGATTACATTTTTAACGTGCACACTGACTCAACACTGAGCACTTTCTCATTAAAAAAAAGGTAGAGCACAGTTTTATGGAGACATACAGTAGCTGTGTGCCTCCCTGTAACCAGAGCCATAGAGTAGCCATTGAGAGATCTACTGTAGAAGCATTGGGGGCTTGTAGATAAATATTTAAGCAATAAACAGATATTTTTCCCCAGATTATTTTTCTTTTTTAAAATGTTCAAATCCTGTAAAGGAAAATGGGCATATTTTGGACATAGTTCGAATGGGGATTAATCATGATTAAATTAATTTTGAAGCTGTGAATAATTTGTTTAATGTTCATTCAACAACGCTAATTTTAACACAATATTAACATCCTATACCATAGAGATGACATATTTTGTAGAAAGCCAATATATTTGTAGAAAGCCAGTAAAAGTGAAACCAAATGGACCCGCGTTTCATTTTTACACTCTCAACATCTGAATTACCCCAAGTCTACACAACTAGAAGATGGACAAAAGCAAAAGAAATCTTTAGTTTCCGGGTCTGTGGGGCTAAAATGTCCTCAAATGGTGGTCCGTGGCTCAAATGCTGAATAAAATGGTGGGCCCTGGTATCAAAAAGGTTGAAAACCCCTATACTAAACAGATTCAGGATGTTCTTCTTCACCTCTTTGTCTTCACCTATATGTTTTGTTCCTCCTGTTCCTGCTGGTACAAAGTTTGGACAGACAGGGAGAAAGACAGCGCCCTCTTCAGGATCAATCATTCCATTGCCTGCAGATTATGCAAAAGGTACATCATATTAACATTCAGCCATTTCACAAATGTAACTATTTAACCCAACTCCCACAACGGCACACACCAGCTTATGTCAAACATTCCTTACCCGAATGTTTCTGATACTTCTTTGGTTCCTGCAAAAAGGTGGATTATTAAGCATTAACTTACAATGTACACTGTTGACTTTGAGGTGCAAGAATGAATGAATACATGTTCATTTAACAGAAAAGTACAACTACAACAAAGCCTAAGTTTTTCAGTTTTGTTGTAGATGTACTTGACTTGTGTCAAGCGGACACCCTAGTAAAGCATTACACTTGTTTACAGTAGTGGCCACCTTGTTCATTTCATCAAGACGTTTAGAGGCATACAATATATTCACTTCTGTAATGCTAATGATTTGTAATTAATTATAAAAATTGGTGTTGATTAAATGTAATTTTCTATCAATATCTGTAAGCTCCATCTGTCTGAGAGTCATTCCACAAAAAAGGTACGATTTGGACTTTTTTTTTCCCTGAAATTTTGACCAAAAGGTTTTACTTTTCTGAATAGCCCACAATATTAAGGACATCTTTAGCTATAAAAAAAAAACATAATTTCCCATTTCAGACATTCAATATATTTTTTATATATCTTTTAACGTGGTAATTGATAACGGAGTTGAGCCAATTAAGTTAATAACAGAGTTGTGATTTTTAGATATCCACTACTCTAACTGAGTTGAGGAGAAGACTTGGCATGCCTGAGGTTACCGAATCAGATATATTGTTGGAATAACAAACAAAATCTCACCACATGTGAGAGTACAAAATGCCTCTAAAACGGTGTAAAATGACCAGGCTTTCCACTTCTGACTTCAGAGGACAGACTGGTCTGTGTTAATAAATTGCTGAGGCCATCACGAGCGGAGTGTATTTTATATCGCTTTAGTCTTAAGGTTGAAACCCTCAAACCAGAACTATCATAGTGGACGTAAAAGGTTAAAGATTTGCCTCCAGGATGGATTCTATGTAGGTAATTTTGTCTTTCTGTGATAACATTGTCACCCATAGTAGGAACAAAGCTTTGCTGAGTATACTTTTTGATCTGTGTGTGCATATACTATGTATGCCAGTGGTGAAGCTCTAGACTAAATTTCATTGTTTCTTGTAAGCAATGACAATAAAGATCTAGCTATCCAAAGAGGATGGATTCATTTCCCCAGGTGCAAAGATATACAGTGAGCCAGGTGAAGAATGAAGATTCTACTGAGTTCAGAGCTGAGGGCCTTTTTGATCTGCAGTTTGCTCTCGTCCGAGACATCTGCGAACAAGAACACGTTGCACAGGTGGATGCCATGTAATTTACATATATAAAGCAACAGCAGAGGCTCTACCATGCTTCCTTGTCGTTAAATACTAGCGTAGGAGGAAGCATTCCTCTTCAGATTTATGAACTGTTTGGGAGCAGATGACAAGTCATGTTGCCATTGTTTTGTAGTCAACAGGCTGGAACACTCAAACCAAAACTTCATTTTCCCTCAAAATGAAGAATAATACCTTCCCAATGAAAGCACGACTCTTTCGTAGCAGGAGAATATATCTCGGTTGCATAATAAAGGTATACAGATGCTAAACAGGAAAGTACACTCTGAAGTGTCATTCATATTTTCAGAGAAACTACACCGCATCAAGGCCATTATTGGAGAGGTATTATTCTTCTGATTTTAGGGAAAGAAGTTCTGGTTTGAGGGTTTCAACCTGACGACTAAAACAATAATGTAACAGTACAATCCGCTCCTGATGGCCTCAGCAATTTAATAACACAGACCAGTCTGTCCTCTGAAGTCAGAAAAAAAGAAAGAAGCTGTGATTCCCTGAAAATAATAGTAATTACTTACCGGTAGTTTCATGAAAAACTTAAAATTTGCATTCATTGTTGTGGTTAATGTGGAACACACATGTGGAAGACAATTCTTCCCCAGCAACTACTGTATGTTCAACCGTACCAGACAGCCATTCTACAGTATATCATATTATTATTAAAATAATAATCTTTCAGTCCAACCTTATGCCTCCTGGTGGTGTATTCCTCCTCCTCCTCACCACCCAGGTCAGTGTCATCCAGGTCCTTCATGAAGTCTTTGTAGGACCGTTTTCTGTCCCTCTGGACCCGACCACTCACCAGTCCAGCTTCCCCATCCATTCTCATATCTGGGAAGAAATGGTTTTTGGTCCTTTAAAACTGCCATGTCAATGTCATTGCGATCTATACTTTGACTCTATGACTTGGATCAAGATTGCCCCTTTTCACCTTAGAAACGTTGCACGAATCATAGCCCATTTAGTCATTGGATGGATGCAAAAACGCTGCACCACACCCCACCTTTGGATTTTCCCCATCTTGATTACTGCAATGCACTTTTTCAGGACTCCCAAAACTCCCTGACAGATTACAACTTGTCCAAAATGTGGCAACCAGATTTACTAAAAGTAAAATGTCCTCACTGCATTACATTTTTTTTGTTTTGTGCCTTGCCCTTTTCTTTTTTCTCTATTGCTCTGTAAAGCACATGAAACCAAATGGACCTGCAACATGGTTTCATGTTTACGCTCTCAAGAGTTAAACTATTCATCATCTGAATTAGCACAAGTAGAGAATGTAGAGGAATGATAATTTTGATCTACTGTATTGTTTGCGAAATCCAGCCTGGAATTGTGGACAAAACCAAAAGATCTTTAGTGTGGGGTCCTTGGCGTGAAAATGTCATCAATTGGTGGTCCGTGGCTCAAATGCTGAATGAATAGTGGGCCATCAAAATGGTTGAAAACCACTGGAATACTGTACATGACCTGCATTCAAAGGTGCAAATGCTGTTGCCTACTGTTAGGATTAAGTATAGGCCTGTTTGACAGAACCACAGAAGGAATGACTAAGGTTTGTCTTGTTAGTAATGCTGAATGCACAGCCGACTGTGTTGGCTGTACAGCTGAGTAACATACCTGGCTTAGTGGCTTTTAAACCAATGTGTTGTTGTGGGCTATCCTCTCACCAAATAAACTTGTGTTCGAGGTTTCATTTGGAGCATGACAGAGCTGTGAAGTCTTGAATGCTCTGCAGTAGCCGTGTATCACACCATCATAAACCAAATGGAATGGAACATGCAGTATATTATGTAGCCTATCTCTTACTCTATGGCTGTGTGGCCTAGCTAGCCAACAGGGCCGGATTTAGCCAGGCCTACTAGGGTGGGCTGGATGGTTGGCAGGGTGGGCACCTTTAAAGTTTTTCATATGAAGCAGTGGTTTTCCACCTTTTTGACACCAGGGCCCACTGTTTATCCGGCATTTGAGCCACGGACCACCATTTGAGGACATTTCAGCCCCACAGACCCCCAAAACTAAAGATTTTATTTTGCTTTTGTCCACAATTCCAGGCTGGATTTGGGAAACAAAACACAAAACAAACATACAGATCAAAATGACCATTAATCTTCTACATTCTCTAGTTGTGTAGACTTGGGCTAATTCACATGATGAATATTTTAACTCTTGAGAGTGTAAACATGAAACCAAATGGACCCGCAAGGGTCCATTTGGTTCCCTGTTGACTGAGTTACATCTGGTTAACCAACTTTCCACCATTTAGCTGGGGACCACTTGAAACGCTCTCAAGGACCACTGGTTGAAAACCACTGATATTACCTTTCTTTGGGTGGGCAGGATGCACGTTTGGGTGGGCACTGCACACCCCTGCCCCCCCTCTAGATCCGGCCCTACCTAGCGAACAGACAATTAACATTATCACCTCCACACCTGTGTGGAAAAGCTGCCTTTTATATGCCTGCTTACAAAGCACATCCTAGTAAATCTGTAGCATTTTGTAAATAAATCTGAAAATAGGTGGTCCACCCTGTGTGACGAAAAATAAATAGGTTAGTTTTGTCCAATAACTACACCCAAAAAGGCTACTGCAATTTAATACTCTTTGGTTTTGTGTCCAACCCACTATTGATGAAACAGTGCCACCCTACAGTGCCCCCCCCCCCCCCCTTTTTTTTTTTACTATTTTGAAAAACTTTTTGGAATAGTTCAACGTGCCAATCTATTGACACATTGTGAGCTTGTAGACTTGCCATTTAAACTATTACCACTACTAAGAAGTTAAGGGATAAGGGGTTTAGCGGTGACGAAAATGGAGCCCATAGTGTAGGGTGTACAGATAGGTGTACACAGTGTACAAATTCATTCAATTACTGGCAGAGGTGAAACGTCGCAAGTGCAGGCACCCTGGCTGGTAATCCAGCACCGGCAGTGTCCGCGGGTTCGACTCCCGATCCAGATTGCTTTTACTGCATGTCACCCCACCCTTTCTATCCATCTCCCCATTCCCTGTAAGCCTAATCTGTCCCTCTATAACATACCTGGGTATTATGCAGCCCGTGGGCCAAATGCAGTCCTTTGGCTGACTCTGACCGGCCCAAGAGTTCCAAGTTAAATATGGAAAGTTGGTTAACCAGATCTAACTCTTTGAGAGCGTATATGTGAAACCAAATGGACCCTTGCGGGTCCATTTGGTTTCATTTTTGCACTCTCAAGAGTTAAAATATTCATCAACTGAATTAGCCCAAAGTCTACACATTCAATCAGAGAATGTAAGAGAATGGTCATTTTTGTTATCCTGTTGTTTCCAAATCCAGCCTGGAATTGTGGACAAAAACAAAAGAAATCTTGAAGAAAGTTTTGGGATCAGTGGGGCTAAAATGTCCATGGTCCGTGGCTCAAATACTGAATAAATAGAGGGCCCTGGTGTCAAAATGGTTGGTCTTACTCTTACTTTTATCTTGAAATTAAATGAATATTATGCAGACTTTAGTTCAGCCTTTAGTCTTGGCCCTCCACAATATTTTATGTATCTCATTTGGCCCCTTGGGAAAAAATAATTGCCCACCGCTGCTCTATAAAAATAAATAAAAACGAAAGGTCGGTACCACCGTCCAAAATAAAGAAGAAAAGTATAACCACAGGTCCTGAAAGGAGCTAAGAAGAGCCAAGGAGCAATGTCCAGCTCCTATAGTATACACACCACCAAGACTCCAAGAGCCAAGGAACAAAGGGTAGGAGCAGAACGTGTACAGGGGTTGACACTAAGGTCTCCGAGGCACTTGCCCATCGGGCAAGTGCAAGTCGGGTTCTACTTGCCCTCAGGTCATGGTCACTTGCCCCCCAGATTCCAGGTGGTCCCCAGTTGAGTTGGGTAACCAGATGTAACTCTTGAGAACGTAAAAATGAAACCAAATGGACCCTCATGCGGGTCCATTTGGTTTCATTTTTACACTCTCAAAAGTTAAAATTCATCATCTTAATTAGCCCAGGTCTACATAACTAGAGAATGTAGAAGATTAATGGTCATTTTGATGTATGTATGTTAATTTGCCTGTTTTGTTTCCCCAAATCCAGCCTGGAATTGTGGATACCTAGAGAGCAGTGAAAGACAAAGAGGCAGAGTGCAATGACTGCCTTCAAGACAAATGTATCTTGTGTAGTGTTATAGTGCACTATGTTGCACGCGTGCCCGTTTGGGCAACCAGGTAGCAGTCTTCACTTGCCCCACCATTTTTTTTACTTGCCCCGGGCAAGTGTTAGTGTCAAGCCCTGGTGTAACAGATGTCATCAACGATCAGATGGTCAGTCCATTCACATCTGAAGAATAGGAGCTGATTAACCTTTCAACAGGCCAGAAATCTGCATCTGCAGCCTTGGTGAATGCCTGGAGCTAAGGACTGGAGCTAAGGACTATAGGACTGTGAGATATTAGCCCCAATACATACGGGCCACATTTGCAGCAAAGCCTGTAGAAATCTACTGTATGTTTAAAACAGTTTAACAAAAACTGTGACAGTTTGAAAAACAGCCTATATGTCCATTTATCAAAATATAGAATGGCATGGGTCTGTAATTGCAAACCAATAGTCTTAGACTGTCGTGGGACAGTGCTGCGTTTAATTCATGCGGTTTAAATTATGCACATTAAAAAAAACAATAAATTGTGCAAGCAAAACGTTTTGTGATGTTTATCAGTTTGTATGATCAGAATTCTGTATGAAAACAATAAAATAACATTGTGTGGGGGAAAAACTACTGTAAATTAGTCAATAGTACCATTGTAAACCATGACACCTTGGGACAAACTCCCTCCAAAACACGCACACAGGCACGTAGACACACAAAGATTAACCTCATTATAGCTGTCTCACCACCAGCTGACAGAGAAAGTCCTAGTTTTTCCTTTTATGATCTATTGCCTTTTTGGCAAATGTTGCATAATTCAACTCACCTATGCAGGACTGCAAAGAAAATCTCCCTGTTTATGCATTTGTAATGATTTTTATACCAATCAGTCACATGCCAATATTTGCATTATTTTATTGATTCGGCTTATAGACATCAATGTCACTTACAGGCAACATACTGGTATTGAAACCATTGAAACTGTTGCATGAAAAATCTTTTCTTTGCAAAACTATGACGTTTAAGAACTTCAAGGGATACTTCAAGAATATCTGACTGATTGGTAAAAAACATACATGTATTGCACTTGGACTTTGCGTGGTAAAGAACAGGGACATTGAGAAATATGTCATAGTATGCTTTTGCTTTTGTATCAGTATCTTTACGACCCAATTATGAAAAAAGATGATAAGACAAAGATTACCTTGATAAACCCCCTTGGGGGGCAGTGAAAGGACAGAACAGCTGTTCTGTTCTTTCTTTGCTCATAAAACATTCATTGTTTCGTGAGGTCAGCGGGTTTCTTTGGCTCGATTTTCTATGGATTCAGTCGTTTAACATAAAAGTTAGAACACACTGTAACCGTGTTTGCAGTGTTTGTAGTGTCTACTCATGTGACGTTCCCTCGTACCATGACTCAACGTTTTGAGTGTTGACACACAGTTCTAGTTTCAGGAGAGTTGTGGAGTCACGTTAAGGCAGATCTCTACCCCTTTGCCCCGTTCAACTAGGGAACATCCAGAGTCATGCTAAGAGCTAGTCCCTCCTCCTGCCTTGTTAAACGCTGGAGTTCCAGAGTCATGCTTAGCGTTAAGCCACTCCCGCTGTGCTCCTTTTCGAACTGAATTCCTAAAGACGCTTCATCACGGTAAGCCCTACGGCTCCTCCTCCCTCTCAGTTTTCCAAAGCGCTTCTAGGGTGACCAGATGTCTCTCTTTGCGTGGGACAGTCCCTCATTCCAAAAACTTTTTAGGTGTCCCACAAATTGAGATCCGGTCCCACATTGTGACTGCAGGCATCAAGTGTTCAAATGCCCTAATGTGTTGGCTTTTTGTTGTCTCTTTTCCTGATATACATGTGTATTTAGGTCTGTTAAAATAATTCCAAAAGTATTTCCACGGTCACTCCAGAGGAGCAACACTACCTGTACCGCTGTATTTATCAAAAATAGTTAATATACAAGCTCAAAACATGTCGTGACACACTGAGCTTGTAGATCAACTATTTTGGGGATATTTGAATTGAAATCCTGGATTCCTTTTTGAATTCCTTTTTGAATGTCACATCAAGATGTCATATTCTAACACTTGTCCCACACGTGCAATACTTCTGTTCCTCAAATGTACGATTGGATCTGGTCACCCAAAGCGTTTCCCACATAGCTGCTGAGTCATGTTTAACTGCGATCCCTCTCCCTCCTCCTGGTACTGTTTGTTACTCCCCAAGTTTTGTGGAGTCATGTTTAGGCCTCTGTCCCCTCCCCCTGTGGAGTCCCACAGAGAGTCAGTCAGCTTAAAGGCCCTTCCTGTTTTCCTGCCCTGCCACCAGAGAGGGAGGAGACAAAAGAGCAGCTGGTATAAAAAGAGTGTGAGAGGAACACAGAGCACAGCAAGTAACACCACAGAGCACAAGCTGTACTGAACATCCACACAGAGAGAATAAAGAATTCACTGTCTGCGAGTTCCCTGTTGACTGGTGAGTCAAACTGTCAAATGCTGTGTATGATAAATGACCCGTGCCGCATCTTTTTCCCACTGATTATTAAACAATTTGCTGTGTGATGTTTACAATAACTGACTGTTTATTTACAATACAGTTTTTTCATCACACAGATGTAAACTGTTGTTTGCATCTGTGTGGAGGAAAAAAACTGTCAAATGCATGTATGACAAATGACCTATACTGCTTCTCTTCCACCGATTATTAACAATGTGCTGTATGATGTTTACAATAATTGTTTATTTACAATGCAATAACTGTTGTTTGCATCTGCGTTCTCCCATAGATACCTGATACAGATATGGAGGTAGAGAGCAGAGTTCCTGCAGTACCGGCGGAGCTGGCAGACTGGTAGGAATTCATTATCTGATCTGATGTGATTTTTATTTTCTGCATTGTCCTCTCGTGCCAATTATGATCGCATTATTACGTACCATCTTATGTGCAGTATCTGTATTGTGCATTAATACCTTGCACGCAAAAGTGGGTGTGTTTTCTCTCGCTCTCCCGACACGACGGGTAGTTTTTCATCACAGTAGATTACCCCATGGTAACTAAACGTGAATATCAGTACTAGTACGGTTATCTGTGTACAGATTGTACCCTGGAGTAAATGGGTCACTTGTACTGTACTTGCTCTATTCATCGCTGACACTCTGACTCCACTGTTTCTGACGATAATTGGGAAACAAGTGTTGGAGTGTTCATATTTTTTTGCTTAAATAAAAATAAGGCTGTAGAAAATAACAGGCTAATGGCATTCATTCTTTTTTTTTTATCAATCCGATTTTTTTTTTACGTGATGAACGCATGTGCACACTGATTCAACTCACTGAGCATTTTCTCATTTAAATAAATAACTTTTTTTTTTTATAGATATACAGCTGTGTGTCCCCCTGTACCCTGTAACCAAAGTACCTACAAGCATTGGGGGCTTGTAGATCACTATTTAAAAAGATAAACAATACACTTTTTCCCCAAGATTTTTTTTAATGTTCAATATTCCGTAGAGGAAAACATGGCATATTTTGGAGTTATTTTAGTTCGAATAGTGATTAATCACAATTAAGTTGATTTTGTGATTATTCTGATTAAAAGTTTTAATCATTCAACAGCACTAAATATTTTCCCCTTATGCTTTCAGCGATCTGTCAGATCAAATCAAGGCGGTGACCAAAGACAGTCACGTCAGGGCAGAGAACACAGAACTGATGCTGAGCTACCAGAAAGGACAAGTCACCATGGACCAGTATAAGGTAAAACACACCGCACGCATACGCACACACGCACACCCATACACACATATGCACACATGCACCCGATATGCATAAAAACAGAAATGTAAAAAGAGAGACCTGACCATCACTCCCTCTCCCTTTCTCACCTTGTTCTTCAGCTCCTCCTGTGTTCCCTGCATGAGATCTACCAGGCCTTGGAAGAAGCACTAGACAGGAACTCCGACCACCCCAGTGTCGCACCCATTTACTTCCCCACCGAGCTGGCAAGACTGGAGTCCATTGAGAAAGACCTGGAACACTTCTACGGCCAAGACTGGAGGGAGAAGATTGTCGTTCCTGCAGCCACAAAGGGATATGCCAACAGATTAAGACAGGTATGTGACTTATTTGATGTTATTTGGGTTATGTTACATTTTTACTTTTCTCAATTGTACTGCTTTCAGTGGCGCTACCAGTTCCAGTGTTATGTGACAATTGAAAACACTTGAACCTTGAACAAACTCTATTCGTCTCCCCTACACAGATTAGCAAAGAAAACCCTGAATTCCTGGTCGCCCATTCCTACACGCGATACCTCGGTGACCTGTCGGGAGGACAGATCTTGGGCAAAATCACCCAGAAGTCCCTGGGCCTGAAGAACGGCGACGGCACGTCCTTCTTCTCCTTCCCCGGCGTGACGAACGCCAACCTGTTCAAACAGCTCTATCGCAGCAGGATGAACAGCATAGAGGTGACAGAGGAGGAGAGGAACGGAGTGCTGGAGGAGGCTGTCAGAGCCTTCGAGTTGAACATCCAGGTGAGGACAGAGATTGGGGAGAGAGGTGGAGGTTTTACAATGGAAATATCCTAAAAATGGATTTGCCTTATATTTGGGAACTAGATTACTGTATTTGACATTCAATGTTCTTTTTACACAAATGAGTCTTGAAAATTGGGGGTCGTCTTATAACCAGGGCCGTCTTATACTCGGGACAATACCGTATTTTTTCTGCCTGTGAATGTATAGGACGAGGCCACACATACAGGCACACTAAGTGACTTACAAACAACTGTTCTCGTTTTTTGTTTTGCAGGTCTTTGATGACCTACAGAAGATGTTGAGTGACACACAGAATGACAGCCAGAGTCGCACAACGACACAGTCCAAACCGGCCAATGGTAAGTAAGGCTATATGGAACACTCGGTGACATGTGGTGTGATATTCACAACTGAAAAGGGATTGCAAAAACTCATCTTTGTACCTGTGCTCTCTTACAGATGCTGCAGAGATTAGAACTCCAGCAGTAGCAGCAGCACAGCCGAGAGAATGGTAGGAAATCAATTTTATTCTGCTTCTATTCTATTCTCCTCTCCCGGCATTTATCGTTGCATATTACAATATTCCATACACATGACTCAGTCAGAGTTATGAAATCAATGATTGAACAAGTGATGCAATTCTTTGGGTTACTACCTACACTGCTGCATGTGCAGTAACTGTATGCACAATGTATGAATGCCTAGCATTAAAAAGTGTAATGTTCTCTCTGAACATATAATATTTTGAATTAGTTGTTCAGGTAATTTTGCTCACATCATCATACACTGATTATCTAGACGGGTGAAACTCCTCAAGTGCTAATTTTACTTATAGGCCTGGATTTTCGTCACTGCTAAACCCCTTATCCCTTAACTTCTTTGCCCTTTTAAACTATAAAAAAACATTTTTCAATACTTCAAATGGTCAGTCTATATGCTTATAACGTGTCGATAGATTGGCACATTGAACTATTCCCAACAGTTTTTAAAAAAAAGTAAAAAGTGATAAGGGGTTTGGGATAAGGAGTTTAGGGCCCGATTTTGGTTACATTAGCCCTTATGCGAAGTTAACGCACATAGCATTGGAGAAGAGGCGTTCCCCCACTAAAGGTCGCTAATTTCGTACCATGCCATCTCCCTTAAATACCTCCTTTACCCGTTAAATTATGCATAGGTGTGGTTTGGGCGTTTTTAGCTTTCATCCAATCCGTGTTGGTCTTGCCATTCCCTTTAATTCATCCCTTATCTAGTTCCCTTATCCCTACTGCTATGTTGGACCATCCGAAGCACGCAGCCTGGCTGCGGGCTTAGGACACACACATGCATGAGTAGCCTATTCTCAAAGATTATGCTCTCATTTTGAAACAATTATAGCTCGGTCAATTCTCAATCATTTCTTACCATTCAACATGTTATGTTGAAAAAACATGTTCCATGTTTTTTTTGCTGTATGTGGCGTGCATTTATCCCAAGTCTGCGAAATGTTATAAAGTAAATTTCAAAAAAAGTCGGCAATTTCGCGGCTAAAAAGACGTTTTTTTGATCATTCATTTCTCGGTCAATTCTGGACCATTTTTTACATTTCAAAATGCAGCATGATGGGAAAAAGCTCCTCTTTCAGAGGCTGTATAGAATATGTGGGTAGGTCTTCTCTACGATGCGGGACCGAGCAAACTGCAACTGTCAGGGATTAGGAGGAAACGGTCCGCCTAATCCCCGACAGTTATAGTTTTCCCGATCCCGCATCGTAGAGAAGACATACCCACATATTCTATACAGCCTCTGAAAGAGGAGCTTTTTCCCATCATGCTGCATTTTGAAATGTAAAAAATGGTCCAGAATTGACCGAGAAATGAATGATCAAAAAAACGTCTTTTTAGCCGCGAAATTGCCGACTTTTTTGCAATTTACAGCATTGCGTCACAAGTTAATGAATGTATTTAATTATATTATATACTGTACATTACCTAAACACAAGGAAGTGACCGACAGCAGGCAATCTACAGCTGTTTATAGGACAATCCATAAATAAGGAGATGAATTGAACTGGCGCCTTTCCACGTGGAGTCGTGGACATCTCCAAAGGCGCACAGACACCGCACCGCGCGCACGTGGCTCTGCCTTCACATATCGGTTAACGGGTGGTCTAAGGTGGCCTTATCTAGTTCCCTAATCTATTTGACGAAATTAGCAATTTAAGGGACTGCGCAACAAACACGCCCATGACCACACCTCCAGCCACACATAACGGTGTCGGCATAAAGATTAGTGGCTAAGGGAAGAGAAAAGGTGACCAAAATAGCAATAAGGCAATTCGCTGCGGGGATCGGGTAACGTTAGGGATAAGGCCGGGAGGGAAAATCGCGCCCTTAGTATGTAAGGAAAATGGAGCCCATAGTGTAAAAAAGTAATATCTGTGCACAGATTGTACCCTGGACTAAATGGGTCACTGGACACCTTACTGTACTTATTCTGTGCATCTCTGACACGTCGCTCACTCAGTCCACTGCTTCTGTCAATGATTTAGGGATGATTACCATAAGAACACTGTGTTCAGAGCGTGTGCAGTCTCTCTTATTAGTGTTTACTGTGAACATGACGCGTCGGCTGGACCATTCATTGTTGTGTTGAGCAATTTGTACTTCTGCTTTCAGCGATCTGTCGGAGCAAATCAAGGCGGTGACCAAAGACAGTCACGTCAGGGCGGAGAACACAGAGCTGATGCTGAGCTACCAGAAGGGACAAGTCACCATGGCACAGTATAAGGTAAACACACTAGAGCAGGGGTTTTCAAACAGGTGGTCCCTGAGAGGATTCCAGGTGGCCCCCAGGCTAAATGATGGAAAGTTGGTTAACTAGATGTAGCTCTTTTAGAGTTACAAACTCTAAAAGAGTTTACACTCTCAAGAGTTAAAATATTCATCATCTGAATTAGCCCAATTCTACACAACTAGAGAATGTAGAAGGTTAATGGTCATTTTCGATCTGTATGTTCGACTGTGTTTTCTCTGAAATCCAGTCTGGAATTGTGGACAAAAGTAAAAGAAAGCTTTAGCTTTGGGCCTGTGGGGCTAAAATGTCATCAAATGGTGGTCCGTGGCTGAAATTCTGAGTGGGCCCTGGTATGAAAAAGGTTGAAAACCACTGCACTAGAGCATTTTTTGACTGGATTGCGACCAACCCAATCGGATTGCCTTTTCTACAAAATGTTACATGATTGGAACATGCATACATACATCCTGATATTGACTTCCTCTCTCCCCTGGATTCCTCTCCCTTTCTCACCTTGTTCTTCAGCTCCTCCTGTGTTCCCTGCATGAGATCTACCAGGCCTTGGAAGAAGCACTAGACAGGAACTCCAACCACCCCAGTGTCGCGCCCATTTACTTCCCCACCGAGCTGGCAAGACTGGAGTCCATTGAGAAAGACCTGGAACACTTCTACGGCCAAGACTGGAGGGAGAAGATTGTCGTTCCTGCAGCCACCAAAAGATATGCCCATAGATTAAGACAAGTATGTACATGTATTATTGGTGTATTCTTATTTAGCTTCTCGATTTCACTGTCTGCCCTCTGACAATTTTTAAGCACTTGAACCTTGAACAAACTCTCTTCGTCTCCCCTACACAGATCGGCGAAGAAAACCCTGAATTCCTGGTCGCCCATTCCTACACACGATACCTCGGTGACCTGTCGGGAGGACAGATCTTGGGCAAAATCACCCAGAAGTCCCTGGGCTTGAAGAACGGCGACGGCACGTCCTTCTTCTCCTTCCCCGGCGTGACGAACGCCAACCTGTTCAAACAGCTCTATCGCAGCAGGATGAACAGCATAGAGGTGACAGAGGAGGAGAGGAACGGAGTGCTGGAGGAGGCTGTCCGAGCCTTCGAGTTGAACATCCAGGTAAGGAGAGACAAAGACTGGGGAGAGAGGTGGAAGGTGGATGATTAGACGACAGTCATTTGAAAACAAAGTGTATGTGAATGTGCATTGAGGAATACCGTCATTGACTTACAAAATTAACTAAGCATGTTCTTGTGTTTTGTTTTGCAGGTTTTTGATGACCTACAGAAGATGTTGAGTGTCACACAGAATCACACAACGCACTCCAAACTGGCCAATGGTAAGATAATCGAGGATGCATCAACTTGCACACAAATACTGTATATTAACATACATTGCTTTCATCAAAAATTAATGTTTTTTTTTACTCATATTTAACTACATGGTCTTTTCTCAGGAGATCAAACGATGACATCCAATACACTCCAGATCCCCAGTATCATGATGAAGGCCTCCAATTTCTTCAGACTGGCCGTGGGTCTCTTTCTGGCCCTGGCTACGGTCAGCATGGGCATCTATGCATTATAGCCAAATTCAACTGCCAAAAAGAACTCTATCGGTCCGTCCTGAAAAAAATATCAAATAATAATCTAACACAGCAGTATTATTGTGGTAAATTGAGAGCCTAATGAATGCACTAATATTAGCAATATATTATATTGCTTTTTCTAAATAATGCAATTTTGTACTGTAAATAATCCTGTACTTTGGTATTGACTATGCAGCGCAGTTGTAGCCTGCATTCATGTGAGACATGATCACTGTAATAATGATATTATGCAAATACTTTTGCACGTTTTTCTAGTATGTAAAATATTTCAGATGACAAATATTCATTTGTGTAAATATGTTCATGTTTTAATAAAACAAAAGTTTGTATGAAAAGAAATCCATGTATTGTATTTTGTTAGGAATATTACACAATTGCATACTTGATAATGAATTTTAGAATCTTAAAAAGAAAATCTGCAAGAAAGTTGTTGTTTTTTTTTTCCACTGCAGGATAATGTATTGAAAATAGGTACATGTGACTCTTGCCACTGATATGACCTGATAATGTACCTGAGGTTATATTATGAAATTGCCAAATTTTAAAATGTCAGTTTTCAAAAGGTACTTCTTTACATCATGACATCAACTCTGTGGCCAGATGTTTTCATAACCAATTATTATTTTTTGCTATGAACACTTGTCCAGCTGGTTGACACCATAGACCAGGGGTAGATAACCTTTTAGAGATGAAGTGTCGTGTCTTTATTTTCTTAATAGTTGGCATTCCATATCAACAATGTTTAACCACAATGTCTCAGGATATATGATTACTAGACTTAATTATTATTGTTACCACTCTTTCCCCACTCAAGAGTTCACTGAACATGGGTGTACATTTATGTGCAGGATACAATTTACACACAGATATGCATGGATTTCAATGTAGGCTACACCTTTTTATATTTTTCAATTTTAAAGAAAAATCATCTCTTTAACACTTGTGCCAGTGATCACCCTCTGAACTGCCAATATTAGCACCCATGCCTAAGGTTGTCAAAGAATGCCATAGACTACAAAATGACAGGGTATTACCAGGGACCATGCGGAAATATTCTGTTACAAGTGAAAATCTGGTGTTCAAAATGTACCGAGTAAGCGTACAAAAGCATTCACATAAAAATATATGTGTGTAGGCTACCAAAAGTAATTGCATGGCATGTCCTAAGCTTTAAATCAGCAAGATAAGGTTTTCAAATAATTGCAGTGGAGTAATAATATGTTTGCCTCCGATATATCAAATGAAAATACTCAAGTTAAAACAAAAAACAAGCTTGTCCTTAAAGGTAGGGGAAGTGATTTCACTTTTGTCAGATATCACCCAAAAAAATATTTTTTTTCTGTTAAAATGCTCTATTCTATGGTGTGGAAACCATATATGGAGTTTCCCCCTCCCCCACGTTAGCAGAGGAGCTAATAAAAGTTCCCCAGGTGGTGGCTGAATTTCCTCCAATCAGGATCGAGCAGCAGGTTCACATAGTGCAGCTACTTTTGGGGGCCCCTAGTGCACCAGGCTGGTACTACACCATGAATTTCAAATCACTTCCCCTACCTTTAAGTACAGTTGTAGTACTTTCCACAACTGCATCTCATTGACTAGGGGTCAAGTGTTCTCCTCACCTTTAGGGCCACCTAGTGGGCAACATGAGAAGAACAGGCATGTCTTGCTGGGTCTGCCAAAATGGAAACAAAACAATGCATTGGAAATGATATTTGGCTGCATGCCTGCACTGTTAGATGAGTATTGTGAAGGGGGGCAGAGGTAATTATGAGAAGAATTATGGCACAAATGGTACTAAAAAGGCTGTGTTCATTCCACTCCAATTAGAATATCTACTTTTACAAATACCTATAAGTTCGGTGTAGTTCTGGGGGTGAGCGACTAGATGACAGCAAGGTCACAATTATTATTTCCACACTCACTCCAGAGGGCCAAGCTGCAAATGTATGTTGTAGCGAACGAGATGATCTACAAACCTAAAGTGTATGTGACAATGCGACGCCACAGTTTGAGCTTGTAGATCAGCTGTTTTTGCTTGTCTTGTTTTTGGATTGGAATCCTAAAAAGCAATCTTCTTATATGGTTTAAAATGAAAATGTTAACATAAACAGCGCTGTTTATGTTAACATTTGTCCCTCTCTTGGCCAGTAAGCCTAGGTGCAGTGTTGGGCAGTAACTAATTTTAGATTACATATTACTGTAATATTATTACTTTTGCTCCAAAAAGTAAAGTAACGAGATTACTCTGCAAAAATGGGTAATAAGTAACGCATTACTTTGCAAGTAACGCCAAGTTACTTTTTTAAAATGAGCTTGTTGTTGCATGCGAAAATAGAACAGATTTCCAAGCTATCAACAGGTACTGTAATAACAGAGATGTGCAGTAGATTGTAGATCTAGTCCACACGCTGCATCCTGCGCACAGCTATGTAAACTACAAATTGCTTACTGCTTTATTTTGTATTTTATTTTAAAATACAAGACCTCAACTGTCTTTGAAAACAATTGTGAAGTTTAAAAAGTCGAAGAGACAGATTTTGTTGGCTTTGTTTTCAGGTACAATTTGTGAGATTGGAGACTATTATTATTCCAATAAATTGGATTCAGTTCTAAAAAGAGCTCGCTAAACAGATTATGTTGTACATCTCTATTTTTTCAAAGGCGGTGTTGAGAACTTGGGAAAGTAATAACGTAATATGTAATATATTACTCTTCAATTCCAGTAATAAGTAAAGTAATGATATTACTTTGTCTAAGAGGTAATGAGTAAAGTAAAGAAGTTACTTTCCTAAGTAATATAGACCAACACTGCCTAGGTGTACATTTTATTTTCCGATCAAAATAACTAAAAACAATCGGAAGCATTGGAATTAGTCTTTATAGGCCATAATATCCCGGAAGACCCCTTGGTAATGCTGCTGGGAGTGGTGCCGGAGGGACTGGAGGGTAGATCCAACATTTACTTGTTACATGTGCTGCTTACAGCGGCCACTAAATGCAACCAATTGGCTAAAACCAGAACCACCCACATACAGAATGTGGTTGGATAAAGTATGGGACATCTATCATATGGAGAAAATTACATATGCCTTAAAACTTCCTTAAGGCTTCAACCAAACATATTTAGTAAAAGATGGAGTCCTGTAGCACCTCTATTAGTAAGTAGACACTGGAGGTGTCTTCATGACCCTCCCTCCTTCATGGAACGTCCGGCAAACCCCGGTTTGTTCCCCCGGTTTGTTCTCTATTACCAGGGCTTGACACTAACACTTGCCCGCTTGCCCGGGGCAAGTAAAAAATGGTGGGGCAAGTGAAGACTGCTACCTGGTTGCCCGATCGGTCATTGCACTCTACCTCTGTGTCTTGTGTCAAAATGACCAATAATCTTCTACAGTGTAGACCTGGGCTAATTAAGATTAATTTTAACTCTTGAGAGTGTAAAAATGAAACCAAATGGACCCGCAAGGGTCCATTTGGTTTCATTTTTACGTTCTCAAGAGTTACATCTGGTTAACCAACTTAACTGGGGACCACCTGGAACCTGGGGGGCAAGTGACCATGACCTGAGGGCAAGTAGAACCTGACTTGCAAGTGCCTCGGAGACCTTAGTGTCAACCCCTGTTACACATGCATAACAACATTGAATGCCCAGCATGTTTGATTGATGGAAAAATGAAAAGAATGAAAGTTGTGTAGAGCATAGTAGATATTGCCATAGGCTGTGCAATGACTAAAGACTGTAGTATCATATATGATACATCATTATATCATATGGTACTAAAAAACCTGTAGTATCATATACTTTTCAGACATGGTAAACAACAAACTAAAATGCTATTTTTTGAGAATTACTAAGTTCAATCAAGTTATGCAACCCTTATTTCAAAATATCAGTAAAGATATACTAGGAAAACTCACCAAAATGTCCTCAAAACCAAAATGTTTGGACAGTGGCTTCTGCTGTTGCAAATTAGATGGAGGCAGCCATTTTGGGTCATACCATCTGAGGCTCTGTATCTACTTGCAGTGAAAATGGTATGGTCCAGGTGGGGCAGGGGACGTATCATCAGATATGATACAACATGTTTTTGAACCAAGTAGTGGTTACACTGATACATGAGTGTTGGGACATGTGCACTACGTAACTCAATATATTACATAATATGTTACCAAAATGCAGTAACTTGTAATATAAACATATTACTGAACAAAAACAATCTAATATATTATACTTTTCTTTCTGTATTACTGCATTACTTTCATTACTTTCTGTCAATCTGTCTCATTGAAAATGTTCTTGTGAAATTTTCTTGACAACTGCAGAAGTTAAATAATTACTTATTTTCTATAATTTGTCATCAAATTATTTATTCAGGAGGCCGTTTTTTCAAGTTGATTTCATATGGATTTCCCAGATAGCCAAGTGCGCTTTCTTTAGGCCTATTGTAGATATATGCCACTGGCCTACACAATATTTGATTAATAGTGACACTAAGTATTTAATTATATATTTTGCACAACATTTTTCTTTTAAGTAATATGTAATAGTAATATTAATATATTACACTTGCTCAGACAGCAATATTGTAATACAATATATTGCTTTAAAGTAATAAATTAACAATTATAGTAATATTCCCAACACTGTACATGAACCACCTGAAGAGTTGGTGTATCATATATGATACATACGGTTTTATAGGGTTAATGTTACACATAAATGTTTCCGTGTACAAATACATTAAAAAAAACAACATAACATACATAAGTCTGAACGTTAGACGATGTGGGCGTGTCCTCAGGCTACACGGCAGTTGCGTCACAACTGTTTGCACTCTACTAGCGCTGCTATTGGCTGATCAAAAACGTTAGCGCGTCTTGATTAGATATTTGAATTTCAGTCAGCCTTTAAAAGCTGCAGCGACGTTGTCGACGTTCATTCTGAACTTACAAACGTTTAGTACAACATCGAAAAACAACCACTAGGTGGTACTCTCACACCAGCGTTGCTTCAGTACTGTTCAATCCACAAAAGATGGTTCATCCAGTGGATCTCAGCCCCCACACCACTCCCCCTCCCACCTCCACGAAATCAATCGAAAAACAAATGAAGCAAAAGCTTCTACTGGAGTTGGCCAGGCAAAAGGTGTTCAACAGTAAGAAAGCACTGTCCCTAACTACAAGCCTCCTGCAGAAGGTAGATCTGGAGATAGATCAGATCAAGGCCCAGCTGGCTGGTAACCTCCTACTGGAGGATCTCCCCACCCCCACTACTACCCCCCAGCCCATCACCAGAAACCCCACCAGACTCATCAGGGGCTCTGGTTCCGGTTCAGTTTCCCAGTCCAAACACCAGGATTCTGCTACCGCCACCACACCAGGGGAAAAGGGACCCAAAAAACAGAAAGACCCTCGCCTCACTCAGCGAAAGCGACCCTCACAGGAGAGCGAAGAGGACCTCAGCAAAGAGAAGAAGCAGCGCTGTGAGAGTTCAGACATGATGGAGACCACCACCAGCAGACTTTCTCCTGCTCCTCCATCCATCCCCCAGTCCAGACACCAGGATTGTGCTCCTCCCAGCAACACACCAGGGGAAAAGGGACCCAAAGACCAGAAAGTCGGTCCTGGAGGTTCAAGGCACCACCACCACCACAGCCCAGTGAGATGCTTCAATGGTCCTCCCAGGGGGCCACAGACCTTCCAGCAGAGGCACCACCCGCCCATGCATCGCTTCCACCAGCCCTCCCACAAGCCCCTCCCCCACCACCACCACGGCCCAATGAGAGGGTTCGACGGACTACCTCACCCGCCCATTGAACAGCAGCAGCACTCTCACAGGCCAATGAGATGCTTTGATGGTCCTCCCAGGGCACCACAGGCCTTCCAGCAGAACAGGCCCCCCGTGCAGCGATCATTCAACAGGCCCGCCCACATGGGACCAGGACAGAGTTTCGACATGTTCAATCATCAGCAGAAACCCTTCCATCAGTCAATGGGCATGCACTTTGAACAACGTCCGCCCAGTTACCCCTCTGGACCAGGACCCTTCAGCTCCATGTCAGGACCCCAGCACCAACCCGGATCCCGGGTACCATTCTTTGGCCCCGCTGGGCCTGGGTTCCACAACCCTGGACACACGCAACAGGTCAAGAGGTGGTAGAGGAGACGGGACTTTAGCAGATGATGAACTGATTGAGTCAATTGATGATGTTTAATGATGAATATGATGAATTTTGCATGTATGGACGATGATGTATTAATGATGTATGGTGATTTATGAATTAATTTTGTATGTATTGGTGATGTTATGAATATTAATGATCTGATATAAATTGATGATATAATGAATTGATGATGAATGAATTGATTTTGTATGAATAAATTAATGATGATTAGTGTATGATGATAACACTGGTGTGTGGTTGTATTGTATTATATACGGTGAATTTGCCAGACTCTAATCTCAAATCTTGATTATGTGACTCCACCTGTTAGGGTACCTTTTCACACATATGACCCAGAGGGTCTGGTTACACTCTACTCATGGATAAAATGAGGTGCTCCATCTATCTTATTTACACATTATTATTACGCTACTAGATTGAATGTAGTTGTAGAGTGGAAAAAGAGCAGACTAAGTCCAGACTACTACAAAGTAGTAGTACTGATGGTTTACATGGTTAAATTTCTGAAACACATCAATATAAATCCAACAAACCAAACATCATCCTTGTATATAACATTGGCCGTGCTGTCAAACTTTGCATATGCATCAAACCATCTATGAGAAGGTTTAATCAGCAAAACAATTTTATACAATTTGTAGTCGGGGTCCGACGTCCGTAGTTCGTGGAACCCTGCTTCAAAAAATCAAATGCACAGTGCAACTGTACAGAACAAGCTTCCCCTGTTGGACATAGCGTGTGGAAGGAACAAGGGTGAGGCAGTTTAGAGACTGGGATTACAGCATGTTTTTGTGAGGGTACGTACCCTAGGCCAAAGAGGCAGGGAGCAAAATGCAAACCTCTGCAGTTTGCATGTGCACCAGCTTGTTCCGGTATTTGTATAAAATAAATATTATTAAAATATTTATATTTAATAAATATGTATATATTTATTAATAATATATTAATAAATATATTCAATATTTCTAAATATGACGTCTAAACAGAAAGGTCTCTTTACAATTCAGACAATTCCAGTGCAGCATAGATTACATACAATGTCCCATATACACATGCTTTAATTTATTGAGAAAAACAAAACACATCACACATACTAAATTTGGCAACCACTTTTATTGTGGTTTGGGTTCCTAACAGCCGTGCCACCGTTGCACACATTAGAAAAATACAATAGATAAAATGAGGATTGAGTTAACAGCAGTCGGAATAAAAGCTAACTTCATTTAAGGCATATTCCTTCATAAGATTAGAGACGCATTATCCAATCAACCATGAAAACAAACAAACATTTTTATAGAAATGATTGTACTTCACAGTACTAGGCTCAACTAAAAAGGCACAGCAGTCGGAGTCAAACATAATTTCCTTTTGGAGTTGGAGTTATACAATTCCTTTGCAAATGCTGTCCGGGTGTTTAAAACGCCATTAAAACAACTTCATCAATATTATTCCAGTCATATCTGCACCCACCATAACTCCATTCTAGTACTACAGCAACACTCCAGCAATGTTTGTTTGTGCAACACATTACTCAGCCAGCATCCTTATGCTCATTCAAATGGCAAAAGAGGATCATCCCAGGAGAATTGCAACCTGTTTCGGGTAGGCGATCAGTACAAAACTGTATCTCCCTTCACAATATTTCAGAAAACGTTAGCTACAACAGTAAAGGTAGATGCACACAAGCTGGGAGAGGATTAAAATGTAATCTTGATAAAGTGTTGTTGAACTTTGGTAGAATCTCACCTTACACAATATCCAACTCTGTGGACTAACCTCATACTTCCTTCTATGCATAAGGAGTCCAGTTTAGAAAGCAGGATAACTGCATGTTTCTTTGTGAGGGTACCTACCCTACTGGACACTGGGAGAGCATGCAAACTCCACACAGAAAGGCCCTTTCACTTTTCACAGGTGAAGGAGCGCAGCAGCCAGGGGTCAATGCAGTCCACGTGGTAGACGTGAAGGCAGGGCAGGAACCGGATCGGGTCGCCGTACTCAAAATCCATCATGCAGATCACACACCTGGAGAAAGGAGGGAGGAAAGAGACCAATTATCAGACAAACAAGCCCTTCTCAAAGCTCCACTCTTTGGGGTGGGGTTTGCTACTTCAGCAACTGTTGCTATCCAGGCCAAGCTTTGCTGGTCAAGCTCTCCTCTTCTAACATGCCTATTGGACAAGGCCAGATTAGCGAAGGGTTCATTACAGCTTTGAGTTCATTAGTCTTAACCCACTGTGACCCGACCCACTGTGACCCGACCCAGATTCCGTAAATGTCTTCTAAATCATGACTGATTTCTGATTCTCAAAACATTTTCCATGTCAAGAACTCTTTTCAATCAATCTAGAAAAACATTATGTTTCAGCGACCTCCCAGAAGCAAAGATCTGAATTAAAAACATTCCCTATTAAAGAATATACTGTATACTGGTATTTTTGCACGATTTGCACGTTTACACAATATTTATTACATACTTATTATTGTTACGATTAACATATCTACAAGATCTTCGCGTAAGCGATACCTTGGTTTAGCCTGTAACTGGAAGTCTAGAACTATGGGTCAAGTGACATTTTAGCCCCACAGACCCCAAAACTAAAGATTTCTTTTGCTTTTGTCCACAATATCAGGCAGGATTTGGGAAACAAAACAGGCAAAACATACAGACCAAAATGACCATTAATATTCTAGTTGTGTAGTTTTGGGCTAATTAAGATGATGATTATTTTTTTACTCTTGAGAGTGTACAAATGAAACCAAATGGACCCGCAAGGGTCCATTTGGTTTCATTTTTACATTTCCAAGAGTTACATCTGGTTAACCAACTTAGCCAGGGGACCACCTGGAACCCTCTCAAGGACCACCGGTTGAAAAACACTGATAGAATGGGCATACCCTCCTCTATACTCACTCTTTGACTTTCTTGTCGGAGGGCTCAGAACCTGGGGCAGGTGCTGTGTGAGGCCGATGCGCTGGGCGATACGGATCTGACACAGATTACACAGGTATGTGACTTATTTGATGTTATTTGGGTTATGTTACATTTTCACTTGTCTCAATTGTACTGCTTTCAGTGGCGCTACCAGTTCCAGTGTTATGTGACAATTGAAAACACTTGAACCTTGAACAAACTCTCTTCGTCTCCCCTACACAGATTAGCAAAGAAAACCCTGAATTCCTGGTCGCCCATTCCTACACGCGATACCTCGGTGACCTGTCGGGAGGACAGATCTTGGGCAAAATCACCCAGAAGTCCCTGGGCCTGAAGAACGGCGACGGCACGTCCTTCTTCTCCTTCCCCGGCGTGACGAACGCCAACCTGTTCAAACAGCTCTATCGCAGCAGGATGAACAGCATAGAGGTGACAGAGGAGGAGAGGAACGGAGTGCTGGAGGAGGCTGTCAGAGCCTTCGAGTTGAACATCCAGGTAAGGAGGGACAGAGACTGGGGAGAGAGAGGTGGAAGGATTAGATCAGGAGACGACAGTCATTTGAAAACAAAGTGTATGAGAATGTGCGTTGAGGAACACCGTCATTGGCTTACAAAATTAACTAAGTATGCTCTTGTGTTTTGTTTTGCAGGTCTTTGATGACCTACAGAAGATGTTGAGTGTCACACAGAATGACAGACAGAATCACACAACGACGCACTCCAAACTGGCCAATGGTAAGATAATCGAGGATGGATCGACTTGCACACAAATATATTAACATACGTTGCTTTCATAAAAAATGAATGATTTTTTTTTACTCATATTTTCCTACTTGGTCTTTTCTCAGGAGATCCAACGATGACATCCAATACACTCCAGATCCCCAGTATCATGATGAAGGCCTCCAATTTCTTCAGACTGGCCGTGGGTCTCTTTCTGGCCCTGGCTACGGTCAGCATGGGCATCTATGCATTATAGCCAAATTCAACTGCCAAAAAGAACTCTATCGGTCCGTCCTGAAAGAAATATCAAATAATAATCTAACACAGCAGTATTATTGTGGTAAATTGAGAGCCTAATGAATGCACTAATATTAGCAATATATTATATTGCTTTTTCTAAATAATGCCATTTTGTACTGTAAATAATCCTGTATTCTGATATTGACAATGCAGCGCAGCTTTAGCCTGCATTCATGTGAGACATGATCACTGTAATAATGATATTATGCAAATACTTTTGCACGTTTTTCTAGTATGTAAAATATTTCAGATGACAAATATTCATTTGTGTAAATATGTTCATGTTTTAATAAAAAAAAAGTTTGTATAAAAAGAAATCCATGTATTGTATTTTGTTAGAAATATTACACAATTGCATACTTGATAATGAATTTTAGAATCTTAAAAAGGAAATCTGCAAGAAAGTTGTTTTTTTTTTCCACTGCAGGATAATGTATTGAAAATAGGTACATGTGACTCTTGCCACTGATATGACCTGATAATGTACCTGAGGTTATATTATGAAATTGCCAAATTTTAAAATGTCAGTTTTCAAAAGGTACTTCTTTACATCATGACATCAACTCTGTGGCCAGATGTTTTCATAACCAATTATTATTTTTTGCTATGAACACTTGTCCAGCTGGTTGACACCATAGACCAGGGGTAGATAACCTTTTAGAGATGAAGTGTCGTGTCTTTATTTTCTTAATAGTTGGCGTTCCATATCAACAATGTTTAACCACAATGTTTCAGGATATATGATTACTAGACTTAATTATTATTGTTACCACTCTTTCCCCACTCAAGAGTTCACTGAACATGGGTGTACATTTATGTGCAGGATACAATTTACACACAGATATGCATGGATTTCAATGTAGGCTACACCTTTTTATATTTTTCAATTTTAAAGAAAAATCATCTCTTTAACACTTGTGCCAGTGATCACCCTCTGAACTGCCAATATTAGCACCCATGCCTAAGGTTGAAAGAATGCCAAAAGTAATTGCATGGCATGTCCTAAGCTTTAAATCAGCAAGATAAGTTTTTCAAATAATTGCAGTGGAGTAATAATATGTTTGCCTCTGATATATCAAATGAAAATACTCAAGTTAAAAAAAAAAAAAACAAGCTTGTCCTTAAGTATAGTTGTAGTACTTTCCACAACTGCATCTCATTGACTAGGGGTCAAGTGTTCTCCTCACCTTTAAAGCCACCTAGTGGGCAACATGAGAAGAACAGGCATGTCTTGCTGGGTCTGCCAAAATGGAAACAAAACAATGCATTGGAAATGATATTTGGCTGCATGCCTGCACTGTTAGATGAGTATTGTGAAGGGGGGCAGAGGTAACTATGAGAAGAATTATGGCACAAATGGTACTAAAAAGGCTGAGTTCATTCCACTCCAATTAGAATATCTACTTTTACAAATACCTAAGTTCGGTGTAGTTCTGGGGGTGAGCGACTAGATGACAGCAAGGTCACAATTATTATTTCCACACTCACTCCAGAGGGCCAAGCTGCAAATGTATGTTGTAGCGAACGAGATGATCTACAAACCTAAAGTGTATGTGACAATGCGACGCCACAGTTTGAGCTTGTAGATCAGCTGTCTTGTTTTTGGATTGGAGTCCTAAAAAGCAATCTTCTTATATGGTTTAAAATGAAAATGTTAACATAAACAGCGCTGTTTATGTTAACATGTGTCCCTCTCTTGGCCAGTAGGCCTAGGTGTACATTTTATTTTCCGATCAAAATAACTAAAAACAATCGGAAGCATTGGAATTAGTCTTTATAGGCCATAATATCCCGGAAGACCCCTTGGTAATGCTGCTGGGAGTGGTGCCGGAGGGACTGGAGGGTAGATCCAACATTTACTTGTTACATGTGCTGCTTACAGCGGCCACTAAATGCAACCAATTGGCTAAAACCAGAACCACCCACATACAGAATGTGGTTGGATAAAGTATGGGACATCTATCATATGGAGAAAATTACATGCCTTAAAACTTCCTTAAGGCTTCAACCAAACATATTTAGTAAAAGATGGAGTCCTGTAGCACCTCTATTAGTAAGTAGACACTGGAGGTGTCTTCATGACCCTCCCTCCTTCATGGAACGTCCGGCTGGGGTTCAACATTTAGAATTTGAGTAAAGATGTTCTCTATTACCAGGCCTTGACACTAACACTTGCCCGCTTGCCCGGGGCAAGTAAAAAAATGGTGGGGCAAGTGAAGACTGCTACCTGGTTGCCCGATCGGGCAAGTGTGCAACTTAGTCCACTATAACACAACACAAGATAAATTTGTCTTGAAGGCAGTCATTGCACTCTACCTCTGTGTCTTGTGTCAAAATGACCATTAATCTTCTACAGTGAAGACCTGGGCTAATTAAGATGATGAATTTTAACTCTTGAGAGTGTAAAAATGAAACCAAATGGACCCGCAAGGGTCCATTTGGTTTCATTTTTACGTTCTCAAGAGTTACATCTGGTTAACCAACTGAACTGGGGACCACCTGGAACCTGGGGGGCAAGTGACCATGACCTGAGGGCAAGTAGAACCTGAGTTGCACTTGCCCGATGGGCAAGTGCCTCGGAGACCTTAGTGTCAACCCCTGTTACACATGCATAACAACATTGAATGCCCAGCATGTTTGATTGATAGAAAAATAATTATAAGAATGAAAGTTGTGTAGAGCATAATAGATATTGCCATAGGCTGTGCAATGACTAAAGCCTGTAGTATCATATATGATACATCATTATATCACATGGTACTAAAAAACCTATACTTTTCAGACGTGGTAAACAACAAACTAAAATGCTATTTTTTGAGAATTACTAAGTTCAATCAAGTTATGCAACCCTTATTTCAAAATATCAGTAAAGATATACTAGGAAAACTCACCAAAATGTCCTCAAAACCAAAATGTTTGGACAGTGGCTTCTGCTGTTGCAAATTAGATGGAGGCAGCCATTTTGGGTCATACCATCTGAGGCTCTGTATCTACTTGCAGTGAAAATGGTATGGTCCAGGTGGGGCAGGGGAAGTATCAGATATGATACAACAGGTTTTTGAACCAAGTAGTGGTTACACTGATACATGAACCACCTGAAGAGTTGGTGTATCATATATGATACATACGGTTTTATAGGGTTAATGTTACACATAAATGTTTCCGTGTACAAATACATTAAAAAAACAACATAAAAACATTACATACATAAGTCTGAACGTTAGACGATGTGGGCGTGTCCTCAGGCTACACGGCAGTTGCGTCACAACTGTTTGCACTCCTTATAAGGCTCTGCACTCTACTAGCGCTGCTATTGGCTGATCAAAAACGTTAGCGCGTCTTGATTAGATATTTGAATTTCAGTCAGCCTTTAAAAGCTGCAGCGACGCTGTCGACGTTCATTCTGAACTTACAAACGTTTAGTACAACATCGAAAAACAACCACTAGGTGGTACTCTCACACCAGCGTTGCTTCAGTACTGTTCAATCCACAAAAGATGGTTCATCCAGTGGATCTCAGCCCCCACACCACTCCCCCTCCCACCTCCACAAAATCAATCGAAAAACAAATGAAGCAAAAGCTTCTACTGGAGTTGGCCAGACAAAAGGTGTTCAACACTAAGAAAGCACTGTCCCTAACTACAAGCCTCCTACAGAAGGTAGAACTGGAGATAGATCAGATCAAGGCCCAGCTGGCTGGTAACGTCCTATTGGAGGATCTCCCCACCCCCACTACTACCCCCCAGCCCATCACCAGAAACCCCACCAGACTCATCAGGGGCTCTGGTTCCGGTTCAGTTTCCCAGTCCAAACACAGGGATCCTGCTCCCGCCACCACACCAGGGGAAAAGGGGCCCAAAAAACAGAAAGACCCTCGCCTCACTCAGCGAAAGCGACCCTCACAGGAGAGCGTAGAGGACCAAAGCAAAGAGAAGAAGCAGCGCTGTGAGAGTTCAGACATGATGGAGACCAGCACCACCAGCAGCAGCAGCAGCCTTCCCCCTGCTCCTCCATCCAGGCCCTGCCCCCCCGCCCATCACTACTACGTCGGTCCTGGAGGTTCAAGGCACCACCACCACCACACCCCAATAAGATGCTTCAATGGTCCTCCCAGGGGGCCACAGACCTTCCAGCAGAGGCACCACCCGCCCATGCATCGCTTCCACCAGCCCTCCCACAAGCCCCTCCCCCACCACCACCACGGCCCAATGAGAGGGTTCGACGGACTACCTCACCCGCCCATTGAACAGCAGCAGCAGCAGCACTCTCACAGGCCAATGAGATGCTCCGATGGTCCTCCCAGGGCACCACAGGCCTTCCAGCAGAACAGGCCCCCCGTGCAGCGATCATTCGACAGGCCTGCCCACATGGGACCGGGACAGAGGTTCGACATGTCCAATCATCAGCAGAAACCCTTCCATCAGTCAATGGGCATGCACTTTGAACGACCTTCGCCCAGACACCCCTCTGGATCAGGACCCTTCAGCTCCATGCCAAGACCTCAGCACCAACCCGGATCCCGGGTACCGTTCTTTGGCCCTGCTGGGCCTGGGTTCCACAACCCTGGACACACCCAACAGGTCAAGAGGTGGTAGAGGAAACGGGACTTTGGCAGATGATGAACTGATTGAGTCAATTGATGATGTTTAATGATGAATATGATGCATTTTGCATGTATTGACAATGATGAATAATGATGTATGGTGATTTATGAATTGATTTTGTATTGGTGATGGTTATTAATATTAATGATATGACATACATTGATGATATAATGAATTGATGATGAATGAATTGATTTTGCATGAATAAATTATTGATGATAGGTGTATGATGATAACACTGGTGTGTGGTTGTATTGTATTATATACGGTGAACTTGCCAGACTCTAATCCCATGAATCTTGATTATGCAACTCCACCTGTACATTTGCACATATGATCTGGTCTGGTTACACTCTACTCATGGATAAAATGAGGTGCTCCATCTATCTTGTTTACACATTATTATTACTCTGGAAAAGAGGTTTATGTGGTTAAATATCTGAAACAGATCAATATAAATCCAACAAACCAAACATCATCCTTGTATATAACATTGGCCGTGCTGTCAAACTTTGCATATGCATCAAACCATCTATGAGAAGGTTTAATCAGCAAAACAATTTTATACAATTTGTAGTCGGGGTCCGACGTCCGTAGTTCGTGGAACCCTGCTTCAAAAGAATCAAATGCACAGTGCAACTGTACAGAACAAGCTTCCCCTGTTGGGCGTAGCATCTGGAAGGAACAAGGGTGAGGCAGTTTAGAGACTGGGATTACAGCATGTTTTTGTGAGGGTACGTACCCTAGGCCAGAGAGGCAGGGAGCAAAATGCAAACCTCTGCAGTTTGCATGTGCACCAGCTTGTTCCGGTATTTGTATAAAATAAATATTATTCAAATATTTATATTTAATAAATGTGTATATATTTATTAATAATATATTAATAAATATATTCAATATTTCTAAATATGACGTCTAGACAGAAAGGTCTCTTTACAATTCAGACAATTCCAGTGCAGCATAGATTACATACAATGTCCCATATACACATTCTTTAATTTATTGAGAAAAACAAAACACATCACACATACTAAATTTGGCAACCACTTTTATTGTGGTTTGTGTTCCTAACAGCCGTGCCACAGTTGCACACATTAGAAAAATACAATAGATAAAATGAGGATTGAATTAACAGCAGTCGGAATAAAAGCTAACTTCATTTAAGGCATATTCCTTCATAAGATTAGAGACGCATTATCCAATCGACCATGAAAACAAACACAAACATGTTTTATATAGAAATGATTGTACTTCACAGTACTAGGCTCAACTAAAAAGGCACAGCAGTCGGAGTCAAACATAATTTCCTTTTGGAGTGTAAGTTATACAATTCCTTTGCAAATACTGTCCGGGTGTTTAAAACGCCATTGAAACAACTTTCATCAATATTATTCCAGTCATATCTCCACCCACCATAACTCCATTCTAGTACTACAGCAATGTTGGTTTGTGCAACACATTACTCAGCCAGCATCCATTATGCTCATTCAAATGGCAAAAGAGGATCATCCCAGGAGAATTGCAACCGGTTTCAGGTAGACCATCAGTACAAAGCTGTATCTCCCTTCACAATATTTCAGAAAAACGTTAGCTACAACAGTCAATGTAGATGCACACAAGCTGGGAGAGGATTAAAATGTAATCCTGATAAAGTGTTGTTGAACTTTGGTAGAATCTCACCTTACACAATATCACCCATAATCTTTATCTGTTGGTTCTGTGCTCCGACTAACTAACTTACTAACCAACCAACTCTGTGGACTAACCTCATACTTCCTTCTATGCATAAGGAGTCCAGTTTAGAAAGCAGGATAACTGCATGTTTCTTTGTGAGGGTACCTACCCTACTGGACACTGGGAGAGCATACAAACTCCACGCAGAAAGGCCACTTCACTTTTCACACTAAAATTTAAAACAGAGGTGGAGTGTGAAAAGAAATCTGTAAAATAAAGGCACAGCCTGCTTTGACTGGACCACATGTGATTTGTTCTGTGCATAGACTAGATAAGGATCTATACAAGCTATTTTTTTTAGCAAAGTTCAACATCACTTTCACCTCACACTGCATCATCAACTGAGCTCAACAAATGAGCTACAATGTTGAAGGTGCTTAATAGGGATTGCACAATTTTATCTGTAAATGTCACTGACAGTAAACAGGAACAAGAAAAAAAAACGCAACACACATACAGATATAGATAAGATAAAATGGAACAGAAAGCATAACTATTGCAAAGCAAAGGATAACTTCTCTAATGCTGTGTAAAGTCAGCCTTCAAGTTATAAAATCGATGTAGGAACTCACAACAGGCAAACAGGCCTAATCAACCCACAAACAAAATAACAAATCACATAAGAACCAAAAGATCATGGTGATGACCATGGTGTTGTAAATATTAAGATGAAGAAAACATAATTTCTTACTTAATCTTCCATGAAAAGAAAAAAGGGAAGCTCTATTTTGCAGTTGCATTCCAGTATAGCCCTACAGTTAGAATACAGTCTGGCTTCTGCTCAGGCAGTTGTGATGATCAACAGTGATGCACTGGTGTGTGGTCAGATCAATATCATTTGACCACAATTTGCACTTTTTTCTACCATTTCTACATAATATTATTGCACATTACGTCTGCCAGCAGTAGTATAGTAGTAGCATGCTGGTATATGAAAGTGGTCACATTGATTTCGTGACCATACAAAAAGTGACTCAATCGCTAAAAAGTGAACTCCGTAATTGTATTGCTGTCCGTATCATATTCAGATCATTATTTGGCACACTCTCCTACAGTAAAATGCAAAAATCCAAAGGCCTCAATACATATTGCGTCGAATGTGAGAGTGCGGACACCCCGTCCGCACATTTTGTATAGCCGCACCTCACCTTGACTAGCAGTGTAAAGCAGGACAGCGTGGGCTGGTAAGGTGCATTCCATTTTCTAGGCTAGAACATCCATAACCTGGCATCTGTACACTTTCCACCTCAGAGTAAAGCCTGGTCTCCATTCCAAAATGGCCTCTGTGATTCAGTCTAGGCCACGCATGTGGAATAAAACAAACAAACAAAAAAAAAAGGTTGAAGCGTTTTGTTTTGTTTTTTTGTCGCCACTTTGTTTTGGTTCCGCCATTCTCCATTTAAAGGCTGTATCGAGTATAACTTCTAGTTTCGTCTCGCCAACTACTAGAAGATATACCAAACAAACTATAAGCTAAACTACACTGCATCAAGTGTTTTATTGAGTAGGCCCTAAAACGATGACCAGTAATACTGGTTCCGGCCTGAAGGCTACAAACCAGTTAATACAATATAATGTGTGTGTGTGTGTGTGTGTGTGTGTGTGTGTGTGTGTGTGTGTGTGTGTGTGTGTGTGTGTGTGTGTGTGTGTGTGTGTGTGTGTGTGTGTGTGTGTGTGTGTGTGTGTGTGTTCCGCCCAGAACAGAAAAACCCGAAAACGGCATGCCTCCCAGGCTTACAGCCTCCATGGGAGAGGGGGATGCGTGCTGCTCAGTTGGTTTCGTAGGAGGACAGCAGGGCTGCGTCCACAGGCTCCATGCAGGAGGGGCAGGTGAAGGAGCGCAGCAGCCACGGGTCAATGCAGTCCACGTGGTAGACGTGAAGGCAGGGCAGGAACCGGATGGGGTCGCCGTACTCAAAATCCATCATGCAGATTACACACCTGGAGAAAGGAGGGGGAAAAAAGAGACCAATTATCAGACAAACAAGCCCTTCTCAAAGCTCCACCCTTTGGGGTGGGGTTTGCTTACTGCCCAGTGCCAATCCAAATACTTTAGCAACAGTTGCTATCCAGGTCAAGCTTTCCTGCTCAGGCTCTCCCCTTCTAACATGCCTATTGGACAAGGCCAGATTAGCGAAGGGTTCATTACAGCCTTTGAGTTCATTAGTCTTAACCCACTGTGACCCGACCCACTGTGACCCGACCCAGATTCTAAATCATGACTGATTTCTGATTCTCGAAACATTTTCCATGTCAAGAACTCTTTTCAATCAATCTAGAAAAACATTATGTTTCAGCGACCTCCCAGAAGCAAAGATCTGAATTAAAAACATTCCCTATTAAAGAATATATACTGGTATTTTTGCACGATTTGCACATCTACACAATATTTATTACATACTTATTATTGTTACAATTAACAGATCTACAAGATCTTCGCGTAAGCTTGTAGATCTGCTATTTTTCAACAGGTAAAGTTTAAAATAATGGTTAAAGTGACACAGGTGTATTCCAGGTCATTTTCAACACTGAACTAGATTTATGTCATTAATATACCTTGGTTTAGCCTGTAACTAGAAGTCTAGAACTATGGGTCAAGTGACATCACAAAGGTGCACCCTGCAGTCCAAAGATCACCTTAATCACTTTCAAAGACTATTGCAAGCGCCTTTTAGAACAATATAACAGAGTGATGACATTAGCTTGAAAATAGAATCAATCAAATACATCTGGTTCTGTCTGTGGCACGTTCACAACACTGATTATGCGCCCAAGTTTATGCATCAGTAGATATTTAATTTAAAGTGTCTTGTGTGTTATTGGTCAGGATGAACCACTAATAGCACCAGATGAAAAGGTTAATATGTGTAAAGCACTTTGGATAAAGCGCAACAATTACCATTATATTCAGAGGTGCACCATGACAAATTGAGTGACAGAGTGGGTTTAAAATTATTAAATGAGTCATTCCACGAAAACGGTACGATTTGGACTTTTTTTCTGAAATTTTGACCGAAAGGTTTTACTTTTCTGAATAGCCCACAATATTAAGGACATCTTTAGCTATAAGAAAAAACATAATTTCCCATCTCAGGCATTCAATATATTTTTTAATATATCTTTTAGCATGGTAATTGATAACGGAGTTCAGCCAATTAAGTTAATATCGGAGTTGTGATTTTTGTACTAAAGATAGCCACTACTCTAACTGAGTTGAGTAAGAGGAGAAGACTTGGCATGCCTGAGGTTACGAAATCGTATATATTGTTGGAATAACAAACAGAATCTTTATAACTAATTGTTTTATATCATTATTTCATGTAACAGTTGAGCTGTTATGATTTACGACCACATGTGAGAGTACAAAATGCCTGTAAAACAGTGTAAAATGAAGTTTTAAATTGCCACTTTCTGTAGCATGTTGGTCAGAAGAGTTGTAGAATACTACTTCTTATTGTTGATGTCACTAAAGGGCCAGTTAATTGTTGTTATGGAGGGAAGAATGACTTGTGTAATGGAGTTGAGTGCAACTGAGGCACACAGCTACATAATGCCATTCAAATGATTAATCATCTATTTATTCAAACACTAAACATGTCCAGCAATAAAGTACAGATCGATATATATGCTCATGTCATATTTTTTATGTTTAATAGTCATATGTCAAGTCTACTTTCATCGAAGGCCACTGGGGACATGGAAAAATGGACACAATAGGGGATGTCTACTGAAAGAAAACAAGATAATAATTTCTGATCCATGTAATGTTTACACAATATTAAAGGGAACATTTCAATTGATTAAAACATCTTTTAAAAATGTTTTTCAGTGACTCCATCAATAAAATACAGCTAAAACGGTCAGGGGGACTGCAAATCGTGGAATGACTCAAATACAATCAGATACAACTTTTCAGTTTGGATATATTGGCTGTGAAGGCCAGAAAGTAGTTCCTGCATGGAATCCAGGTATGATGGTGATGATATAATGGGCATACCCTCCTCTATACTCACTCTTTGACTTTCTTGTCGGAGGGCTCAGAACCCGGGTCAAAGATGCCTCGGGGCAGGTGCTGTGTGAGGCCGATGCGTTGGGCGATACGGATCTGCTCCTCCTCGGTCAGCTGGCTGGCCAGACGGCTCTCTCCCGGGGTGGGGTGGTACACAGGGACAGGCACAGGGTGCTCCTGGGAAATGGAGTCAAGTTAATGGTAACAGGAAGGCTTCACCCCAAACCAAGTCGGCCCGATCGTGCAGAAAGCTCGGCGAACATGTTAAAAACAGCATTAAAAGTTGGCACCACACCTAGCTTACTATTGAGCCTGTGATGCAGAAAAAAACAAGTCATTCCATTTCATGTTGCTTTACCAAATTTAAAGACACTTCAAAGTAGTAGTTTGGGGCCGACAGTAGTCTTGGGCGGTATTGATTTTTTAATATCGGTATTGATAATGTCTTAATTAGCTCGATATTCGATATTACCGGTATTGACGGCAATCAGAGTTGGAACGCTCCACCAGTCACCTAGTTCTCAGAATTTGCGACATTGAGGGGTCAGAAACTGAGCGCTCTGCTGTTAAAGCAGCCTAAATAGGGAAAAACTGGAGTTGGAAATACATTGTTTCCAAAAAGCCTAGCCCAAATAAGGGCTAGTTTAGGCATGTGTGTAACATGAAAATTGTTTGTATAGTTACAATTAAGTCTCATTGCTCATATTTCAAAAGAATACAGTATAATTTCGGTATTTGACGATATTCGGTATTCGATATTTTTCACAGACCCAACGATATTACTCGGTATTGATTTCCAATATCGCGATAAACGGTAATACCGGTATATTGCCCAAGACTAGCCGACAGTTCCACAGGTTTGACCTGACGGGGCCGACCTGGATTGGGGATGACCCTTGAAAACACGAAAGTTTTGGTACTATACATTTTGAAGGCCAATACTTTTGTTTGTTTGTTTGTTTTTATTATTAAACTCAAGAACATTTGGAATTATTGACTTTTACTTGTAACATTGCTGTATTGATACTTAAAATAGCAAGTAAGTAAAAACTAAAAGTGAATACTTTGTGAGTGACTATATTATAGCAGTATATTGTAGCAGTGGTTCCCATTCCCTTTTTCATGTCAAGGACCCCCAAAACCAACATGTACTAGACCACGGACCCCAATTTGAAAATTTCCCCCGAAGAGAGATTGTAGCAGTGATTCCCAAACATCATGGACCCCCAATTTCACGTCTATTTAGGCTACAGACCCCGTTTTAATGTCCCTGGGACCCCCAATTTATATTGTAAAACCACTGTTAATTTAACTCTGAGAGTGTATAAACGAAATGGAATCCATACACACTCGGAGTTACAAACCCATAGAGGGAATCCATCTGGTTCCAACCAAACTGGAACTCGTCACTGACCTGGTAAGGAGGTGGAGGTTCTCCTGGCAGACTGGAGCCCTCTTCGTTGAGGAGAGACAGGTCGTCTGCACTTTGAGAAAACAGACAGTTCCCCATTGAACCAACTGTCTGTCGGTCTGTCTGTCTGTCGGTCTGTCTCACTGCCGAACAATGTGGATCCTCCTAAAATCAAAACGGTGCTTCTTGCTCTCTGTGGTTGAAGCGAGACGACGTTTTTAACACCTCCCTGGGGTTGAGTTTAGCTTTAGCACTTTATGCAAAACATCCTAATCAATAAAAGCAGAGAGCAAGAATAATAACGCTGCAATTCACCCGATCAGACTGTTGTCAGAGAGCTGTTGTTGTTCCTGTTGTGTGACTGAACGCATTCCGAAAGTGAAAAGACACATTTTTTTCAAATGTTAGTTTCCAACAGGAATAAACTTAGCAGCAGCAGCAACAGATCGGCCGTCCTCACTCCACTTCTCCTCTCTTCTCTCTCTTGTTGGCTTTTTGTTTACAAAAGTTTAGAACGGAAGTGTCGTCATCGTCATTACAGGATGTTTTCCCATATGGCCACATGGGGCCCACGGCTCTGGCTCTGGTACGTGGAACTCTGCCGGATACAGATACAGTAGGCGGGACTTTAGACCGGATCTGGTGGCTCATTGCTTATAGAGCTGTGACGTCACCGCCCCCGTCCCAGAAGCTCAGAAGTGAATTCCCCATTCATTTTTTTCATAGACTTTTCGAAAATATTTTATATAAAGACGATTACGAAACGGACAAAGCCAACTCGGGTCGTGATGAATCATAAGGACACATACAATCTTTTGGGACGATCAAATAATTTGAAAAATGAAAAACGAAACAAAAAGTGTTGTATCCTGCCATTTTCTACATCTTGCTAATTATATATTGCATAATAATATTGTGTGTGTTGTCATGATTTGTCACGACCCGAGTTCGTGTTTTTATTAAGCATTGACTATGAGGAAAATGAATGAGGATTTCAGTTCTGGAACAGGGGTGGTGACGTCACTGCGCTGTGTCAAACTGGTGGTGTCAAACAACAGCATGTGTCCACGTGGTGGCGACAACAGCTCAGGTATGTTGTTTCACTGATTTGCATGCATGCTACCGAACTAATGCACTGACTGCGGAGCTCCAAAACAAAACTTTCAACCATTGCAAAGAGAAGAAACCCTGCTAAACCCCCGATGCTTTTGACACAGGGAGTTTGTGGTGGCGGTAAGCAAACGTTTAGTCGTCTGTCTTGAATTCTTTCCCAAACTCTTCGCGTTCTAACTAGTAAGTAAACCACTCTGTGGTTTTCAAGACAAGATGTTGTGTTGTTGTCGTTGGATAAGATTTTGTCCATAAGTCCATGCTGCAGAGAACATGATGCAAAACACTAAAGACATGATTCTGGTCATGGTGCAGTTACATGATTCTGGATACACTTGATATACTAGCATGGTAGCTGTCCATGCTCCTCCATCCACCAAAAATATCTTAAAGGGGAACTCCAACCATTTTCAACATTCTAATTTAATATTATCATTATTATTGGCATTAATATACTTTAGAGATGTTGTGTGGACAATGGACATGATTAAAAAGTTCTCCCAATTCTGTATTTCCTAAAAATGGATGTCTGAAAAAATCATTAACATGGTGAAATACATCTGATGACATAATCAAGATGTACTGTATTAGATGTATTTCACCATGTTAACAATTTTTCTTTCAGACCCCTTTTTCCTGAGAGGGTACAAATGGAACCAAATGGACCCGCTAGGGTCCATTTGGTTCACATTTGTATCCTCTCTGGAAAATTTTGAAAATGGGTGAAATTCCCCTTTAACAATCTCTTAACACCGCCCTGAGACTGGGAGGTCGGGGTTCGATTTCCGGCCGGGTCATACCAAAGACTCAAAATGGGACCCAATGCCTCCCTGCTTGGCATTCAGCATCAAGGGTTGGATTGGGGGTAAGTCCCTGCGATATACTAGCGTCAAGTCCAGGGGATGTACTTGTACATCAAGCTGCCTCACGCTACAGAAACAGGAGATAGGCTCCTGACCTATATGGGCCTCAATGGCTCAGCTGGGCCTCCTGACATCATGGCCTGGCAAGGCTACTTACTTACCTTTTCCTTTTGATAAAGTGGAGTTGACCCCCTTCTTTGGACCCCCACATGGACCACCACTCAGAGAAGCGCTGACCCATATCTGTGCTCTGGTCTCAGTCAGATGTCCCTGCTCCACACGGTGAAGGTGTTGGGCCTGGGGGCCATCGCTCTGGGACTGAGCGGAGAGCTTCTGGGATGGTTCCTCCGCCGGCTCCGTCCTGCCAGAACCCTGAACGAGGTCCTCTTCTTCCCCAGCGAGCCTGCCTGCATGGAGCACCTCCTCATGCCAGATGCTCCCTAGTAAGTTTAAAAAACAAACAGTACCCTAATCCAAGAAAACTATACAGTACACGGGTGCCCAGTGCCCACACTTTTTTTTTTTTACTTGAGAGCTACTTTCAAAATGACCGGCTCGACAAGATCTACACATCAAAAATGTGATTGTTCCATTACTGAAAATCTATTTCTATTTATGGTGTTTAAGAATAATGCACTTAGCCTATAATGAAAAATATAGTGGGAGAATTGGAAGGTTTTCCTGTATATGCTATTACTGACGTTTAAAAGCGGTATTTGAGGTTTGAGTTGACAGTTTGTGATGTTGACTAAGAACTTTCACATTTTTTGTCCACAATTGGGAAAGAGAACCGGCAAAGCGGTGGTCAAAATAACAATTATTCTCCATTCTCTAATTGTGTGGACTTTCGAAAATTACGTAATTCAGATGTTTAAATATAATTTAACTCCTGAGAGTGTAAAATGAAACCAAATGGACCTGTAAGGGTCCATTTGGTTTCATTTTAACGCTCTCAAGAGTTACAGATCTACAGTATAAGGGTCCCAGGGCTGGGGGGACTGTCATGTGATTTACCTGCATGGCCTGTGTGATCTACTGATAGATCACGTTCTACCTTTTGGGCACCCCTGCAGTACACATACGGCCCTTGGCTATATCACTTGTCTATTGCCAGGCGTAGGTAACCTTAGGCACAGGTGCCAACAGAGGTACTTCAGAGGGTGATTTCTGGCACACTGGCACTAGTGTGAGAGCGATGATCTTTCTTTTACACTTAAAGAGATATTCCACTTCAAAAAAAACTTTGGGCGGATCTGTTCCCTCTACTTAATTTTATGGTCTACTCAGTCTCATGTGAACACACCAGACAGTTTATAAGTTACTCCTTTACTCAAGTATTTAGATATTTGATGTTCATTTTGGCGCCTCCAGCTCCTTCCTATACAAACCCATTATAACTTAAAACTCCATTTGAACCATGACAGATTATTCAAAACAACCCATCTTTTTTCTGGTGACTGATATTGTCCTCCTAATACGTGAGAGGGCCGTGGAATTTCATTTACGGTTTTCATTTATTTTTAAAATATTGTTTTGGAAAATGTAGCTGCCTCCATATTTGGTGTATGCCCACCCAAATGAATAAAACAATACCCCAGGTAACTGCCTAGTCTGCCCCTGGGGTTAAGCCTTTAGGCTTCCTGTCGCCCTCTCTGTACCACAGTCGCTGTTCCTGTCCCCTGGCCCACGACACTGAGACGTCGTTCTCCCGCCTCCTTGGCCACATCCTGTCGGCCTCCTCCACACTCGACCTGTGCGTGTTCTCCTTCTCCAACATGGACCTGAGCCGCGCGGTGCTGGCGCTGCATAGGAGGGGCCTGACCATACGTGTCCTGACAGATCAGCCTTTCACCAAAATGACTGGCTCGCAGATAGGCGTACTCCGCAAGGCAGGTAAGCACAAGCTTCTATTTTATTACGATTGCCTTGATAGTCGCTTGACACGTGACACAATTCTTGAATCTAGTCTCAGAAGGAGAATTCCACCCCAAAAGGCTTCCTTAACTTTATTTGCAGTTGATTTATTTCTAAAAAAAAAAAAAAAAAAAAAAGTGGTCCAGTTGTTATTTTGTGGAAAACAAATCCTTTATGGCTGTTTCCTCTGCCCCTAAATAAGCTTAAAATGAGGCTAAAGGGTGTTGTTCAAATTCACCAATTTGCATCGCTCCAAAATGCATTTTTTGAAATATATTGTCTCTCCACCATGCCAATAGTGTGTTGACACTCACATTTTCACTTTTGGTTCAGCAGAGGTTCAGTCATAAACTATGTGCCACGCCCCCACCTTTTGATACAGCTGAACCACTGCTCAACCAAAAGTGTTAAGTGCCAACACACTATTATAAAAAAAGGAATTTGTGGCGATGTAAATGGGTGCTTTAGAACAACCATTATCCCCATTTTAACCTTATTTGGGGGTAGGGGAAACGGTCAATAAGGAATGTTTTCACAATCTCCTTTAATTCTCCAATTCTCCTTTAATAAAAACACTCTTAGTGGAGGAATAGTTGCAACCCGGTTCATGTACTAGCTGTCAATCTAGCATCTCCATTTAAAAAAAAAAAGAATGATTGAAAATGCAACTTTTTCCCAAAATTCTAAAATAGTTAGATCAGCTTGTAGGTAGGTCAGATCTACAAGTGCATAACTCTCACATCACTGTGTGTTGTGAGTTTGTACATGGGCTACTTTCACTATTCATTTCACAACAATGTACAAATATGGCTTAGTGACAGTGAGTGGGTTATGTGTCCTAACAGGTAATGAACGACTCATCTTGCATTGTGCTTGAAACGTCACACTTTCAGACCCAAGGCTTGACACATGAAACTGTGCTATTTTATAGAGTTAGGTTTTATGGGTGCCAAATAATTAGGTACTGAAAATGAAAAGCAGGGAAAGACTCAGGTCTTCTTAAGCCTGATTTATACCTCTTATACCTTCAAATAAAACTACGCAAAATATGTTTGACTACCTTTCTACAGTGATGAGATTGGTCAAATCTAAGCTACTATATGAATACTATGACAAAGTTTGTCGAGATTCCGTAGAACTAAAATACATTTTCACATCTCAGGTGAAAATAGAAAATGTTGCTTGTAGGTCGGCTATTATTTCGGCATACAGCTAAGTAAAAAATAGCAGGCTGTGATGCTTTAGTGGCATCACAGCCTGCCCTTAATACAAAACAAAGGTAGATTTAGGGCTCAATCTTCATTACCGCTAAACCCCTTATCCCTTAACTTATTTGCCTTTTTAAAATATTAAAAAGAACATATTTCAAAAGTTTGAATGGTCAGTCTACAAGCTCACAGTGTGTCAATAGATTGGTACGTTGAACTATTCCAAAACGTTTTTCAAAATAGTAAAAAAAAAATGATAAGGGGTTTAGGATAAGAAGTTTAGGTAACGAACATGGAGCCCTAAGTCTTAACAGACATAACAGTTTTATTGAAAAGACTATGACTAAAAGTTAATCATATTGTGCAGTTAAACCTTGTTATCGATCTGACAATTGGTAGGTAAAAAAAAAAAAGAATTGTGAATGTGTCGAAATTTGATATTTGATTTGAACTTAATATTGCAATAGAAAGTTTTATTATTACTGTACACATTGTCACGCATGGAAACAGATGACATACGAGCTCACAACGCCAACGTCATTTCCATGCAGCATTGCTCATCAAAAGGTGCCGGATCTGTATTCATAAGTCATTCTGATGAATGTCTTCCTCCTCCTGAGTTCTGACTTATGACTAAGGGGAAAATGATGAGGTCTGGTCCATGGGAAGTTGCCTCTACAAGCTCGATATGAGTCAGTCCAATCCCACTCTGGGGCAAAAAGTGTCTGTCTGTCTGGCTCAGTTTATCCACTTCCTCCCTGCATTGCTCTCCAGCTGCCTTTCTGCTTTTAAGTTAATTATTACGGCCATATTGTTGCTTCAGAAATTGGCAGTGGGAAAGCAAATCACATTAGGAAGTTGTGTGACTGTGCAACCCCCGAGGAATCTGCTTGATTTTTAGATGTAAGCCAAAATTACCATCTCTTATAATATCTTTGCAAATGACATGCAGAAATATCAACTAATTTATATAGACAGTGCACGCGTGCGTGCATACACACACACACACACACACACACACACACACACACACACACACACACACACACACACACACACACACACACACACACACACACACACACACACACCTTATAGACCATTGGCTCAAACTCAAAGGTTTGGCTTAGACCCAGGCCTTTAAAATATTTTCTGCTTAGTAATCACTGTCAGCTCTAACTGAGTTTCAGTAGCAAAAAAAAGAAAACATGTAAATGCAAGGTTAGCAGAACATCAACTTTAACAGTCCTATCAAAAATAAAACATATTTTGTTGACCTATGTTTAGTTGTTCAATGGAGCGTAACGGATGATAAATGCTGACAGATCTTTTGTTCCTCTACTGTATATACCAAATATCCTTAGTCACATTATAACACATTGTGAGCTTGTAGATTGGCTATTTTTATCAAGAACGAGAGGTGTATTGATTTCACTTCATTCAAATGTTGCCTTTTTGCCATTTTTTTGATAATCTCCCTACTATAGAGTGTCCTGACCATGAGGTGGTCAGGTGAGATATCCCTCATCCAATCAGGATGAGAGGGGCCTTGCACTGACCCTCCCACCCCACCCCACTGTAGAAAAGCCTGTGCATGTACACATCTTGTTACCAGTGGTAACAAATCACCTAAATCACTGAAGGCTCCTTTATCACATTTTTCTGAATTATCGGTGTGTTTGTGAGGATGCTACTAGGGTCAACACGTTAACGCAGAGATGCCCACAATTTTTTGAGTTGAGAGCTACTTTCAAAATGACCGGCTCAACAAGATCTACACATCAACAATGTGATTGTTCCATTGCTGAAAATCCATTTAAAGGACCCCTAGAAAGTTTGAGCTTTGAAATAGTTGGTGATGGTGTTACTTACTGCTAACTGTTAGTGTTTAAGAATAATGCACTTATAATGAAAAATAGAGGGGGAGAATTGGAATTGGTTTGGATAATTGGTTTTCCGGTATATGCTATTAATGACGTTTGAAAACAGTATTTGAGGTTTGAGTTGACAGTTCGTGAACTAAGAACTTTTACGTTTTTGTCCAAAATTGGGAAAGAGAACTGGCAAAACGTTGGTCAAATTAACAATTATTCTGCATTTTCTAATTGTGTGGACTCTTGAAAATTACGTAATTCAGATGTTTAAATATAATTTAACTTGAGAGCGGTAAAATGAAACCAAATGGACCCGTAAGGGTCCATTTGGTTTCATTTTAATGCTCTCAAGAGTTACAGATCTACAAGGGTCCAAGTGCTGGGGGGACTGTCATGTGATCAACCTGCATGTCCAAAAGGTAGATGGTGATCTACCAGTAGATCACACCTACTGGTAGATCGCCATCTACCTTTTGGGCAGCCCTGCGTTAATGGTACTTGTTTGATCATTATATCACCCTTCCTACCCAGGGATCTGCGTGCGTGTGGACTACGACGCCGTGCACATGCACCACAAGTTTGCGGTGGTGGACGGCCGTCGCCTCATCACCGGCTCCCTCAACTGGACCCTGCAGGCGGTGCAGCGCAACAAGGAGAACATCCTGGTCACCGAGGAGCCCCACCTGGTCCAGCCCTTCGTGCAGGAGTTCCAGAAGCTCTGGGACCTCAGCGACCCGGCCAAGCACTGCTCTGCTGCTGCAACCCTTCCACTTCCATAACCCACCCACCACCATGCATGACAGGGGTGGATCTGGGCATGGGCATTGTGGGGCAATGCCCCCCTAAATGCCCAGGCTGCACCACCAAACACAGTCGCATGCAAACAACCCACATTTCAAAGATATTTCAAATTAAAGTGCTTATAATTAGAATGATTTGAAACGCAACTACTGATACTAACTAACTACAGCTGTGTCACCACTAAACCAACAGCATTTCATCATTGAAAACAGAAAACTCTCTGAGTCAGACCTTTAGCTTTATGCATGCTGCGTGTCTGTTGCAACTTCAACAACAAACTGATGTTATTATTGATGCTTTACTTGCTCAATAAGTCCTGTAACCGGAAATGGTATGGCATAACATTTTCGCCTGCCCCCCCAATTAGCTCTTCACTAAGCCCCTCCCCAATCCGGCCTTGTCCAATGGGCACGTTGGAAGAGCAAAGATTGACCAGGAAAGCTTGACCTGGATAGCAACAGTTGCTAAAGTATTTGCATTGCCATTGGACAGTGAGCAAACCCTACCCCAAAGGGTGGAGCTTAGAGAAGAGCTCATTGGGAAATCTTACATCCGCCCCTGATGCATCAGCATCTGGTTCCCAACAAACAACTGGGTTGGGACAGAATTTCTGTGCAAGGGCGTTTTTGCCATTAGGCAGACTAGGCAGTTGCTTGGAGCGCCAAGGGAAGGGGGGGGCACCGGGCCGTCCACCAGACATGCTTTAAAAGGATTCCAGGCTAATAAGCCCTATATGAATAGACACATTATACCTGTACCTCTATAACTAGAATTGGACATTTAAAACACACATGTTCTTTAGTTTAAAAATTGTTTTTAATTTTATCCCTTGGGGGGTGCCATTTTACTGTGCGTGTCATAGCTATGACGTGACAGGAGATTTTCCCTGGAGCCCCCTTTACCAAATGGACCCGTAATGGTCCATTTTGTAAGGGGGGGCTCCAGGCAAAATCTTGCCTGGGGCTCCAAATTGCTTAGAAACACCACTGTTTGTGCGTCACAGAGTTTTTGTGTTTCTTACATTTCGTTTTTAATTGTTATTTCAAAACATAAAAGAAAGGGTAAAATATATACAGTAAAACGCTGTATTACAAGGTTGCAAAGCCAACCTTTTACACTCAAGAGTTCAAGTTAATATGTTCTCTAAAGGGTTAAAGAAAGTATTGATTCACAATATAATTAGTAGCATATCGTTATCGGAGCACTCTTTTTCACCACTCTTTTCATCAGTTTTCACCAGCAAACAAAATTTATAAATATAGAAATTCACCAATGTGTTTAATATTAATAAAAACCTGTCTAGTTCCTCTTGCGTTTTGTACAATATCGGAATCGGTCATAAACGTTATCGGCACATATGACTGTACAAAAAATTACATACTATATCGGTCGTGCACCCGTACTAATAAGGGTCCATTTGGTTACCAGGTCTCCATTATTCTCCATTAACTCTCCACAGATCTAGAGCACAACGATGACCAGACGGCTGTTCCTAGGACTGAGTTAATTGTGCATCCAGATGATCAGTCAAAGTAATGCCCTGCGAGTGCAGTGCACTCTGTAACCTCCTCAGTGTTAACATAACAGTACATTACCAGCAGTGAGCAAACCTTTTAAGGATTTAATATATTTTTTATTGTTTATTTGAATGGCTTGAATTTCAGTTAGGAGGGCAGCGGCTCAGGGGTACAGTCACTGGATGGGTACCACAAGGTTGCCGAATCGAACTTGGGCTCCCCCAGACTTAAGGGCCCTGATACACCTAGCAATGTTTTGGTCAACATCAACAAGCAACGTCAATTATCAACGTTGACTTGGGCAACATTTTGGAATCCTCCAATCACAGCCCTCCTGGGTGTCACCTGATCCTTTCTCTTTTGTAAATTTGTAACTTTTATTCCGCTAAATGAACATTTTGAGTTGGGTGGCAGCTGGGTGAAAATGATTCAATGCAAACTAAGGCTTCTTTTTTTCTGAGAGTGTACAAATGAGTGTACAAATGGACCCTAGTGGGTCCATTTGGTTCACATTTGTACACTCTCAGGAAAAAATGAAAATGGGTGGACTTACCCTTTTAATGGGAGGTGTTGCCTGTTGCCATGTGTCTCGTCATGTTGCCCGTTGATGTTGACATTGTTAGTTGATATTGATCAAAATATTGCTATTGTATCAGGGCCTTTAGTGTCGATGTGTCCCTGAGCAAGACACCCCTAATTGCTCCTGATGTGCTGGTTGTGCCTTGCATGGTTTCCGTCGCCATCAGTGCATGAATGTGTGTGTGAATGGGTGCACAAGCTATGTAAAGCACCTTGGATAAAGGTGCTATATAAATACACCATTTACCAGTGTTTCAAAAGCACATTTCACGTTGAGCTAGTGTAAGAGAATACACTTTTGAGATTAGTGTCAGTGTTAAATGTTCTTTTCAGCTATTTTGACATAAACTTCCTATTATTAAGGATTTGGATCACCTGCACTTTTGCTCACTGAACCAGAAAAAGAAGTGAGACCGTCTCCACTGTGGCGGTAGGTTGTTGAGAAGCAGTTTATCATACACTACAGTAGTAGATGTTATTCTCATCTTCAACAGGGATCTCTTGTTGTATTATAGCCTCAAGAAAAAGCAAAGTGGGGAAAAATGTCACAAATAGATAGAATAAATAAATAGACAGAAGTTAATAACGTCGTAGAAAAGTCGGCTCAGTTATTTCCACAAACGTTTTGAATTTAGTTAAAAGTGCCTCCAGTTCACTATGTCAAAGTCTCAGTACATTACATACACAATGAGCAGTCGGCAACTATTTTAGAATTTATATATTGTTACCAACCGATCCTGGCCTGGCAGTTAAATAAGTTGTTCTCATTGGGGATTTGGGTTGCCTGTACTTTTGCCTACTGAACGGGAATAAGATGAGACAAATGAATCAGTTGTGAATATGCATATTTGTTCTGTGATAAACCTTTCTTCAGCTTGTGGTTGAAGTGTTTGTGTTAAATGTACCTTACTGTAGTGTTGCATACTGTGTACATCTTGCTTGATTTGATATTTTGATTACAGTTCCTAATATTTCCTTTTTTAATAAACTGCCAATGTGAAAAGTTACGGTGTACCTTTTTTCACGTCAGACTGCCAGTCGGTATTGCGTTTTGGCCAAGATCGCACTGAATGTGTAAAGGCTGCATAAATTGGCTGTTAATTTTGTTTATTGGAGGAGAAAGAAATTCACTGACATACAGTAACCGTAATTGCCCCAGTGATACAACATGATAGACTCGAGGACTCACGTTTTATGCACTTTGGCAGCATGCCTGCTGAGTCTCACTGGCTTGGAGGAGATGTGCACATTGTGCAGAGCTTGCATTTCACCTGTTCCAACATGATTTACTGTGGTTAAAATGAACACAAGGGTTCCATTGTGCTAGCCTACATTATAAGGAAGCTGATTTTTTTTTTTGTTAATATAAAGTGATGAAATTGAACAGAAGATAGTACATCTAGTCTAATACTATGTGACCCTCAGATAATTACCCTGCAGGAGCACCATTTGAAAAGATACTGTATGCCCTCATAAGAGAAGATTTTTACGATCAATTAAAGGACCTGCGGTTTCTGACCCCCATAAATGGCATCTCTGCATGGGACCCCAATCTTATGTTTATATTGTAAAATCAATTAACTGAGGGTGCCTTTAGAAATGGACCGGTCAAGGTCCATTTATTTTCCGTTTGTACACTCAGTTAGAGAACCATAAGGCAGTGGTTACCAAAGTGGGGTCCTTGAGGGAATTCCAGGGGGTCTTAGTCTCCAGCTAAATGATAGATAGATGGATAGATGGAAAACGTGAGTGTACAAATGGACACATTATGTAGACTCAAATGGAACCAAATTGACCCTATATATAACAGGTCCATTCCACTTGTACACTCTCATAGTTAGAGGAGAATTTAGTCATTTGGGAAACCCTCTGGTGCCCCGGTAACAACATGTGCACTTGCACATACTCTACCCATTGGGTTTTTTTGACCCCATGCAGGGGCTCACTGGGGAGTCGGGACAGGGAGGAACTGTACCTTAGGATTAGCCAAAAAAAAGAAAAAAATAATAAGAAGGAACTATTTGAATTAAAGGGGAATTCCACCCATTTTTAACATTTTTTCTGAGAATGTACAAATGCAACCAATGGGTTCAATTGGTTGCATTTGTACACTCTCAGAAAAAAGAAGGGTCTAAAGAAAACCATTAACATGGTGAAAAAATAAATACATCTTGATGATGTCAAGATGTTTCACCATGTTAGTGGCTTTCTTCAGACTTCCATTTCTTGGGAACACAAAATGGGGGAACTTTTTCATCATGTCCACCCAACTCCAAGGTACATCAATGACACGGTGGAATTCCCCTTTAAGTGAAATCACTTAAACAATCATTGATTTTACAGTAATTATACATTCGAGATGTACAGAGAATAGAAATGCCATGGGGTGATGGGGTCCGTATAGGCTACTAATGGTGGGGTCCTTTATGAAAAAAGGTTTAGGAACCTGTAGATGTAAAGTGGGCAGTGGCACACGTGCGGTCTAGCATGTGTGCATGGTTTCCTCCAGAGTCAGACTGCTCTGAAAGCCGACAAGGGAAGGGAAAGGAAGGGCGCAGAGAGGACTAGTTCTATTGATCTGATTCTGAAACACACGGATCGGGACTTCGGGACTGTGTGATAATACTGAATACGGACGAGAGAAGCACACAAGCAGATCGTACCGGTCCCGGAGGTAAAGTATATAAAACATTAACAACTTCTCTGCGAGTTTGTGTGGTCATCCTAACGATGGTTGGTTTGTTGTGGTTGGGGGTTTTCGGTGCCATATGGAGGGTGGAGCGGCTGAGAGGTAGGCTACTCTGTGCTCATGCGGTTTGACAACTTTACCGAGGAGGAGAGCGCTTGTGCTTGTGTTTGGCATCGATTAAAGCTTGTAGAATTAAGCCAGACATGTTCTTGAAATCTAAATGAGCCGATGTTTTGAACTAGCCATTGCATCGCATGACGCTCGTACTTCACGAGTCAATAAATTACCTGCCTGCCCATCCCAGCCTAGCTCTGGTCAATAGCAGGGGCGGATCTAGGCATGGGGGGGCAATGCCCCCCTAAATGCCCAGTCTGCCCTATCAAAAATGATGGCATGCAAAACAACCCAAGATATTTCAAATTAAAGTGCGTGTATTTAAAATGGTTTGAAACACTAGTACTGCTACTATTTAACTACAGTTTAATCTCACCACTAAACCAACAGCATTTCATCATTGAAAACAGAAAACTCTGAGTCAGACCTTTAGCTTTATGCATGCTGTGTGTCTGTTAGAATTTCAACAACAACTGATAATAAAAGTCCTGTAACCGAAAAAAAAACTTTCCATATGGGTTTTGACTTGAGTGACAGTTACAGTACAGTCACAGTTTATAACTAATAAACAATTACATCCATGCTGTATTGATGTGGTATATACAGTAGAATTTTAGATTTAACATTGCACTGGCTTAAATTCATATTTAGAAAATGTTTCAGATTTCATTTCACATTTTTTTCCTGATAGAATGATGATGTATGATGATGGTCATGGAAGGAAACCTTTCTGAAAGCTTCATGGCTTAACTTTAAGAAAAATCTTTTTTTTTAATCAAGAAAATGGTTAAAGATCCAATTAGTGGTCATTTGGATTAATTGTACTGTACAATCCGCCTCGAGAGTTAAAGATCTAAAAGGTCTGAACATGGAGCCCAGCCTGAAGTACAATTTAGGCATTTAGCAGACGTTCTTAATCCAGAGCGATTTACATTATGTAAAAAACATTGCAATACATCATACAGATTACAGTTTACAATTTGAGCAGAGTTTACAATGCACTTTACAGTTTACAATGTGAGCACAAAACATTGTAATATATTAGACGTCTATCACAGCTATCTCAGTCTAATGAGGTGCTATATAAACTATCTAGGAGGGTACTGCAAGTACTATGGGTTGGTATGTAATACAAGTGCTGTGGGCCGAGATGGAAGCTGAAGGGGTGTGTTTTCAGACTGCAGCGGAAGATAGGGGGTGAGTCTGCGGTTCTGATTGCAATTGGAAGTGCATTCCATAGTTTTGGAGCTAGGAGGGAAAAGAGCTTGGGGCGAGTGGAACATTGGTCAGGACCTCTGATGGAAGCCATACCACTGGTTGAGAAGCACGTTTGTCTCAAGTCAATAGTAGTTTGATATTGATATAGATATAGTTTGTTTACAGGGGGAATTTCCACCCATTTTCAACATATCTCTGTCATTAATGTTGAAAATGGGTGGAAATCCCCTTTAATCTGATCACGAACATATCTCCTACTCTCCAGCACGGATCTGGAGGTGGGCTGTTTTTCCATGGTGATCATAAATAAGAAAGTTGGCTGCCTACATATTGGATATGCCTCAAAAGCACTTATATTGTGGATGCTGTAGGCCAGGGGTTTTCAACAGGTGGTCCGGGGACCACCAGTGGTCCTTTAGAAGGTTCCAGGCGGTCCCCAGGCTAAATATTGGAAAGTTGGTTAACCAGATGTAACTCTTGAGAGTGTGAAAATAAAACCAAATGGACCCTTGCGGGCCCATTTGGTTTCATGTTTACCCCTCAAGAGTTAAAATATTCATCTGAATTAGCACCACTTAATTAAGAAGTTTACACTGTTTTGTTAGCAAAATACAGCCTGCGATTGTGGACAAAATCTAAATAATTCTTTAATTTAGGTCAGGGGTTTTCAACCTTTATGACACCAGGGCCCACCATTTATTCAGCATTTGAGCCACGGACCACCACTTGAGGACATGTTAGCCTCACAGACCCCCAAACTAAAGATTTACTTTGCTTTTGTCCACAATTCCAGGCTGGATTTGGGGGAACAAAACAGTCAAACATACAGATCAAAATGACCATTAACCTTCTAGTTGTGTAGACTTGGGCTACTTAAAATGATGGATATTTTAACTCTTGAGAGTGTAAAAATGAAACCAAATGGACCGTTTCATTTTACGTTCTCAAGAGTTACACCTGGTTAACCAACTTAGCTGGGGACCACCTGGAATCCTCTCAGGGACCACTGGTGGTCCCCGGACCACCTGTTGAAAACCCCTAATTTACGTCATTGGTGTGAAAATGTCATCAGATGTTGGTCCGTGGCTCAAATGCTGAATAAATGGTGGTCTCTGGAGTCAAAAAGGTTGAAAACCCCTGCTGTAGGCCCTAGAGAGAGGCCCTATATTGTGCATTCTCCATCTGTGTGTTTTTTTTTCCTGTAAGCATTCACAAATCTGTGTCTTTTCTTGTTGTTGTTTTTTTGCGTGTTGCAGTCGGTGCACATACAGTAGAGAGAGAAGGTTTCTTGCTGAGTGTGTAGTGCTGTGTCTGAAGCATGGAGCCTGGTCATTTTTTATGACCCTAGAAGGTTTAATGCTTGAGCTGCTGCAATCAGGAAGAAAGTGTGTGTGTGTGTGTGTGCGTGTGCGTGTGCGTGTGTGTGTGTGTGTGTGTGTGTGTGTGCGTGTGCGTGTGTGTGCGTGTGCGTGCGCGTCTTCTACTTTATCAGGCCTGAGGCCAAGAGAAGAATGATAGCAAAGCCCAGGGATGGATGGCTGAGAAGATGAATAGGTGGATAAATAAGATGTCATCATGGAAGATAGATTGTAGGATGGAGATAGATAATCTAGTATCTTCTAGACTCGTCTAGGCGCTGTTGTGGGTGTCATAATTTCATCAGTGGCCAAATATATATAGGAAGGAGAATGCATATTTACATCCTTAACTTACTGGATGCAATGTTCACTAGAGACCATGGCGTAGATTTTCATCACCACTAAACCCCTTATCCCTTAACTTCTTTGCCTTTTTAAACTATTGTAAAAAAAAATCAATTGTTCAAATATCCAGTCTACAAGCTCACAATGTGTTAATAGATTGGCATGTTGAACTACTCCAAAAGGTTTTTCAAAATAGTAAAAAGGGATAAGGGGTTTGGCATAAGGGGTTTAGCCTGTGATGAAAATGGAGCCCAATGTGACATGCTGTAGGTACCATATGTACTATAAAGGACTAAAGGGCAACCAAGGTTCATGTTTTGAGGTTGTTATTAGAGAAAGTAAAAGCTGCATGTTAATTGTTTCACATTCCTTGCTTTCTTTAGTTTTAGGGATTTTAATTTATGGAAGGGGACATTCGAACATGGCCCTAAATACATATTTGTTTACAAACTTTTAAAACGATTTATTTTATTTTTTATTATCTATTTTTTTATTATCTACTGTACTGCAAACCCCAGGAAATTATAACTGGCCACGGAGGTTCACAGGATCTACTGAGGCAGCACACCACGCTGCAAACACGCCACCGCACTGCAAACACGCAAAATTTCCTGGGTTTTATTAGGACAACATTTTGTAAACAAAATATGTACAGTATTTGGGGCCATGTTTGAATGCCCCCTCCCATAGCTAAAATCCCTAAAACTAAAGAAAGCATCTCTGTAAAACAATTAACACGCATCTTTTACTTTCTCTAATAACAACCTAAAACATGAACCTTGGTTGAAAAAAAAAAACTAAAGTTGCCTTTAAGGCCATGTGAGAGAAGATGACGAAACTGACAGGTTAGAATAGGAACATAATAAATCCCACTGACTTTGATTTATTGCACATGAATGAGATGGATTTAGAAGCCGATTTCATTTGCCAGGAAACGATTTATTTTATAGTGCCATCTGCATCCCTGCAACTGATACACTATTCCAGTGTATCTATTTTTAAATGCTTAGACCACCTACAGTCATCCTCTTGTATTTAGTCCTATATCTAGAAACCTCTCACAAAGGCGGATGTGAAGGCTACATTTTTTGTGCTGTGCAACAGGGGCGGATGTGACATTTCCCAATTTGGGGGGGGGGGGGGGGGGGGGGGCAGGAGAAAATGATAAGGGGGCGGCTTCATCGCCCGTGGCGCGAAGCGACCCATACCATTTTCGGTTACAGGACTTGTATTAGTCAAGTAAAGCATAAAAAATAACTTGTTGTTGAAGTTGCAAGCAGCATGCATAAAGCTAAAGGTCTGACTCAGAGAGTTTTCTGTTTTCAATGATGAAATGCTGTTGGTTTAGTGGTGACACAGCTGTAGTTAGTTGTGTAGCAGTAGTAGTGTTTCAAATCATTTTAAATTAAATATAAGCACTTTAATTTGAAATATCTTGGGTTGTTTTGCATGGCATCGTGTTTGGGGGGGCAGACTGTGTATTTAGGGGGGGCACTGCCCCCCCCCCCCCCCCCCCCCCCCCCATGCCCATGCCTAGATCCGCCCCTGCTGTGCAAATTAATTTTCAATGAAAGCACATGCAACATGAAGGTCCAAAGATCCATCCCACGTTCGTAGCTGCTGCAAAAGCCAACACAAAAGCCAACACAAACACTGCAAAGTTACAAAAAGTGGAGCTGAGTTCAACTTCAGATGCAAAGCTACAAATAGTTTTGCATCTTTGTATCTTTTTGCATTTCTTTGCCTGCGAATCATACCCAGTACAGGGTGAAGGTCGGAGAATTACAATACAAAGCTCCAATTGTGGTTTTGCATCTTTGCATCTATAACGACATTTACTATGTCCATCTCTTGTTACATCACCGCACACAACTGCTATATTTGAATATATAGATCATTTTCCATTAAAGGCAATAGAGGCAACTTTCACCCAAAAATGAAAATGGATATATATATATCTATATCTTATTTTTTCTCCTCTACGATGCTTCTACTTTGATGCTGCAGCTGTTTCCCTGCAGACGGTCCAGAACTTTGTTGTTGTCAACAAATCATGAGAACAAAACATTTGTTGGGTTTAGGAAAGGCAGTGCTAAGTTTGTCTGTGTGTGTGTGCGTGGGGGGGCAGCGTTTTAGCCAATCACAGCACACCAATCTCCAGCAGATTCATAATGATCCAATAAAGTGGAGGTGAGGTGGAGTTAGATTCTGTTTTCAAACAAATCTGTTTACACAGTGCTTGTACACATTAAACTTGGCTCTATTGTCTTTACATCACGCTGTATATTCATGTGCAACTTCTATATGAATAATGTTTCACTGATTGACATAGGAGTACAGTAGCTGTTAGATATCACCAGACAGTAGCAATATCTCTACAGGATATTCATATCCTGTAGCATGCACCTTTTCCTCACCTACTGCCAGTCTTAATTGAGCTGTCCATATCCTGGAATGAATCAATAGCCAAGCAGAGCCAAATGGAGGCTCATTTATTATTCATGTCACGCAAGATCCAGGCCTAAATATTTGATCGTTGTTGTTGGTGTTTTTTTGCATGTTATTGACGGCTCTGATGATTTGCCATCTCGGCTATGAGCCAGCAGTTCCCATTTACCTCATTGTTTCCTTGGAGACCCCCCCCCATAGACAGACACACACACACACACACACACACACACACACACACACTGTTCTTCAGCGGCGTGCACAGAATGTTTTTTAGAGGGAGCGGTTGAAATTCCCTAAAAGGGCACTTTGACCAAAATATCGAAAACACTCAACAATGTGACCTTGTAGGTCAGCTATTTTCAGGGCGTGAATTGCATTTTTTTAGCTACTGAAAATGTGGCATATGTAAAATCCCTATTTCAACATACCCCATTTCCAATGTAGTTGGGGATTTTGTGTAAAAAATGTAAATGAAAACAGAATACGAAGGTTTGCAAATCCTTTTCAACCTATATTCACTTAAACCTATATTCAATTTGAACTATACTGTTTTTATTTTTCAATGTATTTTTTTGCAAATATTCACTCGTTTTGAACTTGAACCTGCAACATGTTTCCAAAAAGCTGTGGGACAAGGGCAACAAAAGTCTCTTGCTTGAATTTGATGAATGCTCAAAGAAAACCTGTTTGGAACATACCACAGGTGAACAGGATTAATGGGAACCAGCGAGTGTTGTGAATGGGTATAAAGGAAGCATTGGCTGTGGCCGTGACCGTGACCTGCGATCTCGCTCACTGCATTAAAAGCGACATCATTGTGTAAAGGATATTACCGCGTGGACTCAGAAACACTACATCTACAAGTGCAAGTTCAAGCTCTGCCATGCAAAGTGAAAGCCATGTTTGAAAAAGGGCAATTCTCCTGCTGCTGGCATGGAAGAAGGAGGCATTTGCAATATTTTAACCATTCCGCAGTTCTTTCGTCTTTAAAGCGGAGTCATGAACCAGGAGTTTTCTGTAAAAGAAAAAAAAAAATACTTTTTGTCTTGAACCAAGTGGTTGTGCTGTGTGTACGCTGTCCTGGTGAAACAGCGCCCCCCTGGTGTACTGTGGACTGAGTGGTGCTGTGTGTGTACTCTGTAGTTGTGAAACAGTGCCCCCTGTTGATAGTGTACAAAGCCAGGCTAAGGAGTGGGTGCACAACAACAACAAAAAAAGGATCAGCTTGCGTACAGTGGGATGAGTCATCCGTTCTTTGGTATACCCACCCTCCACTATGCTACTTACGTTTCGTCTCTGTTCTTTTGGCAGCTTCTTCCAAGATGGCGTTGGCCAGTGACCCAGCAGGCCAGACTCAGGCCCAGAAGGACGCGGCCGACCAGAACTTTGACTACATGTTCAAGCTGCTGATCATCGGCAACAGCAGCGTGGGGAAGACCTCCTTCCTGTTCCGCTACGCCGACGACTCCTTCACCTCGGCCTTCGTCAGCACGGTGGGCATCGACTTCAAGGTGAAGACCATCTACAGGAACGACAAGAGAGTCAAGCTGCAGATCTGGGTGAGGGGGTGACACGCATAGACGCACACACACACACACACACACACACACACACACACCACACACACACACACACACACACACACACACACACACACACACACACACACACACACACACACACACACACACACACACACACACACACTTTAAACTTTAAAACTGTGGTTCTGAAACTTTTTTCATGTCAAGGAATATACTAATTAAGACTCCCATTAGAAAATGTCACTGCTTGTTCATTTTTCAGGAAATGAAAAATATACATTTAAAGGAATAAAGAAAACCTCAAATATGTTTTTTTATTTATGTAATACTTCCTCATCAAAGTTGGTGTTGTGACATTAGATTGACTTTAGATATTGTCATTGGTCATATTGTCATAAGCGTTGCTGGACAGCAACGATTATGCCAAGGACTCCCTACGTTTTTATCTTACTAGAAATAGCCACCGGTTTGTCCTGAATTAGGCTATGGTGCCCATTGCATGGCATTTGGATCTCTGAGATCCCAATATATACTGTGTGTGTGGTTCCAAATTATCATTTAGCTGGGGACCACCTGGAACTCCCTCAAGGAGCCCTGCTGGGGGTCCCAGGACCCCACTTTGGAAACCACTGCTTTGTAATCTGCCAAAGTTGGTAGCGCTTTGTTGTGACTTGTGAGTTACACATCTGCTTGTGTTGCTGGAGGGAATTATGATTTACTGTATAATAAACAAGCTCTGCCTCTGTAGATTTTGTTAAAATAATGCTTGAATGTTTATGCATCCAGCAACACAGCTTTCTCTATTCCAATAATGTCTTTACTTGTGTGCACGGAGCGGGTGCAAGTTAAGTTCAGTTTGCAGTGGTCGGCAATCGTTGTCCCTCGGAGCACTCCGATTGGCCAGTTTGGGCGGTGATGTTAGCCTGACCTCAGTCTGAATTGTCATTTCATTTCACTTCATTATTCAGACTGAAGTCCCTCTCTACCACAGCAGTTTCTAGGATGGGCGTTATCAAAGCAGCAGTCTTAACAGTGATTGGTTCATATGAACCCCTAAAACCCCTAGACGACGTTGGGGTCGAAGTGATTGACAGGGCTGTTGGCCAATCAGGTGCTGGGATTGGATTTCCAACCCGCACAAACAACCCCAAAGGCAGGGAAGCCAGTCCTTGAATCACAGGGAAAAAATAAGCTAGTATTTTTTAAGGTGCTGATTCAGGGCTGAGCCAGGCTAGGGTGTTGTAATTGGCAGTGTTAGGCAATATTACTTAGGAGAGTAATATCTTTACTTTACTTTACTTATGACCCCTTAGAAAAAAGTAGCCTAATAACATTACTTTACTTATTACTTGAATCAAAGCCAATATATTACAATAATACTTTACCATGCCCCCCCTTCTACCCCTGAAGGAATAGAGATGTACAACACATTCTTTTTAGTGACAACTTGTGACATGATGTCATGATGAGTATTAGCCCGCTCCGCTCACGCACAAGTAGGCTATAGCCAACGCGCAAGTTTGCACTCTACCAAGTGCTGATCGAGCTGTATGTCAAAATAATTGCATTTTATCTAAATATAATTGTGATTATGTAATAATGGTGACAGCCAGGCCTAACTGGAAGTTGCACTACTGTCCCAGACGCTGCCCTGAAGCAGAGGCTGGAAGTGAGGAGGAGAACCTGGTCTACGTGCCTTTCCTCTGCTGCTGTGTGCGTGTGTGTGTGTGTGTGTGTGTGTGTGTGTGTGTGTGTGTGTGTGTGTGTGTGTGTGTGTGTGTGTGTGTGTGTGTGTGTGTGTGTGTGTGTGTGTGTGTGTGACAGGGGCGGATCTAGGCATGGGCATGGGGGGGGGGTGCAATGGCCCCCCTAAATGCCCTGACTGCCCCACCAAACATGACGGCATGCAAAACAACCCAATTTATTTCAAATTAAACTGCAGCATTTCATCATTGAAAACAGAAAACTCTCTGAGTCAGACCTTTAGCTTTATGCATGCTGCGTGTCTGTTGAAACTCCAACAACAACTGATGTTGTTATTATCCATGCTTAATTGCCTAATAAAAGTATAAAAGTCCTGTAACCGAAAATGGTATGGGTGCGGCTTCATCGCCCGGGGCGCGAAACGTCACAGGCGATGAAGCCACCCCCATACCATTTTCTCCTGCCCCCCCCCCCCCCCCCCCCCCCCAGACGCAGATCTTCACAATATCTTCCAAATCCACCAACAAGGCATGCACTACGCAGTGGAAAAATGTGCATAAGATCTATCATACAGGAATGCTATTGGTGCCCCCTCCCCCCTGTCAAAAACAACTAAAATCCCTAAAACTAAGGAAACCAGCAAATGAAAATCAATGAACACTCATCTTTAAATTTGTCTAGAAACAATCTAAAACATGAGCGTTATTTGAAAAACAAAAACAAAGTTGCCCTAAATATACACTGAGGATTTGTCTGTGTCTTCATGCCATTTATATAGCATACTGTAGATGAGAGACGTGTTGTAACTGTAACAGACAGCGACACATGCATGCATAATGTTCCCTCTCTCTCTCTCTCTCTCTCTCTCACTCACTCACTCACTCACTCACTCACTCACTCACTCACTCACTCACTCACTCACTCACTCACTCACTCACTCACTCACTCACTCACTCACTCACTCACTCACTCACTCACTCACTCACTCACTCACTCACTCACTCACTCACTCACTCACTCACTCACTCACTCACTCACTCACTCACTCACTCACTCACTCACTCACTCACACACACACACACACACACACACACACACACACACACACACACACACCACACACACACACACACACACACACACACACACACACACACACACACACACACACACACACACACACACACAATCACACATACTGTACATTCAGACATGCACAGCCTTTTAGACATACAGTATACCGAGAAAGATACAAAGCGTCAGATGTATACCATCGCATCATCGAAAAGCATTGGACTCAGGCAACAGCCCAGCGTTAATGGCTTTAAATCCCTATATTTTTGTTTGTTTTTTAATAATAGCACACCATATGCATAACAGAGATTTTAGTTAACTTGTCAAACAACTAACTGAACAATAGTTCATGCCATGTTGTATATACAGATAAAACTGTCCATATTTGTGGCGCTCTCGTTCAAAATAATTCCAAATGCCAGTTAGACACAATTGCTTCTCCATGAGGTCACGTGACCGGGCTATACTTCCTGTCTGAGCCTGTACCTGTACTCCTATAACTCTCTAGTAGTAGTAGCCCCTACTCAGGCACTAGGGGAAGTGCAGGGCTGAGGCTGAGGCCCGGGGACTCCCTATGGAGGGGAGAGAGAGAGGGAGAGGGGGGGAGAGAGGGGGGGGTAGACATGGACAGAGAGGGAGAGAGAGAGAGACATGGAGACAGAGAGGGAGAGAGAGAGGGGGGGGGTAAACATAGAGACAGAGGGAGAGAGAGGGGGGGAGAGGGAGAGAGAGGGGGGGGGCAGAGACAGAGAGAGAGAGAGGGGGGGGGGGGGGGGAGAGAGTGAGAAGAGGATAATGTCCTTCAGATACATACACAAGAGGAATTCCACCCATTGTCAGCATTTTACTGTCATTAATATACCTTAGAGATGTTGTGTGGACATGATAAAAAAGACCCCCCCCCCCCCCCATTCTGTGTTTCGTAGCAATGGAGGTCTGAAGAAAAAAAATCACTAACGTTAATGATTTTTTCTTTTAGGATCTATTTTTCTGAAAGTGTACAAATGGAACCAAATGGACCCATTTGATTCACATTTGGAAACTCTCAGGATTTTTTTTTTTTACCCCCCCCCCCCCAATTGTGAAAATGTTATATCCGCCCCTGGTGTGTGTGCGCTTGTGTGAGAGTGTGTACTCCCATTTTGACACCCATGAGTTAATGACTGTTGATGTTGGGCATCGATCCGACGCCTCTGGATTCATGAAAGATGCATGATGAGGTTGCGCTGCTGAATCTGTTGATGATGCACAGACACGGGAGATGATGTCCTGTGTCTCTTCTTTGACATTAACAGGAGTCAGGACTAGTCAGGAAACCACACACACACACACACACACACACACACACACACACACACACACACACACACACACACACACACACACACACACACACACACACACACACACACACACAACACACACACACACACACACACACACACACACACACACACACACACACACACACACACACCAAAGCACACACCCAACCTCTCCCCTATTTGTTCTGATTAATTGAAAAACAGGCCTTAGTGATAACTAGTCCTTAGGTGTATGATGTATCACCATTACTTAGGGCAAGTTAGTTAGTTAGTTAGTTAGTTAGTTAGTTAGTTAGTTAGTTAGTTAGTTAGTTAGTTAGTTTGTAACAATTGCCCCTCTGACTCAAAGGACAACTATTCACTACAAGGAAAAAATCGGGAACGTAGAGTTTAACTTTGCATCATTTAATAGAGAGTTGGCGTTTCCTATCCCTGTCTCTCTCCCTATACAACGAAAAAACAAACAAACAAACAAACTTAAACAAAAAACAACTTTTAAACCCCCCCACCCGATCCAAAAGAGTCCCAGAGGTGTTTATCGCACCTCAGCGCAACAAATGTCAACAACGCAGCGACAGCGCAATCACGTGCGTTGATAAATTAATAAATAACAAAGTCCGCGCTCGCGTCCTCTTCTTTTATGAAGCGGCTACACGCGCACACGCTGGCCTCAATGTTCCTCCTCGCTCCGATCCGAAACGCGATAATAATCCACTGGATCCAAGGAAGAAAAAAAGAAAAAATGAAAAGATGGTCGGGGTACCCCTAAATGCTCTGTAATCCAAAGGGAACGAAGAGTTGGAAAGTTCTCACCGGTATGCGTCCCGCTCACTCCTCGCACCCGGCGCTCCAAAAGGCTTCTTCGTCGCGGGTATTGCGCAACACTCCCCAATACAGTTATAAGTTTTAATTAGCTGCAGATAACGCTGATCCAAAAACAATCTCGGTCGCTATCTGGCGCTTGATACTGCACATGCAGGCCTACACACACACACACACCTTCGAATCGTCCCCCCTTCCGCGTCAGTCACTTCCTACCTATGTCACCTCCGTGGGAGGCGACACCAGTCCAATGAGTGACAGCTGTCACTCCCCAGCACAGATCCCAATTCCATTCATTAAAACGGAGATATGTAGAACCCCATGTTACATTTCCTTTCTCAATAATAACATGTACAGAAACAAATAAAGTGATACAAGAAAATAATGTGCTTTGGTCACAGTCCCCCCCCCCCCAAGCTGGAAGCTATTTTATCAAGTCCTACCAAAGTAGGGTTTGAGGTTGACCACATTAATAGTATCTACTTTATCATTGTCTCTCCATTTCACACGGTAATTTACAGGACCCGTTTGACTCGTCACTTCAGCTGGACCTGACCATTTAGGTGCTAGCTTTGACGAGAATGCGTCTGATGCTTTTGAGAGAGGGTGTGCTCGCACCCAGACCAAATCACCCGGCTGGAACTGTACATTTTTCCGCCGGGCATTATAATATTTGGCTTGTCTGGCCTGCGAAACACCCACCCTACGTTTGACCTCTTTGACCATGGCTTGCTGTCTCTCTAGAAGGCTATAGGAGGGTTGTGAGGGCATAGGTGGAGATGCTAACACACGCTCTAATGGTCCGTACAACACGCGACCCATGGACAGCTCAGCCGGTGTACGGCCGGTGGTTTCATGCAAGGCAGTGTTGATGGCGTACCGGAACTCGGGCAACCACTGATCCCACTTGTTGTGCTGGTCTCCGACGAACGAGGCAATCATGGTCTTGATAGTCCTGTTGGCCCTCTCTGTGAGGTTGGCCTGGGGGTGATAGCTAGTGGTGAACTTGTGTTTAACCCCCCAGGTCTTGCAGAGCTCATCAAAGACACCTCCAGTCAGTTGCGGACCCCGGTCTGAAATGAGATACTTAGGGACCCCCAGCGGGTGAATATTTCATCCTTAAGGATCGCACTAAGCCTCTGGGCCTTTCCATCCCGCAGTGGGAACATTTCCACCCACTTGGTGTAATAGTCTATCGTGACCAGCAACATGGTGTTTCCCTTCTTGCTCCTCGGGAACGGTCCCATCAGATCGATCCCGAGAGCCTCTCCTGCCTGGTTCACCTGAGTGGATTGCATCATCCCGGAGGGTTTCTGGTTATCAGGCTTATACTGCTGGCAAACCCCACACCTCTTCACATGCTCCCAGACATCTTGCCGGATCGTCGGCCACCAAGCCACCTCGAGAGCTCGGAGGAGGGTTTTCAGCCTTCCCAAGTGCCCACTCATGGGCCGATCATGGAAATACTCCAGGAAGCACTGGACTAGGCTCCCAGGAACTACGACCTGGTACTTCAGGCCGACGTCCTTAGTTGGCATCCTCCGGTACAGTACACCCTGCAGCACCTCGTAGCCGATCCGATCCGTGCGCTGGTCAGATGGATCAAGTTTGCCCAGCAGATCCCTGACCTTCGGATCAGCGGCTTGGGCTTTGGCTAGATCGTCCAGAGTTGTGGGAAGTTCCGAGTTGCCTGACACTGCCACCACTGCACACACTGCCAGCTGTTCTGTAGGAGTCACTGCCCGAGACAGGGCGTCCGGGACGATGTTCAGATGACCTTTCCGATAGTGGATGTTGAACTGGAACTCCTGGAGGCGTATCGTCCAGCGAGTGAGCCTAGAAGTGGACTTCGGGTTGCTGAATGCCCATGTGAGAGCAGCGTGGTCGGTGTACACATCAAAGTCCACTCCTTCCAGGAAATGCTTCCACTTCTCCACCGCCCACACTACAGCGAGGCACTCTCTCTCGGACGTAGAGTAGTTTGATTCGGCCCCTCGGAGTCCCCGAGAGGCGTACGCAATCACCTTCTCCAGTCCGTCCACCTGCTGGGTCAGCACAGCTCCCAACCCAACGCTACTGGCGTCCGTGTGCACCTGGAACGGGAGCGATAGGTTGGGCTGCACCAAAACCGGTGCCTCTACTAGAGCTTGCTTCAGTCGCTCAAAGTTTGTCTGGCATTCCTCTGACCAACTCCACTTCACATCCTTCTTCTTCAAGTGGTTCAATGGTGCAGCCAGGTCTGCAAAGTGAGGAATGAATTTGAAGTACCAGCCCACCATTCCTAGAAATCTCTGCAGCGACTTCAAGTCGTGGGGAGCCGGATAATTCACTATGGCAATGGTTTTATCTGGGTCCGTCTCTACCCCTCGGGCAGAGACGATATGTCCCAGGAATTTCAGTTGGTCACGGTAAAAGTGACACTTCTCCAGATTCAGGGTAAGGTTCGCGTCATGCAGCTTGGCGAACACTGCATCCAGGTCCTTTAGGTGCTGTTCAGGACTGGGAGAGTACACTATGATGTCATCTATGTACACAAAACAACAGCTCGCTTTGAGCTCGCCGAGCACCCTTTCCATCAGTCTCTGGAAAGTTGCTCCAGCGTTCTTGAGCCCAAAAGGCATGGTTTTGAACTGATACAGCCCAATGGGGGTTATGACGGCTGTTTTGTGCTTGCTCTCCTTGTCCATAGCAACCTGCCAGTATCCGGCCTTCAGATCCAAGGTGCTGAAGTGGCGTGCACCATGCATCGACTCCAGGATGTCATGTATCAAGGGCATGGGGTAGGCATCCTGCGGTGTCTTGGCGTTGAGCGATTTGTAGTTCACGCAGAACCGGTTGCTCCCATCTGGCTTCTTGACCAGCACCACTGGTGCGGCCCAGGCCGAGTCTGAAGGCTCCACGATGCCTTTGTCTAGCATCTTCTGCACCTCATCCACGATGATCTGGCGTTTGTACGGAGAGACACGGTAGGCTCTACACCGCACAGGTATCTCATCTGTGGTGTGGATCTTATGGGTGGTGACATTCGTCTTCCCCAGTTGCCCAGAACACACAGTCGGCCACCTCTGGAAGAGGCACTGCACCTCAGGAGGGACGTTGGCATAACGTGGTGGCAGGGGGCCACCATGATCCTCCATCCCAGGCGTCACAGGCACGGCCAGATACAGATGGACGGATGACAGGGCTGGCGCGACCCGAGAGGCAAATGGATAATACGTGTAGCCCTCGGGGCTCCACACCCCATAGGTCTTGTCACCAAAGTTGATGACCGTCTTGGTCTTGAGACAGAAGTCAAGTCCCAACATCAGAGAGAAGGTTAGGTTGTGGTCGTCCAGGACATAGGTGACCACAGACCACATCTGACCATGCCAGTCAAAGACCAGCTTCACCTTCCCCACAGCCTGATGCTGCTTCCCATCTGCGAGGATGAACTTCCGGTCCTCACACTTCATCAACTGCTCGCCCACATGAGAGATCTGCTGCCAGCTGCTCCTACGCATCAGGGTGTATGAACAGCCTGTGTCCATCACAGCTTCGAACTCCATGTCTCTGGTGGCAATGGGCACGAACAGCAAGGACATTGGCTCCTCCTGCTCCTGCTGCACCATCTTGACGTCGGCGTGGGTCACCTGGGCTCCTTTGCCAGATGTCTTCTTGTCTCCCTTCTTGTCACCGCCCACCTTCTTCCAGTAGGCGCCGGAGGTCTCACAGTCTCTTTCAACCAGGGATCCAATCTTCACCAACTGCTCCACCGTCTGCACGGTTCCGCGGAGGCAGCCAGCAACCCGTGGGTTGCAGTGGTTGAGGATTTTCCTCACCAACTCGCTCTCAGTGATGTCTGGTTTCCACTTCAGACAGAGAGCCCGGTAGTCATAGGCAAAGTCTCGCAGACTCTGGGTCGGAAGCTGTAACATGTCACGTAGCTTCTCCTCCACCTCAGACTGGTAGTCAGTGGGTAAGAAGGCTGCAAGAAAGGCCTCCCTAAACCCTGCCCATGACGTACACTTCTGCCTTTCAGCTGCCCACCAACTCCTGGCGGATCCCTGCAGGACACTCGAGAGTGTCCCCATCAGCTCCACATCAGACATGGGCCTCACCGACAGGAAGTTCTCACACCCTTCCACAAAGTTCAGGATGTCTGAGATGTCCTTAGAGCCATCATACTTTGGGAAGTCCATTCTGACGGCAGGCTTTGTGAACTGATATGCAGTGGTTGGATGAGCTGGTGATGCAGTAGTGGTCAGGTCAGGAAGTGAGGTGGGAAACTCTCCCTGGGGCACTATGGTGGGATGAGTGCTAGTTGTAATGGGCTGTCCCTGAGAGGTGGTAATGGGATGAGCAGTAGCTGTAAGGGGCGGTCCCTGAGAGGTGGTAATGGGATGAGCAGTAGCTGTAAGGGGCGGTCCCTGAGAGGTGGTAATGGGATGAGCAGTAGCTGGACCATGGGGCTGTCCCTGAGTTGTACAGACGGGATGAGGGGCAGCCATGTTAAGGGGCTGTGCCGGAGGTGTACTGATGTAGCGAACACTGGACCCCTGGCAGGGCAAGCTCTGAGAGTCAGGACCCGGCGGATCTTTGGCAGCATAGGGCGTACTAGTGGAAGGACCGCGGGGAGCCCGAGGTCCATAGTAACTGAGGTCAGGGACGGTGATGCTGGGAGCCTAGACAGACGAGATGTCATGGTTCCTTTTATTTTAGTCACCTCTGCACTCCATTTCGCCTCTCTTCTCCCCAAACATGCCACCACGTCCTGCTCTAATTGGCTGACAGAATCCCTGACGAGAACCTGCATGTCCGCCAACCTGAGATCGATGTACTCTCTCAGAACCTCCTCCCTATTTAAGGTGCTCTCAATGAACTTGTCAAACTCTCCATGGACATGCTGTACCTGATCCTCTAGAATCTGTAACCTGTCTTTCATGTTGGTAAACTCACATTGCATTTGGAGGATGGGTGATAGCTCCACTTCCTCATCTGGCTCACCTCCACCTTCCTCATCTGAGATGTACAGTTGGCTAATGAGCGAAGTGATTTCTCCTACAGGGTTGCGGCGTTCTTGAAAGGACCTCATCTGCTGCATAGGTATTTCATCTCCACTACCCCCTGGAAAAGCAGCCGGCTCCTCTACAACCTGCTCTGGATCAACGTTTTCTCCGTTCTCACTCATTGTGTTTTCGTTCCTTTTGAGTAGATAATTAGCAGTAAGATTTTTTAGTGTAACTTTTTAGTAGTCTTTTTTTTTTGAGTAGTAAATAAGTAAATAAGTAGTAACAGTAAATAACAGTAGTAGCCACTAGGGAAAACCTAGAAACAGCAAGTCCAGTAAACAGTAAATAGTTCAGGAAATAGTATAGAAAATAATACTAGTAAATAGTAATTTTCAAGTAAATACTCAGAAAAAAGTTTTACAGTGTACTTGAAGGCGTTTTCTAAGTAAAAATGAAGCTAGGTTTTACAGTGCACTGTACCTTTAATGTCGCATAGTACGAGTGCACTTCATCTTTAATGCTGCACAGAGCGATCGCCAACTCAAACTCTCTCTATTAAATTTAAAACTCTATGTTCCCCGTATGGGCCACCACCTGTAACAATTGCCCCTCTGACTCAAAGGACAACTATTCACTACAAGGAAAAAAACGGGAACGTAGAGTTTAACTTTACATCATTTAATAGAGAGTTGGCGTTTCCTATCCCTGTCTCTCTCCCTATACAACGAAAAACCAAACAAACAATCAAACAAACTTAAACAAACAAAAAACAACTTTTAAACCCCCCCACCCGATCCAAAAGAGTCCCAGAGGTGTTTATCGCACCTCAGCGCAACAAATGTCAACAACGCAGCGACAGCGCAATCACGTGCGTTGATAAATTAATAAATAACAAAGTCCGCGCTCGCGTCCTCTTCTTTTATGAAGCGGCTACACGCGCACACGCTGGCCTCAATGTTCCTCCTCGCTCCGATCCGAAACGCGATAATAATCCACTGGATCCAAGGAAGAAAAAAAGAAAAAATGAAAAGATGGTCGGGGTACCCCTAAATGCTCTGTAATCCAAAGGGAACGAAGAGTTGGAAAGTTCTCACCGGTATGCGTCCCGCTCACTCCTCGCACCCGGCGCTCCAAAAGGCTTCTTCGTCGCGGGTATTGCGCAACACTCCCCAATACAGTTATAAGTTTTAATTAGCTGCAGATAACGCTGATCCAAAAACAATCTCGGTCGCTATCTGGCGCTTGATACTGCACATGCAGGCCTACACACACACACACACCTTCGAATCGTCCCCCCTTCCGCGTCAGTCACTTCCTACCTATGTCACCTCCGTGGGAGGCGACACCAGTCCAATGAGTGACAGCTGTCACTCCCCAGCACCGATCCCAATTCCATTCATTAAAACGGAGATATGTAGAACCCCATGTTACATTTCCTTTCTCAATAATAACATGTACAGAAACAAATAAAGTGATACAAGAAAATAATGTGCTTTGGTCACAAGTTAGTTAGTTTGCAAAACTAATGCTTGGAATGGATTCAGCATCATGAAAAACCTCATGTTAGATATATTACTTGATACATAAAGCACATGAAACTTTGCATGTTTTGCCATCTGTAGCCTAGGCTGTGACTGGTACCTCGACTTTTTATGTGTGTGGTTTCCCACAGGTGTTGAATTTCAACATTTTAGTGCATGTTATTGGACACCATTAAAACACATTGGTAAAGAATATATTTCTTGGTAACGATTTAGATCCCAGATTATGTGATGAAATGCCCTAACTACATGTTTTGATTCTTCCTTAATTCAAGTCACTCTGGAGTAAGACCGTCTGCTAAATGCCTAAATTGTAAATTCCTCTTTCGGCGTTCCTTCTACACGCTACATCCAACCAGGGAAACTCTCCCCTGTCAGGTGAAAAGAAGGCAGCTTGGACTCCTCATGCAATGAAGGAAGCATGAGGCCAGTCCGCTGCCTCCTCAGGTTGGCGGAGGGTGTGTAGAGCCCACGATCACATTAGGAATTGGCTCTGGGTGAAAAGTGGGTTACAAAATCGTGGGATAAAAAAAAAACAATCACATTCACAGTCTGATCTGCTATACGACAAAAACATTATTTATAAATTACTGTAGGTAAAACTTTAAACCACATTCATGTTTATCCATCATTTACTTGCAGTTTACAGCAGTGTCGTCAGAATGAACTCTGCCCCTCGGGGTTGGCAACCGAAGACTAATTACAAACTAGTGCTGGTGAAAAGAGAATAATAATGATATTCATGTGCTTTGATAAACATCTGACCTTTTCTCGCGGATATATTGGGATGTCTAAATCCTTCAGAAGTGTTTCCATGGCCACCAACAGCGTAACCCTGCTACTACGCTGTGTTTGTATAGTGCTGTGCTCTGGGGGGGGGGGGAAGCGCAAACTAGAATCATGGCCTTTGTTTTCCAGACAGGGGCGGATCTAGGCATGGACATGGGGGGGGGGCAATGCCCCCCTAAATACCCAGTCTGTCCCCCCAAACATGATGCCATGCAAAACAACCCAAGATATTTCAAATTAAAGTGCTTATATTTAAAATGATTTGAAACACTACTACTACTGCTACTAATTAACTACAGCTCTGTCACCACTAAACCAACAGCATTTCATCATTGAAAACAGAAAACTCTCTGAGTCAGACCTTTAGCTTTATGCATGCTGCGTGTCTGTTGCAACTTCAACAACTGCATCAATAGCATCAATAAGCATCAATAATAACTGATGTTATTATTGATGCTTAATTGCCTAATATAAGTCCTGTAACTGAAAATGGTATGGGTGCGACTTCATTACCTGTGGCGCGAAGCGACACGGGCGATGAAGCCACACCCATACCATTTTCTCTTGCCCCTCCAACATGTTCTCTTGCCCCCCCACCCCAAGATGGGACATGTTACGTCCGCCCCTGTTTTCCAGAAGGATTTGCTAATATGCATGTTGTGTTGTCTTTGCGGTATCTGCGCTCTGCAGATTTCTTCGTTGACACCTATTGACTGGCTTGTAAATTGGTTTCTCGCGCTGCCCCTCACACCTCCCCTCTTCTCCTCTACAAGACATATTGTTCACCAAGTAGTTAGTTGGTGAATCCGTCTTGCACGGCATTGCTCAATGATTGTAATGTAACACATCAATGCAGTCTTTCTGACATGAACCAATTAATGAATTACATACTGTAAATATCAAGAAATCTAACCTGGCGATTCGATATTGATATCATGGCATTAAGAATTATGATATATATTGGCATATTGACTTTCTTTTTTTGGCCCACCCCTACTCCATGGAATGCCTCGCTCTTAAGCTTGTGGATTTTCTTTTTTATCTTGAAAATGTGTGGAAATCTTTGAATGTATTGGAAAATGTGTCCAGATCTTTGCATATAATATTCTTTCACAGTAGCCTGATCATCAGACTCGAGTTCAGCTTCCTGAAGCCCTGAGGCTGAAATCATCCGCTGTCTGTGAGATTTCAAACCAGAGGTGGTTGTCAATAATGTGGCTAATGGGCTAGCCTGTTTGCCAACCACACAAACACAGCCAACGGGTGCTACTAGAATGTGAACAAAAGCAGTAAAATATGTTGGATGATGATGTTTATACAACCCGTTTCTTTAAAGAAACTATTGCTTGATTCACCGCAGTTGCAGCCGCCATGTTTGTTCTCGTAGGGGGAAAAAAAAAAAAAAAAAACTTTATATGTGAACTATTAAAATGGCACCATTCATACAAGTCACTTTACAAGAAAAATACTATGGATCTTATATCTGTTTTTGCATGTCATATATTATTAATATTATAAATTACAAAATTATATATGTTTCACTTTATAAAAAAATACTATGGATCTTATATCTTTGTTTGAATGTCATATATACAGTCTTATAAATCACAAAATTACTCATTGGTTAAATACATCTTGGTAATTAGAAATTAGAGGTTGCTTTGTTCATGAGTTCATGGGTTAGATCCAGGGCTAATCATCTGTGTGTCACCTTAGGGTTAGAGGGGATCAGTGTTGCGATCAATCATATTATGGAGAAGGCCATATATGGTGTCCGGCATGATGTCATGAGGCAGGACAATATACCGTATGGGGGTATGTTTTGCAGGTTTTCAATAATTGTGAAATGAGGAATGAATATCCCACTGTGGCTCAGGAGGTAGAGCATGATCCGTGGGTCCGGCAGTTTCGAATCCCGGCTCCTCCTGTCTACATGTCCTGCAGAGTCTTTGTGCAAGACAGGGACCCCAAATTGCTCCCGAAGTGCTCGCACCACACACATACTTTGGTAATAAAAATGATTCTGATTATGATCTTTGTATTGTTCACACTCATTTGTGCTAAGCAGCACACCAAGGCTGTCTGCTAGAATATGTATTTGTCTAGAATATGAAAAGTTCCACTAATCAGTGCACCTGGCTTTGCTGGTATCTTTCAAACGCGCCAAGGGCAGGTGGTTTTGCTACACTTATCTTGTGTGTGCATTCCGTTCTGTTGAGCTGTTGTAGCAAGGTCATTCATAGAAGTGTGTGTGCGTGCGTGCACGTAAAAACGCTTTCATATCTTTATAATCTCACTGAAACTCCCTGAAAATAGCCATGTTCTCTCCAATGCTTACTGGACTGCCGCATTGTCACAAATAAAATTGTCACGAATATCATTCTGAATATGAGACGCATTTTAAAAGACTATTTGGTGGGGAAATGAAATTGAATGTCATATAGTCTAGTCCCCAATTAAAGCGATTCAAGGACTTTATTGCCATGTCAACAAGTTGAAGTTGAAGGAATTTGTCTTGGTTCATGCTCAACATATACAGACATAATGCGTACAAGAAGACAGCAATATATTACAACCATATATAATGCATAATACAAGCTTGTTTTTATGATATTCCCATTGAGGAACACAGCCTTACATTCAGGCCAGTAGGGGCATTTTCCTTCAGTAGTCTTTGTCATCCTTCTAATCCTCTGCAGGTGTGCTGATTGATGATTGACATCTCTAGAGCGGCCTGTTAGGGAAGGATCGACCCTGGCTGCCTGCGGGTCTACGGTGGGAGATCAAGGCTCTCCTACTCACATGTACTAGGGGGGCGGTGTGTGCCTGCGTGCGTGTGCTTTCCTTCTGTTCAGGCAGTGTTGCCATGTCTGCTTAATATAAGCAAGCTTTAGTTTTGGTCTCTTGCAAATAGTTGGGGCTTGTGTCTAGTGTACAGTAGCTGCTTATTTGGGCTTGCCATAAGAACATAACATTGTACACAGACATCCATCTGAAAATACAGTATGTTGTGCTTTTTTTTATTAAAATGTTTAAAAAAGTATTAAAAATATTTTCCATGTGTTTTTAAATGACACATGTAGAACCTCACAAAGTGTCGCTGCGAGCTTATAGATCTGTTACTTTCATTTGTGCTTAATTTTCGTAGACCTGGCCACGTTCTCTTGCAAAACTGGTAACACAGCAAAAGATAACAGTAACTGCACAGACACACAAAAACGCAAACACTTATGGGCAGTGTTGTAGTGGTACTTTAAGAAGTTGGGGGACGAATTCCACCCATTGGATTATTTTTTTCTGAGAGTGTACAAATGTGAACCAAATGGACCCTATAGCGGGTCCATTTGGTTCCATTTGTACACTCTCAGAAAAAAGGAAACTCATTAACATGGTGAAACACATCTTGATGATGTCATCAAGATGTAAAACATAGGCCTACTTTTGCCCCAAAAATATTTTAGATGTGAGAAGTGGGGGGACGCCGTCCCCCCGCGTCCCCCTGACACTACACCCCTACTTATGGTTATGGGTGGTATGAAAGATGTCAATATCAGTCAGCCTGGTCCTGTGGAGTCTAGTGGGGAGACAGGCCAGACCCCCTCTCTCTCCCTGCCACCACTGACTGTGTAGCTTTTCGTTTGATTGCTTATAGTTCATAGTCTTTAGTTTATTCCCCACAGAAAGGTATACATTCACTTTAGTTGTAGTTAATTAGTCTTTTTAGTAGGCTCATGTTTTTGTTCTTTTTTGTAAACATTCCCCTTTATTCATTATTTAATCACTTTTGTAAATATGTTTTAGCATTGCAACCTGCTTTCTGTCCCTCCACTCATAATGTTCAACTCAATTACCCCTGGGTTGTAACAGTTCCCTGGGTTAGGAGATACCTAACCCAGGTATCTCCTAACCCCTAACCCAGGTATCTCCTAGCTTTTGTGGACAAAAGCAAAAGAAATCTTTAGTTTTAGTGGTCTGTGTGGTCTAAAATCTCCTCAAATGGTGGACCGTGGATCAAATGCTGCCTAAATAGTGGTCCCTGGTATCAAAAAGGTTAAACCCCTTATTAGGGAACAGCTTTGACATGTCCATCGGTGTGTGTGTGTTTTTTTTCCTAGGACACGGCAGGCCAGGAGCGTTACAGGACCATCACCACAGCCTACTACAGAGGAGCCATGGGCTTCCTGCTCATGTACGACATCACCAGCCAAGAGACCTTCTCTTCTGTGCAGGACTGGTAGGTCAAATCTGTGGAATAGACCTTTAGGTAAGCCCCGCCCTCTTGTCCACCCTAGGACACTTTCCAGATGGGCTCATTCATTCCAATGTAAATATCATGGACTTTACACAATAAAAGGTTAATTGAAAACACGCCATCTCTTTTCTCGTGACTGATGTCGTCCTCCTAATACGTGAGGGGGCCGTGCTTTCTCATTTACTGTTTTCATTTATCTTTAAAATATTGTTTTGGAAAATGTAGCAGACACCATATTTGTGCATACCCACCCAGCCAAATGAATAAAACTATATTTTAAAAAATAAATGAAAATGGTAAATTATCAAGCACGGCCCCCTCACCAATTAAGAGGACAATATCAGTTGTCAGAAAAAAAGATTGCGTGTTTTTGATGAATCTATCATGGTTAAAATTTTGGAATAACGGGTTTGTATAGGAAGGGAGCGGGGTAGCTAAAATGAAAATCAATATCTACTGTAAATACTGAATGGAGTAACTGTCTATGGTGTTCATGTGAGACTGAGTAGATGGTATAATCACCAACATTTTTTGAAAGTGAAGTATCCCTTTAAGCCCATATATTAAGACCCGTAATGCCATCAATATTGGCCGGAAATTCTACATCCGACCTCAAACCCTTAGATCTCCATAATGGAGCTGACCGGCTCTTCCATATTGACAATCATTCTTGGTCCCTTTCCCATCTGTCCAACACCAGGGGGTTGGAAGGAAGACTTTATTCAGGTCGCCACGGGTCGTTTATTAATTCCGCTCTCCATTTGTTTTCCCAGGGCGACGCAGATCAAGACCTACTCGTGGGACAACGCTCAGGTGGTTCTGGTGGGGAACAAGTTGGACCTGGAGGAGGACAGACAGGTCCCCACAGAGGATGCACGGAGACTGGCCGCAGAGCTAGGTTGGTACATGCAGTATTCGAACACGAGGAACACAAACATTATTTGATTCCATCAGCTGTGATCTCGACCTTGCCACTTTCTAGACCAATCAGTGAACGCGGTGAATGCCCCAGAGTGAACGGACTTGTCGTATGGTAAAAACAGAGAGATGTGTCAGGATGCGCAGTGAGAGCTGTTCACCGCAGTGAATTGTGTCATGTTGTAGTTGTATTTCCCTTAAAAAACTACAACACGGTGATACCCTTTCACAGCGAGTCACTTCACTGTGGAGTATGAATGAGCCTTTACACATCTGTTCTGTGGCAGGCTTCTCCTCGTACAGGGTTCCAGTTCGTCTGCACCTGTTCAGTTGTTCCGTACCTGTTCTCTGTCTCTTTCCTCGACGCAGGCTTCCAGTTCTTCGAGGCCAGCGCGAAGGACAACATCAACGTGAAGCAGGTGTTCGACAGGCTGGTGGACGTCATCTGCGAGAGGATGAACGACAGCGTCAACGGCGAGGCCAGCCCCTCCTCGGCCAATCAGAACAAGGGAGGAGGCGGCCTGAAGGACGCGCTGCCCAGCATCCCTGCCCCAGGCCGCGGCGCGTGTGGCTGTTGATCGCTGAAAGATGGCTTTAATGAGGGGATATTTCACTTTCAATCTTATTTATTCAGGCTTTTGTGAACACCCTGGCCTGTTTTTTCCATCAAGAAAAGAAATGTCTGTGGTGGGTTGTTCACAAAAGCCACAGTGCTGGAAGCCAGAGTTTCTGTTCTCATCAATTTAGAGGGGAAAAGTCAAATAACCCATGGACTTATCATAGGCTATTTTAAGATATTTATCGTATAAATAGCTCTCCAGGAGGGACGAAAGCAATCCTCGACCGTGACGTCTGTCGCAACGTCCGTCTTATAACCGTTGCGACCATTTTGGATAACAATTGTGATTGTTTTTCAGAACACTCGGCCGTTTTGCATAACGGTCGTGACTGTTTTGAGGGTTAAGGTTAGGTTTGATCATAGGTTTTACCGAGGTTATATTTAGGGTTAGGGTTAGTAGGGATAACGATCAACTGTTATGTAAAACGGTCGCGATTGTTATGCAAATCGCTTGCGGTGGTTATAAAACCATCGCAGCAGGCCATTGCGGTCGAGGATTGCTTTCGCTGGTTCTCCAATTATAGATTCTGGGGTTTTTAAGTGATTAAACATCACATTGTGGCTTAACCACATGAATCCTAGCGGTGCATCATAACAGTGGGCATGTAGTGTAATAAGTGAATATCCAGCAACCGTAGGCAAACATTAAGTGAAAATAGCTCATCTACGAGTCGACCTCAGATTGTAAATTGGTTTTGGTGTAAGGCGGAGGAAGAAAAAAAAGGGGGCCAAGTGCACATCCCTAGAGACCCTGGTCTGTGTATGTAGGTCTATGTAGTTACACACAGACTTACTGACCACAGTCAGCTCAAATCGCCAAAAAAAGCGTAATAATGCGATTGCACTGAGCCTTTATGTAATGTTTTTGTTTGTACGCCTTATGAGTTTCAAAGCATTCTTCAGTGTTTGTTGATGATGGTTCTGACTGTTCCGTAGGCCATTCTGAAGGCTTGCAGAAATGTCATAGCGTGCCATATTCTTTGTGGTTCCCCTGTCTGCAGTGTTGTAGTGGTACTTTTAGAAGTGGGGGGACGCCTCTGAAAGGGGAATTCCCCCCATTGGACCCTAGCGGGTCCATTTGGTTCCATTTGTACACTTTCAGAAAAAAGGAAACTCATTAACATGGTGAAACACATCTTGATGATGTCATCAAGATGTATTTCACCATGCTAATGATTTTTTTCAGACCCAAAAATATTTTAGATGTGAGAAGTGGGGGGACGCCTTCCCCCCCGTGTCCCCCCTCCACTACACCATACTGTCTGTATGGTTTATCATGGCTGAATTGCATTGATTGTGTAGTAATGCGTTTGCATTGGGGTGTCAGTTCACCCAATGTGGAAGGTTTCAGTTAGTTGTACGATGCTGCCCTCTTGTGGGTGCTGTAGGGTAATTCACCGTATAATGAAGACGTCATTGTAGTGCATAAGGTATTCTCGTTGGCTTTAAAACATACTGTATCTATCTTTTATTTTATTATTTTTTTTACTTTTTCATCTTTGTGGTGTCATTATTTAAATGATTTACCTATTTGTATTCTATATGTGTTGAAATATGAGAATAATAAATATTGCAAAGCTATGACAATGACATCTGATGTACTGGACTCACTACTAAAATATATAATGTACAAAACCACATACAGTAGCCTATTACATGAAGACCCTCAGGATAGCGTTCTAGAATGTCTGAACGTCATTAACATATAGGCTATTCCTTTGGTAAAAGGGTGTCCCTTGGCCTTTAATACATTTTGATTTTATGTATTTATTTATTTATTTATTGTAATTTGTTAATATTGTCCATTTGGTTCCATTTGTACAGTCTCAGAAAAAAGGCCCTAAAAGAAAAATCATTAACATAGTGAATCACAACTTGATGATGTCATCAAGGCGTGTTTCACCATGTTAATGATTTTTTCAGACCTCTGTAGGAAACACAGAACTTTTTTTTTTTTATCATCGTATATTAATGACATAGCAAAATGTTGAAAATTACTGTGGGATTCCCCTTTAAGTTAAAAGGTGAGTAAACTCTTCATTTTACTATTAGAAGAGCCACTCATATTTATTCAGAGTGTTTTTTTTTTTTTTTTTTTTTTTAAGAGCAACAGGAAGTTATGTCATCACTCCAATATGGCGGAGGGACTTCCCATAGGAAGGACTTAATGGAAGTGTTGCCTGTTGCCTCTTCATATAGAATATCTTTGTATGGTGCAACAGTAGACAAGCTCAGTGGTAGAAGAAGAAGAAGAAGAAGGAGAAGAAGAAGAAAGGCATCAATATGGGGGCAGTAGTACACAAATTGTGCTTAATGTAGAAAGTTTGAACCAGGCCTTAATGGTCAAAGAAAGGCTAGACCATGGGTAAATGGACATCAAGCAGTGAAGCATCCTCCAGGCCTCCACTTTAGCACCCAGCTGGGAAGGGGACAAGGTGAATCCATCTTTATTTGGTATTGTGTTTTATTATTGTGTCCAGTTTTCGTATATTGTATATTGGATTTAGACATGGTAGTAAAGCTGTGGATTGTATGGTAGCCTATATATTATGGTTTTATTGTAACTTATGAAGGATATTTATTTTGTGAGTACTCAATCTGTGCTCTGGATATAGCCGCTAATGCAACACTAGAATTTTTTATTTCATCTGCGTTTTGCTTGTACTAAATGATGTAAAAGTCAGCTGTTTGGACAGGTTGAATTATCCTCTTACTATCCACAGTAGACAGAAAGTTATGAGCTCGGCTCATAACGTTCTGTCAGTGAGTAAAAGTGCTAACCAAATGCTTGGTATTCAAAGCTGTAGCGTCAAAGCGTGGAGGGGATATGCTGAGTCACGAATGAAAGTCAGCAGTGGTGCCCACTGTGGTGGGAAGTAGCCTAGGCTAGTTGTAAGCAGGGGCGGATGTAACATTTCCCATGGGGGGGACTTTTATTCTGCAAATAAGCATCAATAATAACATCAGTTGTTGTTGAAGTTGCAACAGACACGCAGCATGCATAAAGCTAAAGGTCTGACTCGGAGAGTTTTCTGTTTTCAATGATGAAATGCTGTTGGTTTAGCGGTGACACAACTGTTAGTAGCAGTAGTAGTGTTTCAAAACATTTTAAATATAAGCACTTTAATTTGAAATATCTTGGGTTGTTTTGCACGCCATCATGTTTGGTGGGACAGACTGGGCATTTAGGGGGGCATTGCCCCCCCATGCCCATGCCTAGATCCGCCCCGATTGTAAGTATATCTGCAGTACTTAAAGGTAGCGTAAGTGATTTGAAATTCATCATGTAGTACCAGCCTGGTGCACTAGGGGCGCCCAAGAGTAGCTACACTATGTGAACCTGCTGCCCGATCCTAATTGGAGGAGAATTCACCCTCCACTTGGGGAACTTTTATTAGCTCCTCTGCTAACGTGGGGGAGGGGGAAACTCCATATATGGTCTGCACACCTTATAATTTTAACAGAATTTTTTTTTGGGGGGGGGTGATATAAAACACAGCCACACATGTCTAAAGGCAATAGGCAGGCAACAAAAATGAGTACACCCCTAACATAAAATGTCCAAATTGGTCAAATGTCAAAAAGGACACCACACATAGAAACTCATAGAAACTGTAATAAAAAAAAATAGCATATACCATATTTATATTTTCCCATAATATAATAATGTGTTACATTATGAACAAACACATAGCAGCTCATGTGACTTTAATGTTTTTGTTAGTTTTGCATATCACGTATTTTCAACTCCTACTTCGTCAAAGTACCGGCTGATTGATTGTTTGATAGTATGGCTGACTTGATTTCTCATTTGCTGCAGGGGTGGATGTAACATTTCTCAATTGGGGGGGGGGCAGAAGAAAATGGTAAGGGGCGGGTTGATGAAGCTGCCCCCATACCATTTTCAGTAGTGTTTCAAATACTTTTAAATATAAGCACTGAAATATCTTGGGTTGTTTTGCCATCATGTTTGGTGGGGCAGACTGGGCATTTAGGGGGGCATCCCCCCCCCCCCCATGCCTATGCCTAGATCCGCCCTGGATTTGCTGGTTGACCTGTGTGACCGTCGCCTTGTCCTTTCCCTGCACACAACGCCCTTTGGCACATCCTGAGAGGGTCGTCCGCGACTTTACCGGCGAATCCTACATCTGTGGGCACCCTGGTATCGAACACATCCGGGTGAGTGCTGAAGGTCGTGCGCCTAGATCCTAACCTCATGATGTCCCAATCCCATGACCCCCCAGGTCAGACACGGAGGAGGAGGAGGAGGAGGAGGAGGAGGAGGAGGACTCTCTCCCAGACACCACCGTGTGAATGCCCTTCCCCGCCTTCCTTTTCAGAGTTCCAGGTAAATTTTGAAAGTTGGTTAACCAGATGTAACTCTTTGAGAGCGTAAAAAATGAAACCAAATGGACCCGCAAGGGTCCATTTGGTTTCATTTTTACACTCTCAAGAGTTAAAATATTCACCATCTGAATTAGCCCAAGTCGACCCAAGTAGAAAATGTAGTGTAGAAGATTAATGGTCATTTTGATCTCTATGTTTGCCTGTTTTTATATCTCAAATCCAGCCTGCAATTGTGGACAAAAGCAAAATAATTTTTTAGTTCTGGGGTCTGTGGGGCTAAAATGTCATCAAATGGCCGTCTGTGGCTCAAATACTGAATAAATAGAGGGCCCTGATGTCAAACTCGTACCTTTTATCTTGAAATGAAATTAATATTAAGCAGACTTTAGTTCAGCCTTTAGTCTTGGCCCTCCGGAATAAATAATTGCCCACCCCACCCCTGGTCTAGAGGGTGAGTGTCGAGCCTGACCCCTTCATCTCGATGCCAACAAACCTTCTGCGATGACCAGCCTGTGTCGCCACGCAGCTCCACCTCCCTCCTTCTCCTGCTCCTCCTCCATTTGCGCACGAAGAAATGTCACAGTGCTATATGTAGCTGCACCATTTAACGTTTCATGATTGTGAAGTACATGCATCATGATGAGGGCCCCTGTCAAAACACCCTATATTGATATGGATATAGCGGACCAAAGGTTCAATAGCAGAACATTAATGAGCAACAGTACAGTAGTTGTCTACTGCAGGGGTGCCCACACTTTTTTGACTTGAGAGAATCTTTCAAAATGACCAGCTCAACAAGATCTGCACACCTAAAAAATCCATTTCAAGGCCCTCAAGAAAGTTTGACTGTGAAATAGTGGTGATGGTGTTACTTACTGTTATAGTCTTTAAGAATAGTGCACTTACAATGAAAAAATGGAGGGTGAGAATTGGAAGATTTTCTTTTATATGCTACTACTGACGTTTGAAAACAGTATTTAGGGTTTGAGTTGACAGTTCGTGATGTTGAATTTAGTCTCTTGCACCCAAAACTAAGAACTTTCACGTTTTTGTCCACAATTGGGAAAGAGAACTGGCAAAACGTTGCTCAAAATAACAGTTATTCTCCATTTTCTAATTGTGTGGACTCTTGAAATTACGTAATTCAGATGTTTAAATATAATTTAACTATTGAGAGCGGTAAAATGAGAGTGTTAAAATGAAACCAAATGGACCCTTACGGGTCCATTTGGTCTTTGCACAGCCTGTGTGATCTACTGGTAGATCATGATCTACCTTTTGGGCAGCCCTGGTCTACAGTATGTAGGCGTCTTTGTGAGTCTGACTATTGTATACAGAATGAGACCCTTTGGGTTTTGTGACAACGTCACAAATGCTACTACTGGTATTTATTTACAAAGTGGCCTGATGTTTGGTTAAGTACATTTGTGTTTAGTTGAATACACTGGATCATGTGAAAATGAGAGCTGGTGTAGGTTAATTGATGAACCCAGATGTGATGCTGGTGTTAAAATTATCAGTTCGCCACATATCCCTTTTGTAGTCTTTATTTGTTCTTATATGGTCTTATATGGCCTCAATGTCTCTTTGGTTGGCAATAAAATGCAACCTTATAGGCATGCAAGGTTTGTGTGGAAAAAAAAACAGGTCCCATGTTTGTAAAGAAAAAGTTCTGTTTAAGCACATGGTATGGTAGCCTACTTTACTTTACATAAAAGCGGCACACTAAATGAGCTATTGAGTACCATGGTGCTTATAGCAGTAAAAGCAAACTTAATTGTTTTAGCATGGCCGCCTGAATTATGTATATAGGAACCACCTCATTTTCTCATGCTCGGTCTCTTTTCAGATGTGGGAATTTGAACGTCATTCACTGCAGACATACTCAACCGAATAATGTTTACGTGTGAATGTATGTTTCTTTTTCTTTTTTTCGTCAGTTAGACCCTATAAAAAGCTATTCTTCGTTTATTTCCTGGCACCTGGGTCTTAGTAAAGTGAACTCATCCCTACATACATTCCCAGAGGCTCAGCATAAAGAAGGAGGCTCTTTACGTTGCTTTGGCACACTGTCAAGATGGCTGCTTAGTTAGACATACCATTTGCATTCGCGGGGCTCCTTTATTTTATTTTAAGTGAAAGTGTTGGTTGCGCAGCAGGGGTTGCATTGAGGAGCCCCCCGGTGCCATTAGCATGTGATTAGCATCCCTCAGTGTTTGACGGCTATATCTCTATCCCCCGGATTGATGGGACAAATATTTGCCCAGGTCTTAACGGCGCAGAGCTAAGGGGGACACTTTATAATGAGGCACTTGTTTGTGTGAATGTGCAGCTGATGGCGAGGTTGGGAGGCCAAGGGAGGACTTACTTAACGTCGCACATGCATGCAAGGCAGTGGGAAGTAACGAATTACAATACATTTACTGCATGTGATTATTAAATATATACAATTCAGGAGGTAATTTCGACGTTACTGGAATAACGTACATCAACCACATTAGACCTTTTTTAAACGTACATACGATCTGCAAGCACATAACACGTGTGTGTGTGTGTGTGTGTGTGTGTGTGTGTGTGTGTGTGTGTGTGTGTGTGTGTGTGTGTGTGTGTGTGTGTGTGTGCGTGTGCGTGTGTGTCTGTGTGTTTTCTGATAACGTGAAGCAGATTATATGATCTCACTATCGCTTTTTGCCATTCGTCCCAAACATCCTTACTGTTTTATGGCCTTCATTTTCTGTGACGTACGAACACTAATATGGAGTAGAGGTAGACGAGAACGGAGCAGGTTTTGTTGTGCATGGGAGACCCACAGTTGTGTAAAGTAACTAAGTATATTTACTCAATACTATACTTTACTCAATTATATTCAGTTTACGATTATTGTACTTTTCTCTTTGAAATGATTGCTTGTTACTTTGTACATTTGGATGATTACGAAGCATACATTACCCACTGTAGCCACCTAGTGCCATACATTTCCGTACATTTTGACGATTTGGAAAATGTCCCAAACAAGCTTGTAGATCTACTATTTTCATTTTTTGACCCGATGTTTAAGGTACCGACAGGGGTTGCTCTTTCACCAATACAGAGTGCACAAAAGCACCACAGTTCACATATTGGTGTGACCAACAAGGGGGCACTGTTACACCAACACAGAGTTCACACAGCACCACTTCGTTGGTGTGTTTTCCCCCCAGTACTTCTGAAAACTTGAAATCGAACATTAAGCATAATGAGAATACTTTATATACTTTTGGCACTTGCACATGCATTTTTACCAATACTTTTACAAGTTTAGGTAAAATGCTGAATTCCAACTGTTACTTGTAACAACATAGGCTAATACTTCGAAGATATGGCGGCGTGGTACTTGTACTTAAAAGTAAACAAATTGACTACATTATCCACATGCACCCCATGGTGGTATACACACATGGATGGCGAATGGACTGAACAAACATGGTGGCGCTACAACATAGAGAGAGCACCATGCACTGCCACTTAAGCGAGATGACAGATGTCAGCCCCTCGTGGCATTGTGGTGGTGGGATCCGGTGGTAGCACTCCTCCTGTGTCGTTAAGGATGCCCCCGTTCCCATGGCGAGGAGGACGAGGAGGAGGAGGAGAGGAGGGACAGTCAGGGACCGCTGCCAAGTTAGTGTGCCTGGGGGGGGGGATCAGCGTCATGGGCTACTAAGTGGCCTAGTTAGCGCTTTAAGACGCACACAATGAGATGCCTGCTCTCTCTTTATGTCACTGTGTGCGGGTGTGTGAGTGTGGGGAGGCCTTTTAACTGGGGTTGTCATTGGTGGTGAGGAGGAAAGGGAGAGAGCGAAGATGTTGAAGCGATACCATGTCTGAAAGGGGCAATTCCACCCGTTTTCAACATTTTACAACGTCATTATTACTGTATACGTTAGTTATGTTGGACATCACATAATAAAAAAGGTTCCTCCCCATTCTGTGTTTCCTAAATGGAGGTCTTAAAAAATAATTAACATGGTTAAACACAACTTGTGTTTCACCATGTTAATGATTCTTCTTTTAGGATATATATTTATACATGTAGTGTTGATGTAGTAAGCTACTTTGTTGTGTAGCTTGTAGTGTAGCTTGCTACAATTTTCTGGGGATAGCTTGTAGTGTAGCTTAGCTACATTTTTTCGAGAGTAACAAGTAGTGTAGCTTACTCCATTTTCCCAGTAACTTGCCCATCACTGGCAATTAGGCAGTGCCTCCAATGTGCACCTCCAACTTATCCCATTTCAACAGATCGTGTCCTACTAATCTGAAAGACAGTTTTTTTCTAATGCTGCCACTTGACCAAGTTGAGTAAACCATCCAATTAGCCACCCACCCAAGCATGATGAGTTTACGGCCCATAGCATTAATGCTGTTACAGCCCATTAGGCCTAACAAGGAGTCAGGTCTTCAAGAGAGCAGGAGTCGTATGCATAAGAATCAAAGAAATGCCAGAAAAATCTCCCATTGGGCACACTGGGCGAGACCTTTGTTTTAATTTAGAGCATCAACGGGAGTTGTGGAAGTGTTGCGTGAAAAGGTACTTGCATCACACGGTATGGCTGAATCGACAGTCCACACTCCCCAGCAAAACAAACCTTAGTCTTCACTATAGCGTCTCGACTCTTATCTTCAGAAAGGAGTTATAGAAGTGTGCAAAGTGAACAAGATTCCTTCTTTTAAGCTTTTACAATGGCTTTGGCTTTGATAGACTCTCTGCATTATACATTGTGCCCGGGCTTTCCTTTTCGGAGTGCAGATGAGCTAAGCCTGGAGACTGAGGCTACCCATTGAGGTCATGCTAAGAGAAGGTTCCAGGCATGTAATGTTGGGTGGAGTGGTCTGCATACAGTAATAAAATATAGAGACAGAACTGGTCTTGCTGTTCATTTCAAAAGAATGTGCTCAGTGGCGTTTTGAAGCACTTGGAAGACTGTAGAAGTAGGGGCTACTTCCGCATTTGGGCACCAAATTTAAATGCGGAAGCATTTCGGCCTAATAAAAGTCCTGTAACCAAAAATGCTATGCGCCATGCCATCGCGCCACGGGCGATGAAGTCGCACCCAGACCATTTTCCCCTGCCCCCCCAATTGGGGAATGTTACACCCACCCCTGCCTTAAGTGCTTATAATTGCGTTTTTGTCTTGGGGTGACTCAATGGTTTCATTTTTTATTTCTTTGTTTTTTTTATATATCAAAACAACACAAGGCCCAGATTGTGTGTTGACCATGCTAGTATGCTAGTGTGCGTGCATGTGTGGCGTGCCCACATCTGTGTGACTTATTGCAACCACAGTGTGTCAAATAGATTAGTACGGGTGTCAGGACGTGGTTAGCCGTGGCGTGGGGCTGCCTGTCAGCCAACCAGAGCCTCTCCCAGAGCTGATAGAGCGGACGGCGTGGCCGTGCATGGCAGGTGCTCAGGAGATACAGGTGATGTCTCTCATGCTCACTTAGCTAAATGACTCCAATTAGAGTAATTAAGACCTGGCGTGGCGGAACCAGGTCTCCCGCCCACTGCCAGACACACGCACACACACACACACACACACACACACACACACACACACACACCTCCACTCCAACACCAGACACATGCTCGTCAAGCACATAAGCACACATGCACGCACACACAGACACACACACGCACACTATCTGCTTTCATCTCAAATGATACTTGTGATCATTTATTGTGCGTCTTTCTGTTTACCTGCCGTCTCGTGTGTGTGTGTGTGTGTGTGTGTGTGTGCGTGCGTGCGTGCGCTTTTCCGTGTAGTCACTAATGGTCAGATGTCACCACAAGTACAGTATAAGCTGTAGTAAAACTTGAGTAACAAACTCTGTACTGAATATAAGGAGCATGTCTTGGGTGTACAGGGTTTGATGAGGTCAGGTCAGCTGTCTATATGGAGATCTAATGGTGGTCATGTGGACAATTGATGTTTTTTTGAGTGTACAGGATACTACATTTTCAGGCTTGTTGAGATTTCTTTGAGGCAGGCCTGTCCAGAGTTTGAATGGACCGGTATCAGTCTAAAGGGAGACCTCCTTTGATCAGCAATGTCAGAACAGGTTCTGACATATACTGTATCCATATATGGAGATCTAACGGTTTGAGGTCAGATTAGAGTAGACTTTCCGGCCAATATTGCTGATGGCATCAGGGATCTCCATATATGGGCTTCGTTGCACAAGAGGTTGCATTTCAAGGATCTCCATAATGATGCCATGTGAAATCTCAAGACCGTATATGTAACAGTAGAGAAATGTGACTGACTGGTCACTGAGGTCGCAATGAGCTCTTCGCTAAACCCCACCCTTTGGGGCGGGGTTTAGTCACTGTCCAATGCCAATCCAAATACTTTAGCAACTGTTGCCATGCAGGTCAAGCCTTCCTGGTCAAGCTTTCCAATTCTAACATGCCTATTGGACAAGACCGGATTGGGGAGGGACTTAGTGAAGAGCTAATTCCTTCCCAGATAGCAAAATGCATTGATTCAACGTTGAATTTTGGTTAGATAACCAAAATTCAACGTTGAATCAATGCATTTTGCTATCTGGGTGTGGGCCAGTGTCGGACACTGAAAACAGCTGATCTACTAGCTATGCATTGTGACTGCATTGTGAGCATCTACATCTTGCGTGGGTGCGTGCATGTACGTGTATAAGCGTGTGCCTGTGTGCAGACATGTACATGGGTGCATGGCATGCACGCTTTGCCAAAAACACCACTGACACCCTGTATACCTCTGCTTCTCTGCTGTAAAACATTACACATGGCCTGAAGGAAAAAGGTGCATTCTCCACTCCAGAAACACTTAAGAAACTCTCACAGCTGGACTCATTGTCATGAAGAAACGAGGCAGCGCCAGGACCTAACGAGGGGACCCCATAATTGTTGTTTTGTTGTTTTGTTTTGTTTTGTTCAGGGCCCTCCTCTATGCTCTGGAGGAAGTCGGGAAGTGACAAGCCACCCTTGTTTCTTGGACGAGGAGAGGGGCAATTTTGGAGATGGAGGAACGGGTGAGGGAGCAAGTAATTTCTCCAAAGTATTGTAAATACCTTCAACCGCAGTGTACTGTCTACACTGGAATGTTAATGTGTCCTTTATGATAATAGCCGGCTTATAGTAGCTTGTACAGTGGTTCACAACTTTTTCAAACCACAACCTCACGGCGTAATCATACTTGGACTGGGGAACGAACAACGCCCTACTGCCCTGGCAGTAGCACTTGTAATAATAGGGACTTTAAGCCTAGGACGGCAACGTCTCTATTACGGCAACAGGAACTCGATCAATGCTTGATAGAACCTACACTTTAACGTAGTGTCCACAACGTCTGTTTGACACACGCTCCATAGACGCGTCACCATGGTAACCCGTTGCTGTTGCAGATGGCTGTTTGCTTAATGAGTTTGACAGCTCTGGCGATTGTGTCATAGCAGCTGTACTTACGTCAAAGGGGTGCCGTTCTGAAAATGTGGGAGTTTAAAGTGCCTAATAGCGCTTGTGATGTAAAATACAGCTATACAATAAAATCAAAGGCATAATACAACATTCAAACTAGAAAAAGTGCCCTTCCAGGCACAGGTCTCCGCCAGTTAAGGTTGAGGCCCGTGGTGGCGCTATAGGTGAAAGGGGTGCCCCCCAAAAATCCACCTGTTGATGGTGCTATAACAACACAATGTGAAAAGGCTGTGGTTATATTTGTCCGCTTAGAAGGAAAGTGCATTAAAGATTTAAATTGCATGCTGAGTTCATGATTTGATTGTTTTTGTACAAAACGGGCCAATCCTGTAAACTTGGAAAGCCAATTATAGATAATTAGGACGGAATATGAAATATCTGACTGATCTGTCTTAAGCACCTCCTGACACCATTGTATAAAGTGTTTGTTGTTTTTTGTACACGACTTGCAGACACACAGGCTCCCATGAAACATCGATTATGACGTTATAGCACATTTTTCCATCTTCTTCTTCTCACAGTTCTCACAGAGTTCCGATGTCAAAATGCACATTCCTCGCACTCAAAGCTTCAAATCCTCACATTCCACACACCAACAACCCAGTCAGCGCTGAGCCCCGGTACGCACCCACCTCCCACCCACCCATCCAGGAGGGCTGAAGTACTCTATCTGTTAACAAGCACTCTGTTGCTTAAAGTAAGTACAATTTTGAGTTAGGCTTACTTTTACTTTAAAGGGGAATTCCACCTATTTTCAAAAAATTCCTGAGAGGATACAAATGTGAACCAAATGGACCCTAGTGGGTCGGACCTCCATTTTTAAGAAATACAGAATTGGGGGAACTTTTTTATCATGTATATTAATGACAGTCAAAAATTTGAAAATGGGTGGAATTCCCCTTTAACTCATTTTCGGCAAGGACACACACACACACACACACACACACACACACACACACACACACACACACACACACACACACACACACACACTCATTGATTTTGATGGCCAGGGGCGTTTTTGCCACTAGAATTGAACATTTAAAAAAACATATAATATGTTCTTTAGTTTAAAAATAGTTAATGTTTTTATCCCTTGCGGGGATATATATATAAAACGAACCCTGCTTGTTTTATAGTCCTTTATTTAACCAGTGGGGGTCGCGGCGTCGCCATTTTCATTACAAACAGAGCAGTGTATATGCAGTACATTGTTGTTTTACGTTGCAATGCTGGGTAATCATGGAACCAATGAAATTCATTGAGCCCCTACTCACCAACGAATTTCACTGGTGGGGGGGGGGGGGGGGGGGGGCTCCAGGGGAAATTGCTTAGAAACGCCACTGCTGATGCCAATCGTTTCTGCTTTGTGTAAAGTAAAACGCCACGAGAGCGGTTCTTTTAGCACTGCGGCGCAGACAGCAAGTGGAGATAATCCCACGCTGGGCCAATTGGCTAAGCTGGTCCTCTGCATCAGATTTATGGACACACATGGAAATGAGAACATATGAAACCCTGGTTTGCACTTGGAATCCCAGGCAGGCGGGCAGGCAGGCAGGCAGGCAGACGATGTGTTAGGATCTGTAGCTGGCACACCGTACCCGGCCACGTTTCCAGAAACCTATCACGTTGTCTGTGAGAATAGGAGCCGGGCTTTGGTGCAAAAAAGCTCCCTGCATGGGTGTCTGTCTGTCTGTCTGTCTGTCTGTCTGTCTGTCTGTCTGTCTGTCTGTCTGTCTGTCTCTAAATGTTTTGGTTATTTGGTTTTGGAGGTTATTCTCGGATATGTACATACATATAGTCTACGTATACGATGTATTCATATGTACATATACACACATACAGTCATATAGGTATCAGTGCGGTATGTACGGTATGCAAGCCTACCTACCTGTGATTTATTTTTTATTTATTTTTGCCGATAGTTGCCGATATTAGATTTAAAAAAAAAAAGTTTCAACGTGTTCAGCCAAGTGTGTGCGTGTGCGTGTGCGTGTGCGTGCGCGTGCGCGTGTGCGTGCGCGTGCGCGTGCGCGTGTGTTTTTTTTTTGGGGGGGGGGGGGGGGGATTTGACAGGAAGGATGTGGTCTCATATATGTAACCATGGATCTACATGGAACTATAGTGGAACATTTAGTAAGTGATTGTTGGTGAGGATTTTGTTTTGTTTACTATTTTTAGATGAATGGAGTTAAGTCCCAATGCTTCTACAAAGATGAGCTGTTTTCTTTCTTTCCTGCAACACATGAAGATCATAACAGCGTCATGCACAGGTAGGCCATACAGCGCATCATCACAAAGTTCTACCAAATGTCTACATTTTTAACAGGTTTAACCTAACCGATCATTAAATGAAAATGCAAAATTGTAACAGACAGATCGAAAGCCCATTAATTTTGCCCATAGGTCTAGAGATTCTAGAGATACGATTAATATTTATATGAACTGAAATAAATATAAATATATAAATAATAAATTATCTTTGGTGGGTTTCAAATATACCGTATCTTGACCGTATCAGATTGTGTATGTTAAGGGGTCTAGTGGAGGGGAGGCGCGCCACTTCTCTCAGGCACACAAATGCATGTGCATGTGTGCGTTCACATGTTTTATGGAGCGCCCACCCACTTCTAAAAGTCCACTACAACTTTTTTTATGGGCTCCATTTTCGTTACATGCTAAACCCCTTATCCCAAACCCCTTATCTCTTTTTTACTACTTATATTTTTAAAAACCTTTGGGAATAGTTCAATGTGCCAATCTATTGGCACGTTGTGAGATTGTAGACTGGTCATTTAAACTATTGAAAATGTTTTTTTAATAGTTTAAAAAGGCAAAGAAGTTATAGGCATGAGGGGTTTAGCAGTGACGAAAATCTAGGCCATTAAAGTGTTATATTAACAACGCCCACCCCCCCACCCCATGCAAGCACTTGACAATATATAGAGTCACACAATACTTGAATGTGTGTTTTGAAAATGCAGAATTATTTTGAATTGTGAATAAACTTTACAAGTGTAGGCGGCTTTTTGGAGAGTCAGACTGCAGGTTCTAAATGAAGTGCACTGTTGGCTCAGTTAGAGACAGGGAATCAAAGTGTTCCGTGTTAGATCCTTAGTGTCGAAGTGCCCTTGAGCATGCAAGGCAGGATGCTGCCTTGCATGGCATCCTATGCCACAGTGTGTGCGTGTGTGCGTGTGTGTGTGTGTGTGTGTGCGCGCGCGCGTGCGTGCGTGCGTGCGTGTTAATGTGATGCACACTCTATGTAAAGTGCTTTAATAGATATAAGGCTCTCTATGAATGCACCATTCATCATTTGACCGTTGCACCCTGATTGTAGGCCTGTTTGTGTTTATTTCAGTCCGTTGCCTTGGTTACCAGCTCAGTGGCTTTGCGGTTAGAACAGCCTCCATGAAACTGGGAGGTTGGGGGGATTGATCCTCGCAAGGGTCATACCAAAGACCGTAAGAATGGGAAGAATTGAGAGGTTAGATCAACTACAAATGATTCACTAGTGCGGCACGGCTGTGGCTCACTGCACATTTTGCATACAGCAATGTATGTGAAAACATTAGTAACATTTTAACCTTGTATTGTGTATGAAAAGTGATGCTAAAGTAGTTGTTTTGCCTTGTGCTTGCCTACTGGAATCAGTTGCGTGCACATACAGACACTAGGTGGTGCTACAACACCTGCACTTTTGCCCTCTTTGCAAGTTACTTTTGTTTGTATAGTTTGTTCATTTTATTTTCTACAATGTACAGTGTGTGGCCTCAGTATGGTGGCACTGATCAATTCTGGACTAACATCTTCTAATACAGGGCTGCCCAAAGGTAGAACGTGATCTACCAGTAGATCACACAGGCCGTGCAGGTAGATCACAACAGCCCCATAGATCTATAACTCTTGAGAGCGTTAAAACCGCTCTCAAGAGTTACACTCTCAAGAGTCCACGCAAAGTGTAGAATAATTGTTATTTTGACCAATGTTTTACCAGTTCTCTTTCCCAATTGTGGACTGAAAGTTCTTAGTTTTGGGTGCAAAAGACTAAACTCAACATTACAAACTGTCAACTCAAACCCCAAATACTGTTTTCAAACATCTGTAGTAGTATATACAAGAAAACCTTCCAATTGTCCCCCTCCATTTTTCATTATAAGTGCATTATTCTTAAACACTATAACAGTAAGTAACACCATCACCACTACTATTTCAAAGCTCAAACTTTCTAGGGCGCCTTGAAATGAATTTTCAGTAATGGAATAATCACATTTTTGATGTGTAGATCTTGTTGAGCCGGTCGTTTTGAAAGTAGCTCTCAAGTCAAAAAAAAGTGTGGGCACCCCTGTTCTAATATAATATAATTTAAGCCTCGTCATAATCTATAAATCTCACACACTATTAAGGCAAATGGTGGTTTATTCCGCACGCCGCACATGCAAGGTGCCCTTTTCGCACACGAGCAGCACCTGCCCCCCTCCTCGAAATGTCTGCGCACGCCGCTGACTGGAACCAAAAGCTGAGTAAACTTTGGTAATCTGGCGCGCGGCGGCGGCACCACGAAGCAAATGATCCTGGTGGACCAGGCTGTGCTGGCCGTGCCAGTGCATCACCTCCAGAAGGCTGTCAGCCGCTCCATGAAGATAAATGATATCATTACTCATCTCTCAAGCATCCAATAGACCCATCCTGGAACCTATTTTCTATTAAAGGAGGGGAAATTACAGTGTGTTATTACACTCCCTCTCCATTCAGTGTGCAGGGAAACATTGCTGACTCAATTCATCACCACACTCCTCACGGCGCTGTAAAACGAGTCTCTATTTCACAATGAAGTCAATGAAGGACTTTTTTAGGGCTGAGTTCGCCGTCCCGACTGATGAAAAGTGACTATGCTGAACACACAGGTGCATTCAGTTCCATTTAGCCCTCAGTCTTACTCCTCACCTGCAAAGAGGAAAAAAGCCTATAGTCTATTCACAATCGAAGGCTATTGGTTCGGATTTCCAATCCGATCCCGATACCACAATTTTTGTGTTAGCCGATACGATACCAAATACCGATCCCAGAGAAGAATATATATAATAACATACAAAAGAAAAAATACCTTTTTTATATGAAGTCACCAACAGGGAATAACATACTCCACTCTCAAATGTGCACTTGGGAAACTCCACATGACCCAACATTTTACTTAACTGCCATGGTGTCAACCCCTTACCCCTGTGTCTGATCACTGGTTAGACAGGTATATTTGCCAATATGTGTCCCGATAATGACAAATAAGGGCCAATACTGATACTTTTCCGATACCCATACAATATTTGCAGATACCGATATGATAAAAAAGGGACAAAAAGAGCCGATACGATACTTTAATATCGGTATCGGGACATCCCTAGTTATCGGTAATTCCCCGGATACGGTATTGTTTGACCAATTGCAATGCTTGTTACTGGCATCTGTGGAGCGGGCGCAAGTTGAGCGATCGGTGCGCAGTGGTGTTCGGTGTTCGGCGGTTGGTCGTCTCTCGGGGTACTCCGATTGGCCGGTTCCGGTGATGATGTGATGATGACGAGTAAGAGAACTTTATAGCTAATGTCATGAGTATTAGCCCACTCCGCTTACACACGAGTGGGCCATAGCCTACTTGTGCGCAACGCGCAAGTTTGCACTTTGCCGAGTGCTGATCTGTTTTCATACATACGTGGTGAATGTAAACGCATATGAAACGCGCCAATGTCGTACTTCCACCAACATCCAGCAATGCACGTCTATTCTGTTCCATTGGTACCCTATATATATACCCTCTTTGAGTCACACACTTAGGCCTAGATTTTTGTCACCGCTATATGCTTATCCCTTAAAAGGGAATTACACCCATTTTCAACATTCTAATATGTCATTAGTATACCTTAGAGGTGCTGGGCGGACATGATGACAACGGTTCCCCATGCTGTGTTTCCTAGAAAAGGAGGTCTGAAGGAAATCATTAACATGGTGAAACCGTGAAACACATCTTGATGACATCATCAAGATGTATTTCACCATGTTAGTTGATTTCTTTAGACGCTTTTTTTTCTGAGAGCGTACAAAAGGAACCAAATTAACCCGTTAAGGTCCATTTGTGCTTTTTAAAACTCTTTTAAAAAGCATTTTTCAATAGTTAAAGAGGCCAGTCTACAAGCTCACAACGTGTCAATAGATTGGCAAGTTAAACTATTTCAAAAGGTTTATGAAAACTAGTGAAAAAAAGGATAAGGGGTTTGGGATTAGGGGTTTAGCGTGTAACAAAATGGAGCCCTTAATGTTTAATGGTACAGGACACCAACTGTTGTATTGTGGAAGTTAAGGGGAAATCCACCCATTTTCAGCATTTTGTTTTCCTAAGTGTACAAATGGAACACAGGAAAAGGGGGGGGGGGGGAATGGTGAAACTTAACTTGTTGACAAGTTATCATTAACAAGATGTGTTTCACCATGTTAATGTTTTTTTCACACCTCCATTTACAGGAAACACAACATTATTTCCACACACCATCTCTAAAGGTATTACAATGACATAGTAAAATGTTTAAAATGGGTGGAAAACCACTTTTAATAAGCAAAATTATCTAGTTCACTTAGTGGCATTTCTAAGCAATTTGGAGACCCAGGCAAGATTTTCTCTTACGTGTGCCTCCAGGGAAAATCTCCTGTGACGTCATACCTATGACAGGCCCATTAAAATGGCGCTAAGAACTATTTTTTAGAACTAAAGAACGTATTATGTGTTTTAAATGTCCATTTCTAGTTATAGAGGACAAGTATAATCTATTTATCCATATGAGGCTTATTAGCCTGGGATCCTTTTAAAGCATGTCTGATGGTCGCCCCGGTGCCCCCCCTCCCCTCATGGCGCCCCAGGCAACTGCCTAGTCTGTCTAATGGCAAAAACGTGGTTATTTCTATTTTATTTATTTGCCACAACACTACTTTCAAGTCGGACAGAAGAAAGAGAAAAAGAGTTGGAGCAAGAGAGACAGAGAGAGAGACAACCACAAAGAGAGAGAGAGAGGAAGATGAGGGGAGATAAAGGGAGAGGAGGCTGGGGTACAGACAGGCAGGCAGACAGACAGTCAGACAGACAGAGGAAGAGAAGGGGGTGCAGGTGGCATGGTGCTGGCAGCGGGCGCGGCCCACCGTCCCCTGGCAGTGCCAGGCTCCATCTGTCATGGACAGGAACATCTGCAGCCCAAGGTGCCCTTGTCACCCAGCGTTAGAGTAACGAGTTTGGCGTTTCCATTAGTCCGGCGCCCAGGCTCGGGCTCGGGCCCGGCCCGGCCCAGCCAGCGCCAAAACCATGGCATTTCCTGTGTGGGTGTGTGTGGGGGTGTGTGTGTGTGTGCACATGTGCACGTTTGTATGTGTGAGAGAGAGACAGAGAGAGAGGGAGAGAGTCTGTCTGTCCTTCAGTAACTAAGTACATTTACTTAACCCATTTGTGAAACAATGCTTTTACTATTACACTACTATTACACTAGGTCTCCGAGACAAATATTGTACCTTTACCTATAGAATTTGATTTCCTTTTTACAGAACATACATTTTAACACTTCATTTCCACTTTAATGTAACATGGATCATGTATTCTACATGGCAGTTGGCCTATCTATCCTTTTACTTGAGAAAACATTATACTTTTTTCCTGTGTGTGTGCGTGTGTGTGTGCGTGCGTGCGTGCGTGTGTGTGTGTGTGTGTGTGTGTGTGTGTGTGTGTGTGTGTGCGTGCAACGTTGCGCCAAGCCAAGAGAACATGGCAGTGCAAAGCGTTGACCCAGCTGGACTGAGCCTGCATGTTGAGTCATGTCCCCTCCTGATGTGAGCGTGCCCAGTGTGTTCACACACTACTGCCAGACCCCCCAACACCCCCTTCGCTCCGCTCCCTGCTGTCGCCAGGTTGTGTGAGAGAAGTAAGCAAAACAAGCCCAAAGGAAGCCACTCTACTATATGCTAATTGAAAATGTAGCCAGTATCTATTCTGCACACTTGTGAGCATGTAGATCTGATATTTAAGTAGGCATGTGCCGATACCGTAACGGTGTCGCCACGTTGTGTGAGAGAAGTAAGCAAAACAAGTGCAAAAGAAGCGACTCTACTAGGCTAGCCTGGCCTAACCCACAATGATTTTGGCCTTGGGGGGGCGGGGTGCCGTGGGATCCACACGGCAGATCGAGCTGATCTGATTTGATCTCACGAACGTGTCATCATCCCCGGCCCCTCCCGCGCCCGTCCACTGCTGTTCTACGTCACATCATTTAGAGCAACGCTCACCCCAGAAGGTTGACTCCCCCCTCAAGGCCACTTCGTGTAACAAGTTAGTCCAGGCTTTCCGTTTCCGCGCAACGCGAACGAAAAGGCTCGAGGCTACTACTAGGCTAATTGAAAATGTAGCCGGTATCTAATCTGCAAACTTTTGAGCATGTAGATCTGCTGTTTAATTAGGGATTGCAATTGGCTGAAAAATGGCAACTTCCGGGGGAAGTTGACACGTTGAAGCCCCAACTTTTGATAGACTCTGGTCATCTATGTTGTGCCAAGGCCTTCCTTTTGCAGTGCAGCTGAGGTAAGCCTGGATACCGAGGCTACATTCCCTCTAAGTAGCCTAATAGCCCCTCAGCCAGACCCCCAACCCCCCACCCCACCCCTAGAGGTCCCTCTGTCACTTTTTTTCTGGAGCCACCGCTGCAACAGCCTTTAGGGAGGAAAGAAGCCCAAATTCACTTATAATAAGAAGACATGGCAACCAAACTACTGCTCCCTCCTCCTGTGTCCTTTCTCTGTGTGTGTGACATGTGTCTCTCTCTTTGGCTCTCTCTGTCTCTCTCTGTCTCTCTGGCTCTGTCAACCTACTTTATATTTTTTCCTCTTTCTGCTTCCCGTCCCTGTCTGTCTGTCTGTCTGTCTGTCTGTCTGTCTGTCTGTCTGTCTGTCTGTCTGTCTGTCTGTCTGTCTGTCTCGCTTTTCCCGTCCTCCCCTGTCTCTCTCTCTCTCGTCGTGCTCTCCCATGTCGTTCGTCCAACTCCTCGCCATCCCAACATCTTCCAAATCTTTTCCCTGTACACTTCAGTCCCCCCCATCCCAACCCATCCCATACCGCTGCCTGTTCTCTCTGTGCGTCAGCGCCGGATGTAACATTTCCCAATTGGGGGGGGCAAGAGAAAATGGTATGGGGGCGGCTTGAAGCCACCCCCCATACCATTTTCGGTTACAGGACTTATATTAGGCAAGTAAAACATCAATAACAACATCAGCTGTTATTGAAGTTGCAACAGACACGCAGCATGCATAAAATTGAAGGTCTGACTCAGACAGTTTTCTGTTTTCAATGATGGAATGGTGTTGGTTTAGTGGTGCAACAATTGTAGTTAGTTAGTAGCAGTAGGAGTAAGTTTCAAATAATTTTATATATAAATATATAACCACTTTAATTTGAAATATCTTGGGTTGTTTTGCATGTCATCATGTTTGGTGGGGCAGTCAGGGCATTTTGGGATGGCATTGCCCCCCCATGCCCATGCCTAGATCCGGCCTTGCTGTGTGTGCGTGTGTGTGTGTGTGTGTGTGTGTGTGTGTGTGTGTGTGTGTGTGTGTGTGTGTGTGTGTGTGTGTGTGTGTGTGTGTGTGTGTGTGTGTGTGTGTGTGTGTGTGTGTGTGTGTGTGTGTGTGTGTGTGTGTGTGTGTGTGTGTGTGTGTGTGTGTGTGTGTGTGTGTGTGTGTGTGTGTGTGTGTGTGTGTGTGTGTGTGTGTGTGTGTGTGTGTGTGTGGTGTCCCGCTGGTCCCTGTCGCTGCCACTCAACACAGTTTCTATCGTCCTCAGTCGTTCCTGGGAGGGAAAAAGGAGAAAAGCAGGAGGAGGAGGAAAAACAGATGGTAGCTTTTTTTCCCTTCGCTTTATCTTTTCATCCTGCTCTCTTATCGTGCTCACTGTCTCTCTCTCTCTCTCCTCTCAGCTCATCCTGTCTGTCTGTCTGTCTAGCTGTTTTCTCAGCTGAAGTTAATAGTAAGTGATTTCAATTAATTCAAATATTATTATTCAATTATTATTCTTCCTTGTTGGCTAATCCTCCCTACTATACTGTAGTGTAGAGCATACCTGGGCATTATGCGGCCCGAGGGCCAAATGCGGCCCTTTGGGTGACTCTGACCGGCCTGTGAAAGGGTACCCTGGTTTTAAACCAGTGGTCCAGGGACCACCAGTGGTCCTTGAGAGAGTTCCAGTAAAATATGGAAAGTTGGTTAACCGGAGATAACTCTTTGAGAGAGTAAAAAAAAACATGTTTACACTCTTGAGAGTTAAAATATTCATCATCTGAATTAGCCCAAGTCTACGCAATCAGTGAATGTAGAAGATTAATGGCCATTTTTTGATCCTTTGCCTGTTTTGCTTGTGAAATGGTATTGTGGACAAAAGCAAAATAAATCTTTATTTTTGGGGGCTAAAATGTCATCAAATCCTGGTCTGTGGCTCAAATACTGAATTAATAGGTGTCAAAATGGTTGGTCTTAGTCTTACTTTTATCTTGAAATTAAATGAATATTACACAGACTTTAGTTCAGCCTTTAGTCTTGGCCCTCCACAATATTGTTTGTATCTCATAGGGCCCCTTGGGAAAAATAATTGCCCACTCCTGCTGTAGAGTGTGGTGACCATATAAGGAGTTCCTCCCTGACCTCAGTGAGCCCCTGCATGGGGTCAATAAACCCTAGTTTCAGTTTAGGCTTTGGGGGGAAAAAAGGATGAGTCGCGCCCATACCATTTTCAGTTACAGGACTTTTACAGTATTAGGCAAGTATAAGCATCAATAATAACATCAGTTGTTGTTGAAGTTGCAACAGACACGCAGCATGCATAAAGCTAAAGGTCTGACTCAGAGAGTTTTCTGTTTTCAATGATGAAATGCTGTTGGTTTAGTGGTGACACAGCTGTAGTTAGTTAGTAGCAGTAGTAGTGTTTCAAATCATTTTAACTATAGGCACTTTAATTTGAAATATCTTGAGCTGTTTTGCATGCCATTGTGTTTGGTGGGGCAGTCTGGGCATTTAAGGGGGCATTGCCCCCCCCCCTGCCCATGCCTAGATCCGCCCCTGATATATACTGTAGGCCTACGTTTTGTGATTCGCATGCCCAAACGTTCTTCTTTCGCGCCTTGATCTCCTACCACATCTCCCCTCCCCTCCCTCCTCTCTTCTTCACTTTTTTTGTTTTCTTGGATAACTGCCACCATGCAAACGGTTACAACCATGCAGGATTTCACACACTTTCCCATTTGTGAAACGGTGGTGTGAAAACTGATTCTAGATTCTTTAAATACCTGCAGGCCTGTGATGCCCATATCAAAGACACCTGCAGCCCTGCACCGCCCCGGAATCAGAACCCACCTCGTGACCGAGGGGCGTTTTTGACATTAGGTAGACTAGACAGTTGCATGGGGCGCCACGAGGGGAAGGGGGGGCACCAGGGCGACCACCAGAGATGGTTTAAAAGGATCCCCACATAATATGTTCTTTAGTTTAAAAATAGTTCATAACTTTATCCCCTGGGGGGTGCTATTTTACTGTCATAGGCTTGACGTCACAGCAGATTTTCTTCTTGCCTGGGGCTCCAAGTTGCTTAGAAACGCCACAGTTGTGACCTGTACAGTACGTGTCAACAAACACTGATGCTAGTAGCAGAAGCATGAACCAGCCATATAGCTGGTGCATTATAGCAGTGGTTTTCAACTAGTGGTCCGGGGACCACCACCAGTGGTACTTGAGAGAGTTCCAGGTTGTCCCCAGCATAGTTAGGAAGTTGGTTAACAGTTTTCATGCCATGGAAATAGATCTACGTCATCCGTTTTCATTATCATTTACAGTAACAACTGATGCCGCTGACGTTAACGCTACTGTACGTGACGTAACTTACCGGCGCCGGTTCAATACAATCCCCATGCTAACAGCAGCTAGCAGCGACCGCGGCGACCATTGCTAGAGCATAACAAGGGACGGCCTAACCCGGAACCAAAAGTGTGTGTCCGTCCACTAACTTGTCCGTCGGGAAACATGGACCGAAATATGAAATATGATTTTTAGATGAAAATCCTGGCACTGGCGAGCTCCAAAAATATGAAAAAGGGCTGGCACTGAGAGAGTTAACCCGATGTAAATGGACCCTCCATCTGGTTTCATGTTTGCACTCTCAAAAGTTAAACATATTCATTAACTGAATCAGTCCACTTAATTAAGAAAGAAGTTGTGGACAAAACCAAAAGAAATGGTTAGCTTTAGGTCTGTGGGGGTGAAAATGTCACCAAATGGTGGTCCGTGGCTCAAATGCTAAATAAATAGTGGGGCCCTGGTGTCACAATGATTGAAACCCCATTGCAGTTTAGTCTGAGCTGCTGCTGTAACACAGAGCCGCCACATGGTGGCTCTGTGGAGCAGCGTTGTGTCACCACCATGTTAATGAAACCCCCAGGTCTGGTCTGGCTGGGATTGTAGTGCACCAGTTAACCATGGAATAGGGATCAGACGCGAATACATGCACTGAGGTGTCACTGCACCTCAGGGTATACATGAGGAAGGCTATATAGGTGGTGGTTGGAGATGAAGTAGTACTGGAAACTAGCTAAGGCACCAGTTACACTGACAGACAAATACCCTGAATCACATCTGTGCCACATATACAGACTGAATCTGTTTAAATGATTTTAAATCACCAATGTATAATCTAAGATTAAAACTTTCACTTTTAGATATTTTTCAGACAAGTTGAGACAACTGTGCTCAGTGGAAGTTTGCATACTGTATGATACATGGATTTTTTTTTTTACATTCTGATTTCAGATCTGTCTCAGCCTGAATGCAACAACCTGGTCTAATTCAGATAACAGGTGACTTGCATATACGTGATTTGTTCTCTCCACCGTAAGGTACTGACTATGTTTCACCCCCTGTCCGTCCGTACGTCTGTCCGTACGTCTGTCTGTACGTCTGTCTGTATGTCTGTCTGTCCGCATGTTTGTCCGTGCAACTGTTACGTCACCCGCAGGGGTAAAACATAGTCACCAATGGTAAGTCACCACACCAGTGACCGGTGACTGTTACGTCACCCTCACAGGGTGACGCGACCTGAGCTGGTGGAGACCTTCGGGGCACAGATCTAGTTTATTATGAACTTATTTAAACAAACCACATTCCAATCTGGATATGGCATTGGCTCTTCTGATTCATCTGTCTGCCAGTATTTCTTAACACACAGATTGGATCTGGAAGTCTGCTATTGCTGGGTTGGTGGGCATATCTACGTGTCTATCAAGATCCGTTTTCTATTTTTTATTATTTTCTGGTATCAGTATTTGGTATCAGTATCGGATAACACAAAAATTATGGATCAGATTGGAAATGAAAAAAGTGTATCAGGACATCCCTAATGACTTTTTTTTCAGTGAAATATCCCATTAAGTAGCCATGCAATAAGTGAGATGATGAATGGCTAGGCCGTAGTTGTTGATAGATAAATCTAATAATCACTCGTATTCGCAAATTTTGATTTGACCTCTTCAGGTTGAGGTCAAATAGTTGGAGCTCTCCCTTACATCTTAAATATGGGAAGCTATAACAGAAGATTGTTTTACCAAACATCGTGTTGCTGCTATGACACCTTGATTTCCCTCCAGGGGTCTATATATGGTTAACAATTTATCGTATTGTCGTCTATAAATTATTCTCCCATAAGAACACATAAATCAGACGTAACCCAAGGAGCCGGTGTTTAGCCTACAGACACGTTTCATTTAAAGGAAATAAGACACTGATTAGCATCGTAGCCTCGGGCTAACGCACTGCCTGCATAATTGCCAGTTGTGGAAAAAAAAGTAGTCAGGTTGTTTAAAGTACCACTTCACCACTTTTCAACGTATATCGATTCATCATATAATAGGCCCTTACTAATGTACAGGATAAAATACCACTATTTTTTTATGCTTAACTCTGTCTGTGTCTCACAGGAGGGCTGTGAACACGCAACCTGTCATCCAGTCCAGTGACATCATCGTTAAGGAATCCAAGGTAGTAAGAAACTGCAGGCTTTCTATTCCTGGAAAGTTGCAATGTACCGTATAAATGGAAGCCATCGTTCAAACAATATTGTTTAAAAGAATATATAGCAGGGGTGCCCAAAAGGTAGATCAGTCCCCCCAGCACTTGGACCGTTATAGAGCTGTAACTCTTGACCCTTACGGGTCCATTTATGTATCAAGCACAGAGCGATTCATTACTGGCGTCGTAGGTTGGACGTTCTACCAATCTTAAATAGGTTAATATCTGCTGAAGGATGATGCGCATGGAAGACAGTTTTCTAAACTGCCCACAGCATAGTGGTATTTTATCAAGTATAATAATGAGGACCATGAAGATACGTTGAAAAGTGGTGAAGTCGTGGTTCAAGTTAAGGCAAATGCCGATCAGTTTGGGCAGGAATGCAAAAAGTATGCAAATGTTTTACTTAGAAGCTAATGGAGGCAACTTTAGTGTGTACAAACACTGTGTTGTACAAACATCTTCTGGAGACTGCTGTGCTGTGATTGGCTGAAACGCTGCCTCACTCCATACAACCCCCCCTCCGGAGGGAGCCCATCACAAATTAGCACCGCCTTCCCTGAGCCTGCACAGAAACAGCTGCAACATCAAAGTGGAAGCAACATAGAGGGGGAAAAGGCAAAAAAAATATATAGCTATATATCTATTTTGATTTTTTGGGCTAAAAAAGTTGCCTCTATTACCTTTAAGTAACGTATCGATACTCAGAGCTTGATGCAAAAGTATTTCAAATTGAAATTACTCTAAATACCTCTAAATTGTACTTAAGTACCATACTTAAGTAAATGTTGTTAGTTCAGGCTATCCACCACACGCACACACACACACACAAATACGCGCACACACACACGCACCCACACACACACACACACACACACACACACACACATGCACCCCACACACACATTGTGAACACACCTGCACTGGTCTTAGAATCGTTACAATAACACAATTAAAGCAAAGCTTTGTATTGTTCCAACATCAATCACCGTCACTTCCTGACTGACTGTGAAAGCTATAGCAGAGAAAACGGCTTAGGTTTTAGTTATAATGTCTCTCTCTCTCTCTCTCTCTCTCTCTCTCTCTCTCGCTTTTATTTTTGGCTGCTCCTATTAGCTTTCTCTCTTGAAAAGTTGCTGAAGGAGATGGACTGACTGAGAGAAAGAGAGAGAGAGAGTGAGTAGTAAAAAAAGAGCGATAAAGAATGGCGACGGCTACTAATCAATACGATTTTTCAAACCTTGCACTCCCCGACCCCCACCCCCACCGACACACACACACACACACACACACACACACACACACACACACACACACACACACACACCCTACCCCCTTGAGGCCCCTACTAGCATTCAAGATGAGCCAAGTCAAGCTTGGCATTGTCGAGAACGCCTTAAAAAGAAACACCTGCGAGGTGGAAGACTTTTAGAAGAGAGAGAGAGAGGGGGGGTGTTGGGGGGGGGGGGAGAAAAAAAATCCCGCTTTTGCAGCTCTTAAAAATGTTGGCAAATGTTCCGTAGCTTTCTTTTTTTTCTCTCTTCCTGGGAACCAAACCGTAAAAAAAGAGAGAGCGTCCGTCCGTACGTCAGTCTGTACGCAAAGCTCGGAGACAAAAAGAGAACGTTAACCGCCCAGACTGAGGTGTCATTACGCTGGGACGGTTGCCAGATCTGGACGTGAAAAAAGCGGCGATCAAAAATAGCCCGATCGACGCACTCTGGTTACGTATGCACCGCATTGGTTCTTGAGGAGCCTGTAGATGGCAGCCCTGTGTGCCGATATAGACCTTCTAAATTTATAAAGCTGAGATGCACATCGCAATACTATGTGGAGGTGCGTTTACAAACTCCCACGAATGGCAACAAGCGCACCCAAAACGGACGATGTGTGGAATAGGAATCGTCTTTTTTCTGTTGTTGTTGGAATATCGATCAGGTCAGGGCTTGTAGATCTGCTGTTTTCAGACTGTGCAAGTGTAAAATAAAGCACTATATGCAGCACCCCAAAACACATTTTGGTCGACTAAAATCTTATGAAATTTAGTCAAATAAAACTAGACATTGCAATGACGAACATTTTAAAAATGCTAAAATAAGTTTTACGGTATGGCCATAACATTTGTAGATCTGCTGAGCGTGTGTAAAATCGTATGAAATCAGGCACTATACGACATCCTCAAGGCTCGCGCCAACACACAGTTCAGTCGACAAAGTCGACAAAGTCAACTGTGGATTCTACTGTGGAAACCAGACGCTAAAACAGTTCATGGGGCTAAAAAAAACTACTTTTTTAAAGTAAGGCTAGTTAATGGGAATAAATTATTTTTTTGTTGATCTGATTAATTGTTTTAATGCAATTAACTCAAGTGCATACCTACTCAACTCACTGAGCATTCTCTCATTTAAAAAAAGTTTTTTAGCTGTGTGTCTTCCTGTAAAAAGAGCCATAGAGTATAGGGATCTACAAGCATTGGGGGGCTTGTATAGATCACCTACTTGGATAATATTTAAGATAAACAGATCTTTTTTCCCCCCACTTTCTGTTTCTTTTTTAAAATGTTCAAATCCTGTACAGGAAAACATGGCATATTTTGGACATATACCGGTAGTTCGAATGGTGATTAATCTTGATTAAATTAATTTTGAAGCTGTGATTAATCGGATTAAACTTTTTAAACATTCAACAGCCCTGATGAAAAGACTAAATCTATTAAATATAAACCGTGTGCAGCAGTGTGAGAGTGGATGTGAACAACAGAGACAGAGGGAGTAGTGGAGATTCAGGAGAGGAACGATGGGAAGAAGAGAGGAGAAACGGAGGGGTGTGTGTGTGTGTGTGTGGGGGGGGGGGGGGGGGGGGGGGGGGGGGGGGGGGGTAGTAACCAAAACAGATGGCACTCTTGGCATGCGCTGCTCTCTTAAATCTGTTTCTGCTGTTTTTCTCATGATGTGCGGGAGGATTTAACCCCGTGGTAACCTAGTGTCCTGGCCCGACCCCGAACCCACGAAGCTGTATACATGTAGCAACTAAGCAACCCTGGTTTTCTGTGTGTGTGTGTGTGTGTGTGTGTGTGTGTGTGTGTGTATATATAATGTATATGGAAAAGATTTTTTCAACTTGCTGCAGTTGAGTGTATTTTAGTTTGATTTCTAAAACACCTTACAGTTAAGCTTTATGAAATACTTGCCAGTAATTCAGTGGCACTGGGAGTTCTGCTCTGGTTTGTTGAAATATGAAGTTCAGGTCATTTTGGGGTCACCACACAGTAAATATAAAAACAAACTTAATTTGTATTGTTGACCCATTTTAAAATTTTAGCACACCCTTCCTTCATTTTTGACCCCTCTATCACAAGGATTTTTTTTTTTTTAAATTAGGCCTATTAATTGCTTCTCTCGACTCGGTATTGATACGGAACAATATACACAGATTCTGCACATATTCTCATTTTGTTCCAAGGCCACCAAAATGTGGAACCCTGTGGAGCCCTACCAACAGTCATTAAGACACGTGAATCCCTTGACTCCTTCAAAACCGCCCTCAAAGGCCACCTACAGACGTCTGCAACATGACCCCAGCCTCTGTTTTTATGCCTCTAAATGTTTGATGAAATATACATGGTGGCCACTATTATAAACAAGTAGAATAGTCGTCCACTGACAGTTATCATGACATGTATGGAGTTGTGCTTGAAATGTAATGTAAATCTACAAATGTATTAAGTTCAATCAAATCAATGATTTCAAACACACACACACACACGCACACACGCACAGTATAATTTCTTTATTTTCTCTGTAATGTGAAACTTTGTGGCTTAGAAAGACGTACTACTCTCATTGTTTTGTTGCTCGCAGTTTCTCTTAAACAACAGAATGGAATGATTGTCTTCTTCTTCTCAACAAACAATCACACATCGGGGGGGTGGGTGTGTGTGTGTGTGTGTGTGTGTGTGTGTGTGTGTGTGTGTGTGTGTGTGTGTGCGTGCGTGTGTGTGCGTGTGCGTGCGCGTGCGTGCGTGCGCGTGTGCGTGTGTGAGAGAGAGAGACTTCATCAATCATGTGCATATCTTGTATATATATATATATATCTCCTGTGGGATCCCGGGTCAGGTGGAATGTGCGCAGCGTGTTAATGTATGAAGCATGGCTGTTTGATTTCATGTGAGAACTATGTGGATCTGGTGTGTGGGCTCCGACCACTTGGCCGTGGCTGTGGACAGCATGTGGTCTGGTCTGTAGTACAGCCTCGGACCTAGACCAGACCACAGTACAGCTGCTGCTGCTGCTGCTGTGTGAGTCATGAAGGGATGAGATGACTTTGAATCGGCCAGCCATGAGTTCAGATTGCTATAAGGCCTTCTCCTGGGAGCCACTGCTACGTTTTAATGCATCTTTATCCTACAATTTTCTAGCACTTTTTTTCACACGTGCTAAGTGCCTGTCTAGAGATAATTGGACAGGTATCAGTCAAAAGGAAGACACTGAAGAGGAGGGAAGGATCAACATATAGAATGTCAGAACATTTGATTTGATTTGATTTATTACGTTGTAGATCCAAATTAGCTAGCCGTACAAGCCGGCAGCTACTCTTCCTGGGGTCTCACATCTCAACATATCATATTCACATTACATACAAAATACACCATTCATACAACACTACAAAGACAATACAAGACGAAAAAAACACATAACCTCTCATCACCTGATACTTTGGTACATGGCTTCATTCTAAAACAGCAATTATCGCAAAGAAAGTAAGAGGTCAGAACTATAAGGCCCCATTTACACTGGCAGCCAAATCTAGCCTGAATCAGATCCGTGCCACTTCAAGCCTGAAATCCAATTGGTCTAACTTACAGGTCACATGACTGATTCAAACAAATCAGATTCCAAATCTGATTCAGGCTGGTGTTATCTGCCAGTGTAAATCAGGCCTAGTATAAGGGATTGAGGTTTGAGGTCGGATGTAGAGTTGCTGGCCAACATTTTTGACATCAGGGATCTCCATATTATACAGACATTCTCATATAGGGGCATATAATATTGATGACATTCAAGTTCAAGTTTATTAATATGTCCCAAATTGGGCACGTTGTTTTGCAGCACATAATAAAGCTCTAAAACACACATTACAAACATGACAACAACAGACACACGTAGTAGCACGAAAGCAGATTACAAATACATAAATACTGTATAAAGTGCAAACTAGAGCTAAAGTGCACCAAGTGATGTAACAACCTATACCCCACCACCCATTCCTGAGACTATAACAGCCTAGCATCTACCTCCTCTTGTTTCCCTTATTGATGGCTCTAGTGGAGGTAGGTATGAAGGAGAATTTAAACCTGTTGGTTTTGGTGACAGGAATCTTTAGCCATTAGCCAGATGGCAGAATTTCATACTCCTGACATAGCGGGTGAGAGCTATCTGTTCTAATGGAGGCTGCTTTTTAAGCACCTGTTTGTCATATAACTATGACTCGAACCCCTGGATGTAGCCCCCACAATGACCGTATATGAAGCATGTCTCGAGTGTACCAGGTTTGATGTGGTCAGACCAAGATGTCCGAAACAGTCAGTTATGGTGATATATGGGTGGCCTGGCGTGGCGAGGGCATTCTCTTGAGCGTACAGGGATTGATGAGGGTCCGGGGACCCCCAGCGGTCCTCGCACTAGTGCTATAAAGCAAGCAAAACAAGTAGAACACATGTGCACATTCCAGAATGGGCAGGGTGGGTGCAGCAGGTGCAGGGACAGAAGAATAGATCATCAGAAAGCCTGTAGCTCCTATAAAGGAACCAGCCATATGTCTGGGCTACCTGCCCTCTCCACAACTAGCCCTCAAAGAATCCATGCTACTTAGCACAACATGTGCCGCGCCAATTAACCGCCTTAACCCTGCCACTGCTGGGCACGTTGTCAAAAAAAAAATAAATAAAAAAATAAATCACACCCGTGTGAAGCGCTCCTATCATCTTACAATGTTGATTACAACATAACGTTTGTTTATGCAACGGATGATACTTTGTTTTTGCTTGAAACCAAGCATCAGATTTCCTTTAATTTTCTACTGTTTTCATAAAAAGCACAGTTGAAAAACAAATATTAAAGCCATATATGCATGCCTATAGGAGGGCCTAGCTAGCTAGCTCAAAAATAACTACATCAACCTTAAATCACTGGTCCTGGGGGGTTCAAAATGAACTTGAATGAACACTGACCATTTTACAGTGCAGAATATTCTTTTGCATTGGTACTCTCAGAAAAAAGTGCCTAAAAGAAAAATCATTTGCATAAGGTGAAACACAACTTGATGATGTCATGTGTAATTATTTTTCACCATGTTAAAGTTTTTTTTTTTTTTTTTTTTTTTTTTTTTTCATTCATTTCTAGGAAACACAGAATGCAGGGAACTCCATTTTTATCATGTCCACACAACATTTTTAACCTATTCAGGCCGGGAATCCATTTTTGGATTCTGTACAGTATGTAGCCTACAATTTCTTGGTGCTGCTATATATATATTGACATACTAAAATGTTGTTTTTTAGACCTCCATTTCTAGGAAATGAGGGTATACCCGTATATACATGTTGAAAATGGGTGAAATTACCCTTTAAAGCAGTGCATCCCAAACCTTTTTTCAGCTCACACCTGCCTTAGATTAAGCCACAGGGTCCACTTATAATATGGACCATCCCAATGCATCATGGTTCCTCGCACCAGACGCCGCCGACACTGAAAACAACACGGCTTTAGGTGTTTGTCTTAAGAAACGTGGAGGTTGTGTTCTTCTCAGCGCAACCAATATGGCTCCACAAAAAGGTCTTTGTGTGTGTTGCTGTGGTGATTGATGGGAGTTTGGCTGCGTTTTGGGAGCCTATACGGCTGCATGCTGCAACACCTGGGGAAGATGTCTAGTTAGTTAGTATTTAAGGCCATACTATACCCATCCCTACGCATCCATGGATGCATCCATCCATCCATCCATCCCCCCCTCCTTTTCACACAGCTATAGTCCTCCCTCTATACTGACGGCGTGATTCACACGCGGCGCCTGCTCTCATATAGACCGACTATAGACTGCTGCTGAATTGAATGCACATCTCTATACACGACGTGCATGTGGTGGTGGTGGTGGTGTGAGATCATTTGCATAATCTCCCGTTTTTTTCTTTTTTTCTTCTTAAAGAGGGATGTGCTGGAAGCCAAGGGGTGATGGTGGTGGGTGGGGGGTGTATCTGTGTGTGTCTGTGAGTGTGTATGTGGGGAGGAGGGGGGCAGGAGGGGGGCAAAAATTGTACAAAGTCCCCATTGTTTGTCCCGGGGTAGAGAGACAGCCCTGCAGGGCCTGATACATGTGATGACGATGATGAGCTGTGTGTGTGTGTGTGTGTGTGTGTGTGTGCGTGTGCGTGTGCGTGCGTGTGCACGCAGCCATGTGTCTGCGTGTTTCTGTTTAGGAGCCCCACCTGTCTGGAAAGCCTGAGGGAAGTAATGGGACCAGTTTAATGACTGTGTGCGTGTGTGTGTGTCTATTGATATCTAGTTCCAGGGATTTCATTAAGACACTTGCAAGAGCATTAAGAAAAACTACCGGCCATATCAATCTTTAATGTACTAATTGTTTCCCTTTATTAACTTGGCTTCTTGGCATGCTATGTTTCTCTCTCTATCTCTCACTCACACTCACACACGCACACGCACACGCGCGCGCACACACGCACATACGCACACACACACACACACACACACACACACACACACACACACACACACACACACACACACACACACACACACACACACACACACACACACACACACACACACACACACACACACACCGTCCGTTCTACTATTCACTTACAGAGGCGGATCTAACATTACCCACTTGGGGGGGGCAAGAGAACATGTTGGAGTTGGAGGGGCAAGAGAAAATGGTATGGGTGCGGCACCCATACCATTTTCTGTTACAGGACTTTTATTAGTCAAGTAAAGCATCAACAATAACATCAGTTGTTGTTGAAGTTGCAACAGACACGCAGCATGCATAAAGCTAAAGGTCTGACTCAGAGAGTTTTCTGTTTTCAATGACGAAATGCTGTTGGTTTAGTGGTGCCACAACTGTAGTTAGTTAGTAGCAGTAGTAGTGTTTCAAATCATTTTAAATATAAGCAGTTTAATTTGAAATATCTTGGGTTGTTTTGCATGTCATTGTGTTTGGTGGGGAAGTCTGGGCATTTAGAGGGGGTATTGCCCCCCCTACCCAAGCCCATGCCTAGATCCGCCCCTGTTCACTTAGCACCAGTAGCGTATTTTCATAACTTGTCGTGGTCGTGCCAAACCCCTAATCTGCTCAAGACACAGCGGGCCGATAGGATCGGAGTGGAGAGAGAGAGAATGGAAGAAATTAGATTTCTCATGCCGGCTTCTGGAGGGGGGAAACGTGCCCCCAAGTGCTCCGAAAAATGTCTGCCGCTCGCGTCTCTGATGGTAAAACTTAATGCTGCTTGGCAGTCTGGTTAATATCCCCCATCACCACCACCACCACCACACGCCATTAGATTAGTTATAGGCATTAGAAGAAGATTGGAAAATTTGCTCCCTGTTGATTTGATACGGCAAGCGCAGTGGCCATAGATCACAGCAACGGTTTAATTTCTAGGACCCCAGATATGCATTTGGGCCACACAGACCGCCCACAACTATATATTTGTGCTAACCATATTTGTGATGAGTGTTTCAAAATGATTTACTTTTGTGTTAATTACGAGATCACAAATCTCAAACAAAAAAAAAACGCCTGGAACTTGTTGTATATGGAGGTCCCTGGACCCTACTTTCAGAATCACTGATACAGCCTTGTGGTTCTCAAAGACCAACAGGGGTCACCTGCAAGATCACAGCCCAAATCTGGGACCAAATCGCAGTTATATATATACAACGTACTAGATACATATAGATGTATAGATACTAGACTTTGGAGGCCATCATGACAGAGGCCGTAGCTACCTGCTACACTCACCTCCCTTTTGACCTCCTTCCACGGGGAAACCCCATCCGGATCACGGCACCAATGTAATGCCCGGGATTCGAACCCCATCTCCCGCATGAAAGTCCAACAACCTAACCTAACCAACCTAACCCAACCTAACCTGCTACATATACAGTATGCCCCAGACAGGGATTCTGCACGCAGACATTTCTTGGGCAGAGATTTGGGAGAAACGGCAAAATCCACTAGCAAACGATGACCTGTTCACTACTTTTTCATGAGTACTTTCTTACTGGTCGCGGACGCGACTAATTGCTTGTCGTCGTGACTAGTCGGGGGAGTGGGTCAAAACCCCTACCCTAACCCTGCCCCGGATGTAATGTGGGAGCCAAGTTGTAATTATATGATTATTTGAATATTACTGTATTGTTTTTTTTGTGATTTCTATGTGAACTGTCGCTTTGGACTCTTTGACATTTTGGACACTTTGCAGAACAAAAAGATGATTGAAAACCACAAACGTGGTCAGCCACGGTTCTAACTTCCTATCAAATGTCCGTGTCAAAAACAAACTTCAGAGCTATTATCCTAGAGAGACTCCTGTTCACTCAGCCCACCAACCCAAAGGACAAAATCCCAATATAGTTGAAGGAACAATCACCTGCAAATACTATAAAAATACACTATAAATACACTAGCAATATTTTGATCAATATCAACTAGCAATGTCAACATCAACAGGCAACATGATGAGACAAATGGCAACAGGCAACATTAAAAGGGGAATTCCACCCATTTTATTTAGAGTGTACAAATGCGAACCAAATGGACCCTAGCGGGTCCATTTGGTTCCATTTGTACACTCTCAGAAAAAAGAAGCCTTAGTTTGCATTGAATCATTTTCACCCAACTGTCACCCAACTCAAAATGTTCATTTAGCAGAATAAAAAAGTTACATAAAAAGTTAATGTTGATCAAAACATTGCTAGGTGTATCAGGGCCTTTATACTAGTAAGCATCTTCTCGTGACCTGGTCCCTCAACAAACGTGACCAGAAACCAAACGCGACCACAAGCTATAGTTCAAACGCGACTGCAAGCAATATTAGTCGCTATTGGATCTCTGCCTTCCGGGGAATTGGTGGCTTAATTAGTCGAAAGTATGATGATGATGGTGGATTTTTCTGTCATGGGTTAAAATTAAGGCTGCCTTTGAAAGATCGATCCGCTTTAACTCTATTCAGCTGTTCAGCTTCAAAACATGTTGAACTTGAATGTACTTATCCTCAGTGTTGTAGTGGGACTTTTAGAAGTGGGGGGACGCCTCTTAAAGGGGAATTTCACCCATTTGCATTTTTTTCTGAGAGCGTACAAATGGAACCAAATGGACCCGCTAGGGTCCATTTGGTTCACATTTGTATGCATTTGTAAGGAAACTCATTAACACGGTGAAACATATGGTTCACATTTGTAAGGAAACTCATTAACACGGTGAAACATATCTTGTTGATTCACCATGCTAATTTTTTGAGACCTCCATTTCTAGGAAACACAGAATGGGGGGATTTTTTTTTACCATGTCCAGTTTGTCCACACAACATCTCTCTCTATATATGACATTAATAATAACGACAGTAAAATATTGAAAATGAGTGGAATTCCCCTTTCTTTAAGACACGTGCATGCACACTTGGATTTGCATGCGCATTTGCGCGCACCTGTGCAACACACAAACACGGTATTAAAACAAGTATAGCATATTGAGAAAGATTGTTTACAATGCCTAATTGTATCCATAAAAGTAAATGAGTAACATAGGCCTACTTTTGCCCCAAAAATATCTTAGATGTGAGAAGTGGGAGGACACCAACCCCCCGCGTCCCCTCTCCACTACACCCCTGCTTATCCTGTACTTTCGATCATTGCAGATGGAAAGCGAGCAAATAAGTGGACCGTGCGAGGCAGCAAAGTCTTGGTCGGAGCGGAGGGACAGCTGACGTGATGTTGTGCATCTGAAACGCTTCCATCCAGGCCCAGGACGGTAATAAAAAGTGAAGTCCCCACTGTGAGAAATGTGTGGAAGCGAACCAATGCATTCAGCGAAATTCAATCACGGGGATATACTGTTTCAGTCAAATCATGAATAGATTTGTGGTCATTAATCAATGTCATTTTGCACAACATCTAGCACTCCATCATATTTCCCATACCGTCTTGTTGTTGTAATGAGTTATGAGTGTTTCTGCGACTTCTGGCTATCAGTACTAAAACTGTGCAAGCGTTCATGTTTCAGCATGGATGATATTACAATCACATGGCAACAATTACTGTACTTTTACAAACACATGCAAATCATTCAGAATATTTTTTTTTCCTAAACCTGTTTTGATGGAGCATATCACATTAACCCATTTTGTCCAGACATTAGATTCAAGTTTCTAGCACCAGAGTCTAGTTTCTGACACTATATTCTAGTTTCTCACACTTTTCTGGCACTAGTTTCTGTCTCCAGATTCAGGTTTCTGACACAAGTTTCTAGTTTCTGATACTATAGATTCTAGCTTCTGACGCCAGCTTCTAGTTTCTAACACCAGATTCTAGTTTCTGTTACTAGATTCTATTTTTTTCCTGAAAAATCTATGTTTCTGTGTCAGTGATGCTCACGGCCCCAGATAGTGGCTCCAGGCTTGAAGCAACGATCCCTGGTGGCCAAGTTTGGTACTGCAGGCGGGTGGAATTCATGCACGAACGCCCGAGAGCACGCACGCTCGTTTGCTTTGTGCACGTGGACAGGGCAGTTTGTTTTTAAGTTGTTTTCTGAATAAACCAGCGGTCCTCACGTCATATACTACCTCTCAAAACATAACGGATGTATTATATGACAGATAATAAGCTCAATGCAAACCCACAAGCTTGTTTTTTTATGCTTTTTGATGTTTTTTTCCTTTGCTCGTGCGCGACGGCGCTCGTTCATGGTTCCCATAATCCCTTGCTTCGGGCGCGTTCATGGAGAAATACTTCCGCATTTGACCACCAAATTTTGGTGGTCAAATGTGGAAATAGGCGCACTTCCGGCGGTCTTCCGGGTGCTTCAAAGCGCCAATGAGCAACTTGTATTGAAATGAACGGCAAGGGGGCGGGGCTATCACTCGAGTCCGTTCTCTGTTATTTTATTACTCTATGGTGATGCTCAACATATTTCCTGCCAACTATACCCCCAGAATGTTCTAGGGATGCCCCTGGAGTAAAGGTTTGATTTTATTTGATGTTTATGTTTGCTCCGAAAGAATATATTCAATGACTTGTGCATCGTTTTCACATTATTTCAAAAATGGTAACATAATGGTAACATACAGTAAGTGTAACAGGCGTTTCAGTACAGAATAATTTAAAACATGCAATTCCAAATCCTGAAAAAAAATAAGACGGTGTATATTTTTTGTAAGAGAGGGGGGGGACCTTCCTGACTGTTCAATACCAGAATAATGAACAGGAACCGACTATTCTGAGAGCTTTGTTCATGTAAGCTTCTCACACCAGTTCGGCATACAATTATGCCACTAATTTAGTGACCTCAGTTCAGCTGTTGTTTCACCCCTGCTGTATAAAACGCCCCGCTGTGCTGGATCATACAATTCCCCTTCTTTACCCCCTCCCAGAAAAAAAAGCCCTCGCTGGGAGTGGAATGGGTGTGTGTGTGTGTGTGTGGGGGGGGGGGGGGGGGTGTTTTATAGCCATTCCTATTAGCCATTACAACTGCTGAGAGCCTGAAAAATTAAAATTGCCGTTTTTCTCTGTTGATCTGTTTACGCTCGCCGCCTGAGGAACTTTTAACGCCGAGGGAGCCAAGACTTCACAGCAAAAAAAAAAAGAAAAGAAAGCAAGGGAGGTGGTGGGGGGGAGAAAGAAAGAAAGAAAGAAAGAAAAGAAAGAAAGAAAGAAAGAAAGAAAAGAAAGAAAGAAAGAAAGAAAGCAAGGGAGGTGGGGAGAAAGAAAGAAAGAAAGAAAACAAACCTTTTCTCCCTCTATACGCCAAAGTGGACTTATTATGTTACTGATGGCAGAATTCCCAGTATGGAATTAGGACTTTGAGCTCCGATAACGTTTGCTGCTGAACAGGGGCGGATGTAACATGTCCCATTTGCGGGGGACAAGAGAACATGTTGGAGGGGCAAGAGAAAATGGTATGGGGACGGCTTCGGATGAAGCCGCACCCATACCATTTTCGGTTACAGGACTTAGGAAAGTAAAGCATCAATAATAACATCAGATGTTGTTGAAGTTGCAACAGACACGCAGCATGCATTAAGCTAAAGGTCGGACTAAGAGAGTTTCCTGTTTTCAATGATGAAATGCTGTTGGTTTAGTGGTGACGCAGCTGTAGTTAGTTAGTAGCAGTAGTAGTGTTTCAATCATCATTTTAAATATAAGCACTTTAATTTGAAATATCTTTTGCATGGCATCGTGTTTGGGGGGCAGACTGGGTATTTAGGGGGGCATTGCCCCCCCATACCCATGCTGTTGAATCCAGCAGCATGCTGCATTTCTCCTACTGGTGGTGGTGGTGTTGGTCACATACAGTGTTCCGTCTCTCGCCCCGGAGCCAAACTGGCCCGGCAAGCGGTCATTAATATGGGGGCTGAGCTAGCTCCTGTTGTTGCCACTGTTTCCCATACGGATGAAGTGTGTAACGGATCCCCTCGGATCAGTGGCTCCCCCAGCGTAGAGTCACTCATTTTATACTGAGAGTATAGTACCAAAACGACAGGAATGTGCAGCAGGCCAAATGGCAATTTGTGAGGGGCGTACCTTCTCTAATTGTGTAGACTTATTTTGAATTAACGTTAAAGATGGAGTGCCGTGACTTTATATGAAAAGTAAGATTTTTTCCCCAAAAGTGTACAGTGTTTGTTAAACTGTCATTTTTATGATTCCACCCTACCAGTTCATTAAGTATGCCTGGTTTGCCTGCTGGGTGGTGATGGGTGGAGATCCACCTGAACTGAAGCCACACCCACAGCTTTAGTTGCATGATAAAGGGGGAGGAGTTAGGGGAGGGGCTGAACACGTGATGTCACTATAGTGAAGTTTTTTTCATTGGCATGTTTGACTGGAAACGTTCAGCCCCCAGGAAGAAACCCTAAATACAAAGGGAAGACATCATTGCACATAAAAAACACACCAAGGGGTCTATTTACATACTGCCACCTCTTAAACATGTACAAAATTGGAAAAAATACAAAAATCACGGCACCCCCACTTTAAGTAATGCAGATGTTTAACAATTATTCGTCTGCATTTGCAAAATTCAACCAAATGGACCCACTTTTTGGGGTGTTTTACTGCGAGTTAATTGTGCACTAAATAAATGAAACAAGTTAACTCATGGCTGAGTTAACTTGCAATTAACTAGTTAATGCTGCTGACAGTGACAGCCTTTATATATATATATATATATATATATATATATATATATATATATATATATATATATATATATATATATATATATATATATATATATATATATATATATATATATATATATATATATCTCCCCAAGAAGTCATCCCAGTTCTTTATCCAGACATTAGTCTTGTATTAAAACCTGACAATTGTAACTCCCTCCTTACTGGTCAGGATACCAGCATGCACACTTAAGCCTCTCCTGATCCGAATTGCTTGGTCTTCAACCAGCCAAAATTCTCGTGTCACTCCCCTTCTCCGCTCCCTGCATTGGCTCCTGAGTCGCTGCCTGCACGGAATACAAAACTGTGATGCTGGCATTCAAAGCAGCGAAAATATGGCACCCCCCGTATCTCGTATAAGTTTGACCGACCCCTGTGCAACCCCTCCCTCAGAAGGCAGGGCTTCAGGGAGATATTGGGGCTGGATTTCCCGAGGTGTTCGTGCCGGTGGTTTAGCGTGTCGTTCGTGCCGGGCTTAGAGAGAGGAATGTGAAGGTCCAGGTTTATTATTGGCTAAGCTATAGCTTATTAGCTAGGCTTCGTATAACTTTGTAACTCGACATACTAGGCCAGCACCCAGAACACGCCCTGGAACAATGTTCGGTGTCCAATATCTCTATGTCAGCAGCAGCAGGAAACAATAGTTACAGGAGTTAGTATAAGTTTAAAGGGATATTTCATTTTCACGCAAAGCCCACAGTGCGCTGCTCTAAATCACTAGAACTACTAGAAGAGAACTCCCACCATGGGACTCAGAAAATCAATTGATACCTTTGCAACCCTAGCTGGTGTAACCTACTGTAATAGATTATTTTTCCTTAAATGCCAGCTGTGCTCTCTGTGTCACATCACATACACCTCTGTGTGTCTGTGTCTCATAATACAACGACATTTATTTCTTTGTTCTTTTCGAAAACCCTAGGTTGAGTTTTGGGAGGCGTTTTTTTTTTTTTAGAATCGGCCTCAGGTCTAAATTGGTTAACGGCAAGTATAGTATTTGAATTTCCTGCAGCTGTAAGTCCACAAATCTGAGCTAATGCTTTAAAATGAGATTAGGTTCTTGAATGAAGCCTTTGTGAGAGCAAACCGATGTGTCTTCACTAGCTGTGCATGCAGTAAATACAGACAGCCAAACACTATGAACTTTTTATACGGATATTCCACAAATCATTCAATGGTGTCTTGCAAAAGTATTGAAATAACAGATCTGCTATTTTCGAATGAACGCAATTGACTGAAGTGGAGTAGACTTGGGTTCCACTGTTGAAAAGTATTTGCATTTATCTTACAATAAAGGCATCATATGTCTTACGTAATTTGTGAACCATTCGCTGTCAAATATTGACACATGCGTTCCACAGAAAGTGCAGTGAGCGCCTTTGATCGTTCAGATATAGCCTACGTACGGTTGTCCACAACCGCCACAATAGGCGTCAGGCTCTGCCAGCGGACCTATAATGAGCCTAAGTCCACTCACCTGTAGAATTCCCAGCTCTGCCTCAGCCAGTTCATTGCAGCAAACCCCACACCTGCCAGTTGATTACTTCAGTCAGTTAACACAGACTGCTATGAGCGGGTATTGCATGCTATAGGTTCCCAAATTTGCATCGTTACCAGGTAGGCCCGGTGGACACAGGTCTAGTCGTGTTGATTTGGGGTCGACCTTATTTGTACTTTCACATGCAACAACACACTGCTTTTGTAGTTGAGAGATTTATTGGGTCATGTTGTCTCCGGAGTGTTCTTTGAGCTCCTGTCAATAGTGTGATGAAATGAGATCCATTGTGGTGAAGTGTAATGTTACAGGCGTGCCACTAGAGGCTGCCAGAACCCCAGACGTAGTCAGGCTTAGTCTAGGATTTAGGGCAGCTGTTGGTTTACAGATGGTGTCTCAAATATTTGTCTTTCCCTTACTCATTAAATGACGGCGATTTTCAGCAATCCCAAGCTTCTGTGATTCCAACCGTGATTCGGTACCAAAAATTACCTTTTTTAACTTATTTGTTTTTTACATTCTTCTTATACACTTAAGACTGACTATAATGCTAAAGCAGAGCTACTGTATGTTGTGCTTTAAAGCTTACAACAGAATCAGCACACAGACAGCACAACATTTAGTTTCATGATAAAATACTGAAATGTTACTTGTGGATTTCACTTCATTGTATCGAGACATAAATGACTATGTAATTAATATAAATTTCTCTATATAATTTCCATTTACTTTTGGGTTACATTGTTGTTATAATAATATTTAATACAGCTCATGGTATTGAACAGCAATCCCCACTATAAAGCTCCAGGCTCACTGAAGGGCCATGAGCTTAGTGCAAGTGGGTCCCCCAAATGAATGGCAAAATACTTTATTGATAATATAACAATATTTTATCAATATCCATTTGTTTTATAATACATAATGGCAACTTGAGCTTGTAGTTCTTTGCTCAAGTGCATCAGAATTCTGTTCTTTTACTTGTACAGTTCTACCTTGCAGTGTTGACACTTCCACTGCTTGTATGTGTGCGCAGATGTTGACATGTAGCAGACAGAATTATGATCGCCCAAAATATAATTCTTCCAAAACACCTCTGCTGTTGACTGAGCAGAGAGACACACTCATCTGCGAGAGGTTTTAGAGACCCTTTTAGATACTGCACATATACTGTATGTGTTGTGAAAAACGTAGTCATTCAGCGAACTGTAAATATTTAAATCAATCAAAATGTTTTACATGAAATAGAAAGAATGGGTGAAAAGATAATATTAAAGGTAATAGGGGCAACTTTTTAACCAAACATCAAAATAGATATATAGCTGTATTTTTTTGCCTTTTCCCCCTCTGCGTTGCTTCTTCTTTGATGCTGCAGCTGTTTCCCTGCAGACAGACACTTGCTTTGCCCTGCAAAAACGGTGCAGAACTTTGTTGTTGTCAGCAAATCATGAAAACAAAACATTCGCCGGGCTCAGGAAAGGCGGTGCTAATTTGAGAGGGGTTGGGAGGGTTGTGTGGGGTGAGGCTGCGTTTTAGCCAGTCACAGCACAGCAGTCTCCAGCAGATTCATAATGAGCCAATAGGGTGATGGTGAGTGGAGTTAGATTCTGTACAAAAAAACAGTGTTTGTATTGTACTAAAGTGCCTATATTACCTTTAATCTAGAATCTAGATCTAGCAAACAGAAAGGCTCCTTTATAAAAACTGAGAGTCGAGGCAGATCCCTGTTGTTCCAGATATGTGGTGTATAAAAACATAATGGTCTACATCAAGGGTGCCTAAAAGGTAGATTGTGATTTACCAGTAGATCACACAGGCCGTGCAGGTAGATCACATGGCAGTCTCCTCAGCACTTGGATTCTTATAGATCCGAGTCTATTTGGTTTCATCTCAAGAGTTAAATTATATTTAAACATCTGAATTATGTAATTTCCAGAGTCCACACATTTAGAAAATGGAAAATAATTGTTATTTTGACCAACGTTTTGACAGTTCTCCTTCCCAATTGGGGACAAAAACGTGAAAGTTCTTAGTTTTGGGTGCAAGAGACTAAACTCAACATCACGAACTGTCAACTTAAACCTCAAGTACTGTTTTAAAACGCTAGTAATAGCATAAGAAAACCTTCCAATTCTCCCCTCTATTTTGCATTATAAGTGCATTATTCTTAAACTAACAGTAAGTAAGACCATCACCACTATTTCAAAGCTCAAACTTTCGTGGCAGCCTTGAAAATGTTTTTTTTTTTTTTTTTTTTTTTATGTGTAGATCTTGTCGAGCCAATCATTTTGAAAGTCGCTCTCAAGTCAAAAAAAAGTGTGTGCACCACTGGTCTACATTTACATTGTGACTCTGGCGTCAGACCAGATGACCTGAGGTCTGGACTACTGGACTATTAGAAGCTTCATACTTCTCAAACGTATATTTTTTTACCTTAAACAATTCAGTGTAATACTTTTAAATCAATTCTTTGACAGACAGTAGTGGAAAGTATAACTAAGGACATTCACTCAAGCTCTGTACTTAAGAAGAGGAATTTGTATGTCACTTGAGTATTTAAAACTTTCAGTACTTGTACTTCTGCTGCACTACATCTCGGAAAGCAAATACTGTACTCTTATGCCGCTACAATTACTTTGTAGATTTTGATTATTATTACAAAAACATAACATACATATAACCACTTCAGCAATGCAAAAGTGTCATCCGTTTGGAAATAGCTAATCTACAGTATGACACATCGTGAGTTTCCAGATTGGCTATTTTCAAAATATTTGTATACATTTTAAAAACTTGAAAAGGGACATTTTGCACAATGAGTACTTTTACTTTTGGTACTTTAAGGCCTACTGAAAACAATATTTTTTAATACATTAAATTACATTATTTTACGTTTAATGTGTACGTCTATATTGCTGTATTGATACTGAAATAAAAAAGGTTAAAAGACATTGTTTTCTGTAAATCTAATAGGCTACAGGTTAAAATTATTTCATGAGTTCTTAGCACCACCTAGCCAAAACATATCCAACAAGCGATCCTAACTGCCCCAGATGTTCTCAAACTTCTGCAACCTCATGCATTCTAGAGTTGTCAAACTGTCAAAATCAGCTTCTTTTTGAAAGCAGATTTTTGCAATTTCTTCAGTTATGTGTGGGAAAACACTCAAAACAAAATCCCATAACGGCAATATTTGGAGTGGTGAAGCCAGATGAGGCACTATAGCTCTGCATCAAAAGAACGCCTGACCTCAAACATTAAACCCTTGATGATCTCCATGAATGGATCTGACCTGTTCTGAAATTCCATATGTTAATCCTTCCCCATCAATCCTTCCTCTTTGATGTCTCCCTTTTGACTGATACCTGCATTTAAACTCTATACGGGCCTGCCCCAATGTTCTTGAGGCAGCCGTGCCCGGCAGCTGGTGAAAACGAGAGTTCTCAACAGGAACGAATATTAAGGCCCTACCTGCGCCCTCACCAAACCCTGTATATGTCAGGGGCGGATGTAACAATTCCCAATTGGGGGGGGGGGGGGTATATGGCAGCAGGAGAAAATGGTATGGCTGCCCCCATACCATTTTTGGTTAAAGGACTTTTATTGGCCAAGTAAAGCATCAATAATAACATCAGTTGTTGTTGAAGTTGCAACAGACACGCAGCATGCATAAAGCTAAAGGTCTGACTCAGAGAGTTTTCTGTTTTCAATGATGAAATGCTGTTGGTTCAGTAGTGCCACAGCTGTAGTGAGTTAGTAGCAGTAATAGTGTCTCAAATCATTTTGGGTTGTTTTGCATGTCATCGTGTTTGGTGGGGCAGACTGGGCATTTAAGGGGGCATTGCCCCCCTCCCCATGCGCATGCCTAGATCCGCCCCTGCTGGACGATACGGTATATTGAATGTAAATGCTGTATGTGTGTTTGTGCTGAATGTGTGCTTTGAAAACATTTCAAGGCTGAAGACTTGGTCTCGTCCGTGACAAATGCTTGATTTTCTTTTTTCTTTTCGTTTTACACTACAAAACATTATAGTGCTCTTATTATCATAATGAGTAGCCAATTACTGAATGTCAATTCTCCAAGGTTTCTATCCATTTGTTGTATCCACTCTCAGAGTTACAGAGCTGTTATGCACGGTCAATCAGGGGCTTGCATGCTCTTTATGTGGTTCTGGTAACGTTATTATTGCCCACTCATTTGTGGAAAAAAAATTCAATTTTGACACAAAAAAAAGTCCACCGCAAGCCAGGGTGGCGATGACCCATGCGGGAGGGAGGGGTGGGGGTGGGGGGCTCTACTGTGTTCTGTAAGCATGAGTTGGTTGGTGGGTATAATTGTTCTCTAACTGGCAGGGGCACTGGGTTTCCTACCAATGTCCAAGCATTTAGACGAGGTTGGCACGAGATGCCAGACGCGCATGCGCACACAAACACACACACACGCCTGCACACATGCACGCACACACATACACACACAATGGTCTGCTTTATAAGGTGCCCACCGATGTCATGGCAACCCCCATATCCTCAGCAAGAGGGAAGATGCCCGGTGCCAAAAAAATGCCATGGTTACTTTTTTTTGTTGTTTTTCCTTTTTTTTTAATCCACGTTGCTCAGAAACCTTTGAAGCTTATTAAGTGAAACCAGTAGGAGAAAAATGGAGAGAGGGAGAGAGAGACAGAGAGAGAGGGAGATAGAGAGAGAGAGAGAGAGAGAGAGAGAGAGAGAGAATCCTGTTTCAGAGCCAAAGTGGGGCTTTTGTTTTAGAAATGGAACACTGTGAACCTGCAGTGAGGAGGGGCAGCGAGCTTACAAATTTTTAACTTCAGTCGGTCTTGTTCTTGGAGATAATGCTCTCTATCTGCACTCCAAACCCGTCAAAATGACAGGCAGGACATCCAGTGAATGAACCCACTGTCATCCTATAGCGTCCCACATGTTTCAGCCGGCTTTGCAGCATGGGGTCGAGGCCCATTCTCATTTAAAATAAATCCTGTTTTCTGAAAAACCTGCGATTCCATGTCAGTGGTGGTGCAATTTATTAAGCCCCCCAGCAAAAATTATATGTAATTGGCTGCCGAATATGACCTCCCCAGAAGCAAAGATTTGAGTTATACGCTCTGAAAGAATATGCTGTATATATTCATTAGCCTGGCTCAGCCGTGAATCGACACCATAGAAAATACTACCTTATTTTTTCCCCTGCGTTTCAAAGACTTACAACCCCTATGTCCAGTGTCGTTAGTATTAGTCCAACTACAGCAGCTGATTGGCCGACAGCCCTGTCACTCAACGGTGCCGGCTCCTCCAATGCTTCTTTAAAGAAGCGTTGGGTTTTATACACATTTTCATCCTATCATTTTTTACTGCTTTTGTTCACATGCTAGTAACGCTCGTCGGCTGTGCTTGTTTGCATTAGCATCTGGGCTATCACATTAGCCACATTAATGACAACAACGTTGTCTGCTTTCCCAATATTCTGATGGGTTCTTAGGAACCGATCACCGCAAAGACTTCCACTTTGGTACACCCATCCCAGAAGCTGCTGTGGTGGAGAGGGACTTCAGTCCGAATAATGAAGTGAAACGAAATTACATTTTAGGTCAGGCTATACAGTACATTTATAG